>OW971952.1:13605000-14205000 GCA_943193695.1 Acrobasis suavella
CGCATACAACTTAAGTATTTTAAGTAATTAGAATCTCCTTTTTGAAAGTGCATCCAAAGTGCAAAGTGATAATGAAAGGAATATTAATGATTTTTGGTGCCTCATTTTAATAACAGCGGTTTACCCTACAATAAAGCGCTTACCCCTTGAGACCCGCATGGCATTTTTTAATGCTATTTTCTATTTTTATCCTAGCGTGTCAGGTATTTACGGTCTCGAAGAATTAAATACCTACCTTATTTGAAGCTGAAACATATAATGAAATAGGCCCTACCTGTTTTCCGGACGTCTTACCTGTCTGTCTACTAGTAACTTCCTTCTCTCGCTCGCACACTCCCTTTCACTCCACCAGGGCGGCCGCTCGGCTCGCTCTCTTCATTGTGTCGAATTACACCAGGCAAAGGATAAAAGTTAACCTTCAAATAATTTAGGTATTTAGAGGCATCCATTCATGGACGTTAGTGAAACAACTCACCTCTGTACAGCTGGTCTAACTTACAATAAATAACTTATTGAGATATTCTTAACAGTGCGTGAAAGTGTTCATCATTTCTAAAGCCACATACATACAAGACATAGAGAGCTGCCCACTCACACTTAATGCAAGGGGGCTTCTGTGCCAGTCGCATCCTTACAGTAACGAGGTGGCCCATAGCCACGTGACCATCGGAAATCTTTATCATAAACGCAAAAGAACATCAGGTACTAGCCAACAAACCTAAACATGTTATTGTAACTGGAACTAAACGGACAAAATAAACGTTAAAACATCGTTCGTTAATCACGAACATAGTCACAAAAATAATTTGTCTGCAAATTTAGCACGTGATAGGTCTATTTAAAGGAAACCTAATTAAAACACTACCGAGTACGAAATTAAAGCAACTTCAATCACCAATAACTAGAATGAGACAAAGACAAAAGGGAATAATATACCATACAAGATTCAAATAAATAAAAACTAAGTATAACATTGTTCCACAAAAGAGAAATGCAACTATCCATGGCCACGATCGATACAGAGGACCCGACAGATGGCACTTGACTTGACAAGTCAAGAGCCAGAAAAAAGGGCCAAGGAGCCGGGAGCCAAGAGTCAAACATCAAGAAGTCAGGAGCTAGGAACCGGGGCTTAGGAGTCAGGAGCCAAACATCAAGAGGTCAGGAGCCGCAGCTAGGCGCAGGAGCTAGGAGCCAAGTATCAAGAAGTCGGGAGCCAGGTACCAGGGCTAAGGAGTCAGAAGCCAAAAGTCAAACATCAAGAGGTCAGGAGCCAGGAACCGAGGCCGGGGAGTTAGGAGTCAAACAACAAGAATTCAGGAGCTAGAAGTCGGGAGTTAGGAACCAGGGTCAGTGGTCACAAGTCTGGACTCAGGAGTCAGAAATCAAAAGAATGAAATCAAATGTCGGAAGTGCGAGGACTCAGAGTACAGAAGCCAAAGATATCGGAAATAATAAATCTAATATTAGGACTAAAGTATCAGCATAAGAGGGAATACTGAAGTCGGAAATGGGAATCACGAAATCGGAACTCAGAAGCTACAAGCCTGAAGCCTAAAGTCCTGGACAAATGCAGCTCCACTACGACAGTTATCGATAAACTACGCATCTTACAAAGAAGAACCGAAGAGCACGCCGACGGACGCATAACAACAAACCAGTCTATTATCCTTCGAAGTATATATAACACACCAAGTATCTATCCTCCCCATACTGATTTGATGCAAGTATTCGGTCGGTTCTTACAACTCCCTCTCTCTCCTACTTGCTGACTGCGAATATCTCTTACACTCCCTATCCGTATCTACGAGTTCAACTGGTTTCTCGAGCTATGAGAGTGGTATAACAAGGTTTGGCATCGCCAAGCTCGATTAACTGAAAACGATACAATATACCGGCTTTGGTCTGCAAGCGTGATGATGCACTTTCCAAGGTAGACCTCATTCATAAACTCTTGCAGCGTAACTGCTGGCTGGGCGGACTCAGAACAGAACAGAACAGAACAGCTTCAATTAATTTAGGTATTTAATAAGCGTTTTACTGTAGGGTAAAACGCTGTTATTAAAAACCTGATCGTTTAGAGCTCAAACATATAATGAGACCTGTTTGTTATCGCCTGGTGGAGGAGGACGCCAATGTGAAGGTATGCACATCTTCACGCCGAAAGCGTAGAGGGTAATAATGAAGGTTACAGTAGTGCATTTTGTATTTAGGTAAATATTAATAAAAATGTAACGGAATAAGTAAGTCAGAGCTAACAGGGGCCTGGACGACCTCACGCCTATAGGAGCAATGGAATGTGTCACCAGACCTCCAGTTACATCGTGACAGAATTCCGACCGAGACATTATCGGCCCAACTTCTGGAGGCGACCGCTGAGCGGACGCTACCGGGAGCTGCGACAATATCAGCCTCTGATAGAAAAGATTTTACCCAGCCAGCAATCGCAGTACGCGAAGCTGGCATATGATCACCTCTTAAAACAACAAATAAAGAATGATTATTTGAGGAATTACGTTCTTGATTAAACAATTTGATACACTGCTTCACCCAAAACACCGGATCAAAATTTTCAGCCCGATTGCCTGAAATCAGAACGATCAGTTTTAGAACCAAATCTGGGCCATAGAATGATATGATCGGTATTGTCAATAAAATGCTCTTGATTAACGGCCAGAAGGGTCAGGTCATAGATGCGTCTACCAGAACACAAAAGCAGCAACATAGCAGAGTGTCTGGCGGTAGCAAACAGTTATTTTCGTTGAATTCATATTAAGACAAACAGGAAATGAGAGCATTGACATCCCTAATAGTTTTCTTATGGGGCACTGGCTTTTTTAATGCAATAGATTTTATAGCATGCTTAACCAGTACGTGCGCAGTTAAGACTCCCGATATTTCGGCATTACAGCGCGTAGATATCACTGATTTGTGTGTAGTATGATAGTTTTTCTGTCAAGAATAAATAAAATATTTGTCTATCTATCTATCAAATACAAATCGTTTAAAAATTTTGCTAATAGTGAACCAGTTGGGCGACATGGATCAGCTTTCTCTTTTTTACACCACCCTAGCCATCTATGTCATGCGGCTTTGTATGTACTACGTGTAGAGGGACGCCAGGACGATGATAGTAGGTCCAGTTGGGAACTGTGCCAGTTACTTAGATTATGAGACCACCCCCACATTTCAATACTTCTAGCGTCATTTCCTGTACTTGGGAAGGTGGAAGGGCCGTCGAAACGTCTACTAGGTGTTTAGATGCCTGATTGTGAAAGTAGCTGCTAGCGCTTGTGATTTGAGATCGGCTCCCCAAAAGACCCGTTCCCACCGTGGCACCACTAACAAAAAGAGGCCCGGTTGAGATGGGCAACACTTGCGAATGAAAGCTAGGGCTGTTCTGTTGTCGCACTGCCCTAGAACCGTGGATCGACTCGGAGATTGACCCTAGTCCTTTAATATCTTGAGTAATGCTAGAAGTTTCTTCTGGTTGCAATGTATTCAGTTCTAGTTCGTTCCACAGTCCCGTGAAAGAACGGTCGTCTAGTTGCGCTCCCCGAGCAAGGTCTGAGGCGTCGGTCACTAGGAAATGCGTTGGAGGCAACATATGAGAACAATGGTGGTTCTGCAACCGCCAAGTTAACTCTTTCAGGCCATGTACCGGAATCATTAATTGTTAGGCAACTGGCATCATGGTGACTGTGTTCAAAAAAGAGAGGAGTGATTGAAAGTGAAGCTTGCCCCTTCGTACAACAAAACTCGCGAAGTTTAATAGACCCACTAGGCTCTGCAAGGCCTTCAAATCTAAAGCTCTTTTTTCTAGAGCTGTCGATATCTTGAACGTTAGACTCAAGCACTTTTTCATTGGAAAAGACTTTTCGTTTAACAGTGTGTCCCACTGAACGCCCAGATAAATTAGACATTGACAAAATGTGAGTGTGGGCTTGTCGAAATTCACCAACCAACCGAGATACTGCAACCTCTACCGTGATTTGGACATGGGTCTGTAATATCCGTTTCGATGCACAACCAGAAAGTCGTCCAAGTAGACGATTATTCGAATCCCTTGCTCTCTTAGTGACTGAGCTACCCAATGGATAGGGAGGAATTACCTTGGGTGCCGTGCTCAGACCGAACCAAAGGCACGTCATTTCCCCATTAACTTTCCTAAGTAGATTAGACGCAGGAACTGTCTGTGAGATTGAACTACGGGAAGGTGAAAATAGGCCTGTGAGAGGTCTATTTTGCACATCCAATTGTTTAGTTGAAGAAAGTCTGGTACTCGATAGATATTTATTAAACTGAACCTGTCGGTGATTAGATACTTGTTCAACGCTGCTAGGTTGAAGATGTATCGGTGCGACTCGTCGCCCTTTGGCACCAGAAACATGGTGGACACAAAACTTGGCGAGACCTTGACAACGTCTAATGCACCCTGGTGTTGCACTTGAGTGATTATATGACGTCATTGCAACCGATGGGACTGTACTGAACCGACTTTTGTTTAACGGTGGTACTACTAGTGGCGGTCGATGTGAAAAGGGTATACGATACCCTCTTATTATCTTTACCAAATAACTTGGGGCACCCAGTTCTCTCCAGCGGTGGTCGAAACGAACCAGACGATCCGCTCTGAATATTCGGGATTAATAGTCAAAACTGGTTTTTTGTTCCGGTTGTAATTCTCAATGTAAATGAACACATCAAGTCGATGACCTCAGAAATCAATAAATTTTTGCAATAATAAATTAGTGCCTTGTTCCGCGGGACATGTTGATGAGAATCTAGTTGACGGAAACGTTAGTGGCAAACTATATGAAGATCCAAATGTAAATTCTGTCGAGGTGCCGGCACCTGTTGCTCAGTCAGATTTTACTTTTGAAATTGAGACGAAACTGAAAGAACCTAATTCTAATTCCAAAGACTCCGCAGATGTTTCTTAAGACGTTAAAGGATTTGCAACATTTAGATAGTAGTGATTGGTGCGAGGTTCGCTATGCGGAAACCCAAAAACTTAACAATTCTACCTCCGGTTTTATCGATTTAGAGATGAATGAAGAAATTAAAGCTTATGATTCGTTACGCGATCTTGTTCATACTGACAAGGCTTTCGCCACCTAATCGTTCTGCGTCCCTTAACAGCGCGAAGCTTTAAAAACTTCCGTCAGAAGTTTTATACGGTGAGCGCAAGGTTCAGATTTGTCTTACGAAGATATAAACTAAAAACTTAACGAGCTGTTTTTAAAGGGGGATTTTTTCAAAGTATTTATCTATCTATAACAATTAACTTGCGTTCACCGTGCGTAGGTTATTCAAATGAGAAGGGATGGAATTACCGACCATGTGCGCGATCCCCTAGTCAAGGTGGCGTTGCGTAAGATCCCTCCGTCATGTCAGCACGCGTTTAAAGCAGAGTCACTAGCCACAGCAATAGAGAAGGCAGGTGGTGTTCGAAAAGCCTTCGAAGCTCGTACTGAACTGGTGTGACGTGCACTCGATCGCCTTTTTATATGCGTACATTATTCTTGAATATTCTCCATACATAACGAATTAATGTGTTTGAGTGAGAACACCGGCTAAAGAACTCTAGCCTTTATGATGTGACACATATGGCCTAGTTTCGCTTGTGCATTTTTACGAGATTCCATGGATTTCTCGCGAACATGC
Organism: Acrobasis suavella; assembly: GCA_943193695.1. Taxonomy (NCBI): domain Eukaryota; kingdom Metazoa; phylum Arthropoda; class Insecta; order Lepidoptera; family Pyralidae; genus Acrobasis; species Acrobasis suavella. Next base: position 13,610,668 of record OW971952.1, read on the forward strand.
TGCGTTTATCTCGTTCGCCATAACATGTAAAAATCATTTACTAAGTCCTTAGTACGACTGTGCGCAGCGAAAAACAGGACGCTAAGGACTAGAGCGAGCCAAGTGGCATCTGAACAGGCAAATTGCCATACGGCTCTACTCCGAGGGTGGTCAAGACATGCACTTAGCCATTTTTTTATTATTATTTGCCAGCGTAGGGATTCCTTGACTCGTTTGCTGATCGTTTGAAGTGTTATAATGATTACTAGAAAGTAGTATGTAAGTGCCCTCATTGTGAATTATGCTGATTGAGCGCTTTATGCGCGCGGTTTCATGTTGAAGATGTCAGTAGACAATAAACGTAATTGGAAGTAAACGGTTGTCTCTTTAACACCTACAAACCCCAACATTACACCTTGTGTGTGTCAGGGCGCGGGCAGTACGGCGTGGTGTACCTGGTGCGCGGCGCGTGGGCCGGCCGCCGCCCCGCCGCCGTCAAGTCCGTGCTGCCGGCCGACGACCGCCACTACCACGAGCTCGCCATGGAGTTCTTCTACACCAGGTAACCTTGGCAGCTTGCAACAACCCACTGATGGGTTACAGGCCTTCCTTTATCTGACTGTAAAAGTTTTGCAAGCGTAACTTTTTAAACTAAACATTCCCGGATCTCAAATACTAAACGAGATGCGCACTTGAATTATTTATAGCTATAGAAGGCTATTCAATCGTATATTTTAATATGTTTTTTAAATGCGGAAACAATATATTTTAAGAGAAAAAAAGAAGCGGCCAAGTGCCAGATAGACTTGTCCATGAAGGGTTCCCCAGCAAGTAACATAATATACAATGTCCTTTTTAATTAAGTACAAATATTTTAAGAGGTGATTCTGTCCATCATTTTGAACAACTTTTCCCAATAAATATATATCGAAATACGAAAAATTTTTTTGCGTTTTTCATAGTAACGATATCACGTGACTACTTCGATCTGTATGAGAACCTAAATATTTTTTTGCGTATTTCGATATACAATTATTGGGCAAAGTTGTTCATAATGATGGACTGAATAACCCCTTAAAATATTTGTACTTAATTAAAAAGGACATTGTATTTGAGTTAATTGAATAAAAGGTTAATTGCGGTTTACGATTTATGACGTATTAAAAAAAATACTTACTAGATCTCGTTCAAACCAACTTTCGGTGGAATTTTGCGTGGTAATGTACATCATATATTGTTTTAATTTTATCATTCTCTTATTTTAGAAGTTACAGGGGGGGGGGAGGACACACATTTTATCACTTTAGAAGTGTCTCTCGCGCAAATTATTCAGTTTAAAAAAAAAATGATTTTAGAAACCTCAATATCATTTTTGAAGACCTGTCCATAGATACCCCACACACATGGTTTTGACCATGTGTGTGGGGTACCATGGGAACCCCTGAAATTTATTGTTTTTTTTATTATTATTTGAAAGATGTATCTGTGAGTGTATCACGACACTCACGTTTTTTTTATTCCTCAACTCTTGGACCGATTTCAACGATTCATTCTTGTTTCAAAAGATAGACTTCGATCAGGATATAATCTTGTAATCCCAGAGAAATGATAGAACTTTTAGTTTTTACAGGCGAACTTGAATACATATTATATTTTTGTTATTTGTAAAATGAAAATAGAAAATCTTTATTTAAAACTTTAAAAAAATATCACAAAGTGTGTTACCAATATGTAGGAGCATCCCCGCCCATCCCCGCATCGTCCCCCTGTTCGGCTCCATCGTGCAGCGGTCGGGGGGCGGGGCCTGCCCGGGAGTGCTGCTGGTGTCGGAGAGGAAACTACGAGACCTGCACTCGGCCGTCAGAGCTGGTCTCAGCACTGCCAGGAGCCTGAGGGTCGCGACTGACATCGTTGAAGGTACGAGTAGACAGATAAAATGATCGGCCGCTGTAGCATGGTACCGGCGACAGCGTTTATCGAGCGCTATCATTTTCTACTATCTCGCTTTACATATGAATAACGATTGAATAATGAGATGGCACTAGCCTGTCGCTTGATATAAGTTTAATCATCTTTTATCAAACGTGCCATGCTAAGTGAGCTGTCCGGGAGTACTGCTGATGTTGAAGAGGAAATTACGAGACCTGCACTAGGCCGAGAGTAGTCTCAGCACTGCCAGAGGCCTGAGGGTTGCTACTGATATTGTGGATGGTAGGAGTGTTCTATTCTGAAAGGGCAGGTTTAGGTTAGGTTATCCCTAAATCGTTAACTAGTTGCTCTGTGATCTGTAGACCTCGCAAGTCACCCCAGCCCATTGAAATTTATCGGATAAAAAAGTTGTTAAGAAAAGAAAACTTGAGTCTAAAGGTAGAGATTTAGAAAAAAAATCGAAATGGCTCAAATTAGTTTTTTATTTTATTTTTAATTTTCTATCCGATTACAGCTTTCCACCATTTTGAAAAACAAAACTGAATCTAGGAAATATCGAAACTGCATACAAAATTTGACGAGAATCAGTTGAGAAATGCGACCTGTAGGCGAGAACAGCCGGACAACTGGAATTTTTACACGAAAATTTTTTTGCTGAATCTTAAACGGAGACGCTTCGCTCGCTATGCTCGCTTGGTCATTGCTATACTTATCCTTTTTAGCGACATTGACCACTTTTGTTGGTCGCGTGACAGATGCGATTGAAAACTTGTCCAAATTGTACAGTTTTTACTAGGCTTGGCGTCGGGAGTGAAGTAACGTAACCAATCGCTGACGTGCGAAAGGATACTCGTTTTTAAACATAAACCGCCCTATGAAGGCCGGTCAAATCAAGTTGACATTGACAGATGAGATAGTGTGATATTACTAGACGTCAACTTGAATCGGATAATGGTTTAAACCTAGTAACAAAGTTAGTCTGGGTTTTATGATAAGACGGAATGTATACTACTGCTCAAGTGGTCCAACGAAGGCGTTTTTCTGAACAATATTTGATTTCTCCACTCTTTCCTCGCAGGCATCCGCTACCTCCACTCGTTAGGGCTCGTGCACCGCGACATCAAGATGAAGAACGTCCTCCTCGACCAGTCAGACCGCGCAGCACTCTCAGACCTGGGGTTCTGTGCAGCTGAGGCTCTGATCTCTGGGTCCGTGGTGGGGACGCCGGTACACATGGCACCAGAACTGCTGGCTGGGGAGTATGACGCCTCGGTGGATGTGTATGCGTTTGGGATATTATTTTGGTGAGTGTACTGAGATCACTTAGCAAACAGCTGTTATGCGTTCGGCTAACTTTGGTCGTTGATTTGATTTCCACGCGTGATTTTCTTTTTACATGCAAGGTGATATTAAGCCTTCTAGCTACATTCAATAGAAGTAAGTATAAAGCGAAATAAAAAGAACATTTCATCTATTTTTTTTAGACTTTATTGCACAATTTAAAAAAATGTACAGGATGCGGACCTAATGCCATATGGTATTCTTTCCCAGTAAACCATTAGACCAAGCGGATGATAAAATTCATGAACAAGTAAACAACTTATAAATATCTATTTAAGTACAAGAATAAACCATTAAACATATAACATACAATATACATATCAATACATATACGCATTATTTGTAACTGCGCCGATAACCGACCGCCATTTTGGTTCAATTTACGTGTCGGGAATTTGTAAAAAAATGCTTTGAAGTCCGCCATTTTTGTTCAACTTGTTTGTGTCGCATTGTTGTAGAGTAACACTGAACTTATTCCATGACCCATTGTACGCCATTTGACTGAGCATAATTTTGGTGTGACAGGTATTTGTGTGCTGGCAACGTGAAACTACCCACGGCCTTCGAAGTGTTCCAGAACAAAGAGCAGCTGTGGAGCAAAGTGAAGCGAGGTTATAATTTATTCTTTTTTTTTACCGCTAAAGTTGTAGTATTGTTACGAAATTGTGGTTCGAGATTTGAAGTAAAACGCCAACAATATTCGTGGGGAATTTATTCACTACGAAACCAAAGGTTGACACAAAAATATGGTCTTCCAACGTCCGATGTCCATGTCGCTAAGTAGTCGCAGTCCACAGTAGAGAATATGCATCATTATTTTTAGCATCATTATCATTTTTTCGTTGTGCTATAGAAAGAGTTCCTAAAAATAGGCACGTCCTAGAAAAAACTACCTTGCTAACCCAAAGTTTGTAAGATAAATAGGTTAAGAAATCACGTCAGCCTTTGGACTGCGTCTCGAAGCGCCTTAGAAAGACCGGACAGGAGTGACGTAACTTATGTCGCATTTGCAGGCGTGATGTAAGAACATTTGTTCAGGTACTACGTTATTTAAATATTGTGTTTACAGGATTCTCTATACAAAAGTAGTTATATTTTTCTAATACAATCCTATGGTAATATTACTTTATAAACTTTTTATTACTTCTTAATTTGACTTTTTCAATCAACTAAAAACATAATTGTGCTTAAAGGCCTTTTTACGTAAATGCTTACAAAATCGGAGACATTTATCAAAATCTACTCATTATGTGTCTTGTCTATTCTATTCTGAAATCGTATGAGGAGATATAACTTGTTAAATCTCTTCGAAGTTATCTCACCGAATGCTCACTTAGAACTGACTCGACTTGTTGCGATTATTCTCGAGCATTCCACAGGCCTCTATATAATTCTACATCATTCTGGAACATTCTCTATGCATTTGTAATTCTGGATTATTTTATGAACATCTAGAACATTCCACATTGTTGTCGAACTTGCTAGATGCTTCTGGAATGTTCTACTTCTAGCAACTTTGCGACAGTATATGCATATACTGTCGGAGAAATAGATTTGCCACCGAGCGGCCGGGGGAAAGAGAAAGACATTAATGATACTGTTTATTTTTTTCATGGTCGGGTTATAGGCACACCTTAAGTATATGCAATTTGAAGTGAGCCTATAACCCGACTATGAACAAATGCTCGCCCGGTTATAGAGACAAAACACGTCATTCTTTTCTTTTTCTTCATTTAGAAATCGCAATAAGACTATCTCGCTCTATAAAAGCATGTCAGGCCCTTGTTTTCCGCCAATACCAGTATTGACGTTAATTCACGTCAATTGCTGATCTAATTAGCAGCGACTACTGAATGACGCTAAATCACAAAATCTAAATACGAAAAAATATAATATTTAAGACGACAGGGTCCATAACTGATTTTAAATTGTATTGAAAACGTCTTATGTACTTTATGCTTTGCAATAAAATTTTGTGTATTGACGTTTGCCTTGCGATCTAGAGGACGTGGGTTCGAATCCCACTGGGAAGCATATTTTGTGAAAATTTGTTTCCAGTCTGGTTAGGATATTGCAGGCTTCAATCACCTGATTATACGGAAATAAAGATGATTCCGTGTTTCGGAAGGCACGTATAAATTATGGGTCCCGAACGCAATTTACCGTTTACTCAAACCTATCCAAGGATTGGTTCTGGTCTACCCTTTGGGTTGCGGAGGTCAGACGGCAGTCGCTCTGTGTAAAAACCAGTAACCTCGTCAAATCTCCTTGGTTAGGTAGTGGACCCCGGGCTCTGAAGCGTTACCGCTGAGGATGCAACCGGGAATACCCTTTGATGATGAGCGTATAGTATATTCTGGAACACCCTGTATAAAATATCTATTATTGTTTACGTTTTCTTAGGTCTCCGTCCAGAACGCCTCCCCCACTTCACAGACGAGTGCTGGGACATCATGGAGTCCTGCTGGGCCTCCGAGCCCTCGCAGCGGGCCTTATTAGGGGATGTGCAACCAAAGCTGGAGAGGATACTCGAACAGGCCTTATTAGAAGATCAGGGCAAGCCAGACAACTATAGAGAAAGTAGGGAGTATGACTCGGAGGATAGTCTGGACATGACTGGTATTGATCATGATTTAGTCTAATTCTTCTAATCGAAAAAGTGTGTTAAACGAAACAGTTAATATTGCGCCTTGTGGCCTCGAAATAAAGTCCAAAAAACATGGTTACTCTTCAGTACAAAGTCCATGAAATTTATCTTTAAAATGCAGGATACCGTAGCCTTAAAATCTATCTCAATCTCTTGAAGTCGAAAGCCGGGCCTTACTAGGAGACATCTAGGCAAAGTTGGAGAGGGTATTTCAACAGGCCTTGTTAGAGCGAGCCAGACAGGGAAAGATAAAATTGGGAGTATGATTTTAAAGGCCAGATTGGACATGTCTGGTGTAGATCATGATTTGGCTTAAGTGTTTGTGAACGTTACATTGAATATTGCGTCTTGTGGCCTCGAAATAAAGTCTAAAAGCATGGTAACTCTTTTGTAAAAAAACAATTAAATTTATCTATAAAATGAAAGATACCTAAGCCTTTAAATCTATCTTAATCTCTTGAAGTGGAAAGCCCAGCCTTAATAGAAGACATGTAGGCAAATTTAGAAAGGGGATTTCAACAGGTCTTGTTAGAGGACCACGGCGAGCCAGACAGCGGTAGAGAACATTGGGAGTATGATTCTGAGGACAGTTTGGACATGACTGATATCATCATCATTAGTGTAAGCATTGTATATTGCGCCTTGTAGCCTTGGAATAATGTCCAAAACATGTTAACTCTTTAGCAAAAAGTACACGAAAGGAGTTGTTTCACGAATGTATGGAGCCCCGGCCTGGACACTGTACATGTATAATTTAGAAACTACATTATTATATAAAAGTGATTAAAGTAACATTTTGGCTCATTTCGGCCTGAATAATTGGCTTGTCAACTAAATAATATAAAGTTTTGTAGATGGGTTTAATCGAAAATATAGACAATTTTAAGAAGGTAATTTGAATAAAAAAATTCTAAGTGTTATCAGGATTTTTTTATATAATTTTAAACTTTACACCAGAAGTGACGACACACAGCAATAGAAGATTAAATTTTTCCTATGCCTGCACAAAAAAACAACAATTACGACGGTCATCTGTCAATGTCACCTGTTTAAATTACTTTTGTTGTGTTGGTTGTAGTCCTTTGACATATATTGATGTAGGGAGATGATAGTGACAGTGACAGTACAGTACTGAAAACGGAAATTGCCAATCTTCATCGTGACTTCACTTCCTCAATAAGCTTGACTTTGCTTGAAAATGAAGGTCATTTGGATTTTTGCAAATATCTAAATAAGTAAGACCTTATTTTAAAATCTGATTAGAGAAAGCTTCTCTAAGAGGTTATTCCTTGAAAAGGTTTGCGTATAAGATTTTTTTTCAAATTACTTGACAAGCGAATTGGTGTGAAAGCATTAAATACACATAAGATAGGCAACAACACACTCCATAATCATTTTTCCTCTGACAGTGACATTGACATTTAAAACCTACCTTAAAAATAAAGATAGATGTTGAACTAAGAAGTGTCATTTTTGAAACGCGCCTAAACGAATTATTTGTCCATATGAAAAACCGTTCGTTTAGTATATGAGTTGTGTGACACCACGTTTGAAAAATGGTACCACAAGTGTTGACGTGTTGAACAATGTTGACAGTGACACTTGCCCACATTTGACATTTCATTTCAAAGGGCGTGTGTGCTTTCGTTCAGAAATTACAAGTGAATACCGTAGAATAAGTATTCGACAAAACAAAAAATAGATAAATAAAAATTTGTGATTTTATTGTAATTAAGTGTATTTTCTTGCTTAAAAACCAAATCATGATTTTTAGAATGTTATTTGTTATCATCTTAGCTCATATTATTACATTTCTTTTCATCTGTCACACTTCGAATTGTACTTCGAACTAAGTATCAGAACGGATGTGTTGTTGCCTGTTAAAATAAAATATTGCTTTTATAATTCAATTGCAACGAAAGTACTGAAAATATTAAAAATTTTGTATTTTTTTAATTATTATTAGATTCTTCCTCAATTTTGTAAAATATGTACAATGTGCAGGCCGGATTTGAGACATCTCCTTCACCTATTATGTTCCAGTAAAACCTTGAGTAGAAGATCATCACTCGATAAATACGTGGTAATGATTTGGTTTAGTGAAAATTACGAAACATTGAATATTGCTCCTTGTACCAACGGAATAAAGCCCATGTTAACTCGTTAGTTAAAAGTTCATTGGATTTATCTATAAAATTCATTATGCCTTCGAATCTATTAAATGCGTAAACGGTCTCAGAGGGTGCCTTATTAGAGAATCAAGGAAAGCTTGAAAATAGAGAAAGAATAAGAGTACCTTCTTCTACTTCTTTTCTTATTAAAGAACTAAGCTCTTGTCTGTGGAGAAACCAATGCCTTCCATCTCTCCCTATCCAAAGATGAATTTGGACCTATGATTCAAAAAATAATTAGGATAAATGGTTTATATGGATTTAGTTTCACTTTTTAGTTTAAATTTGTATGTTTTGGCCGTGTAAGCATAGGTGGCAATACTTAGTATTTTTTCTAAGTCGTATCGTTAAAATTGTCTTCCTTATTTAAGTACATTCCTAACTAAACAATATAATAATACATGTATAAAAATATAGTATAAGTTTGTAGACTTTGTAACCAAATGTCTACATTATGTCCCGACACTGTTTTCAAACTCTTTAAAACTCAAGGTCATTTAAAATTAAGTTCAAATATAATAAAAGCAACTTCGGTCAAACATATTTTTCGGAATAATTTGTGTCGAAACAAAATAAAGGCTTATGTCCAGCAGTGGACTTTCTGTGGCTGATATGATGATGATGATTAAAATATCATCAAAATACATTATTTTAATGCGACACAAATAAGTTAAACAAAAATGGCGGACTGCAACGCATTTTTGTACAAATTCCCGGGCCCCGGCACGTTGGTTGCATCAAAATGGTACAAATAATGCGCCGTCGACCGCCATTTCGGTTCAATTTCGTCGCATGGTCGCATTGTACGTCTCTACCCCTAATATAAACAGGACCTAAACCTAACCTAAACTACCAAAAAGACTAAAAAAACAGTTCCCTAAGATATTGTGACACAATTTGTTCGTAGAATCCAAAATTTTCTTCTTGTTTACATTAATTACGAAGACTTCAATCTTGATTTCAAGATTGGGGAGCTCGGTGGCCCGGCGGGAGTGCGTATTACTAGCGCTTTCGCAAGTTAAGCGACACCGGGCGTGGTCCGCACTTGTATTGGTGACCACAAGTGTCATGAAAATTTCTCGAGCTCCTCCGTGTTTCGAAAGGTACGTATAAGCCGTTGGTCCCGGCTATCATCATTGTATGGCAGTCGTCAAGCTATGTCAGATGCCTTTAGGCAGCTTGAAAAATCTGACACTAGTGTTGGCCACTTACACACACGAAAAACAAATTACGAAGACTATTCACGGTCATGGACTAATCTATCCCTTACAACCAATGACCTATGGAAGGTCATTGCTAATATTTGAACTTGATTAAATATGACCTTACATTTTATTGGAATGGTCGTATGATATACATAATAACATATAAGATTTTAATTGGTGTAAAACGTGATCTCATTTCATCATAGTGTGATACAATTTGGCCTAAGGCCATATTAAGGCCGAAGTCTCTAAAAAATAGTTTTGATATTTTTTAAAAAAATATTATTATAAAAATAGTAAATGAAAATAATTCAAAAGTGTATTTGTCGCAAAAATTTAATTTATACATCAGCAAAACTGTATTTTAAATTTAAAGTAAGATTATTTTAAAAATAAAAGTTAAGTTTCTATACACTTTTCTATTGACCGAGCGAGCGAAGCGTCTCAGTTTCGAGATGGGTCAAAAACGCTTTCGTCTGGCTGATCCTGCCTACAAGTCGCATTTCTCAACCGATTCTCTTGAAATTTTTTGAGTAAAGTTTCGAAAATTACATACATTTTTTCGTCGATCATGTTTTTTGATGTTTTTTTAGAATGGAGGTAATGAAAATTTTTTAAATAGGATATTCCTGCCGTTTCGAAAAGTTACCTTTATTAAGACGCAACTTTTTTGTGCGGGGTGACTCGCGAGGAATACAGCTCTCAAAGCCACTAGTCTAGTTATTTTAAGATGCTTTTCATGTTTTATGTTTCTTTTTAGGGTTTCGTAGTAAACAAGGAACCCTTATGGTTTCGCCATGTCTGTCTGTCTGTCCGTTTTTACTCAGCGACTATACTTACTAGAAAGCTGTAATTTGGTATAGGTATGTATATTAATTATGCGGAAAAAGGGGTAAAATAAAATATAGAAAAAAAATGTTTTTAGCGTAGCTCCCATACAAGTAAAGTCAATTTTATTTTCTCGACTAACCAATCATGTGGGGTATCGTTGAATAGGTCTTTCAAAAATATTACGAGCTTGGGAACAGTGTTTTAAGATTTAGGGATCTGTTTCTGAAATATTTGGTTCTAAAGTGAAAATATTTGTTAGAGTCAAGTGTCCCCCCCCCCCTCTATCAGCTAAAGGGTTATATATGGACACGTGAAAAAATTCACAGCTATAGTGAATATAACGAAATTTAAAGGAAAATTGTCAGAGTTTAGTAGGGTTTTCAAATTAAAAAGTTATAGGCGATCAACTTATAAAATGTACTCGGAAAAGGAAAATTCGTTTTTAGACGTTTTTAGTGGCATGAACTCAAAGTTGGCATTCGTAACTACGGAACCCTACACTGCGCGTGGCCCGACACGCACTTGGCCAATTATTTTATTGTAAAACCGCCGATTGTAAGCTGTTAGAGTTTGCCATCTGGCGCCGTGTGCAGGGACGCACACGCTGTCAGGATGGACGATTGTGAAAATTAAGGGGCCAGTCCCAGAGGGCAGTCTAGGGTTCGCCGTCAAGGCTGACACATGTGAATGTATTTTACGGTCTAGTTTTAGTGTTTAAATAAAGTAATTGTATCACAATTAAAAAAAGATGCGCTACAAAAAAGTTTCATAATTATTTTTTTTAAATGTTCGACATTGCTTGTAATATGATAGTATTTTTAAAGTTTTATTATTTATTCCTATATTTCGGCTATTTTGAAAAATTTCGATAACTAAAATCGACAAAAAACATTTTTTTATAAAAAATGTATTTTTATGTAATATTTGAACCCTCATCGAATTTTACGAAAATCGGTTGAGAAATGCGACCTGTAGGCCAGAACAGACGGACAACCAGACAGCCGAACGAAGATTTTTGGCGACTCTCGAAACTGATACGCTTTGCTCCCTCGGTCAATAAATATCGTATGTTGGAATTGATCAACATTATTACTGTACTTTTAGGACAAAACGATTTTATATTTTATATCTGTGATTAGAAACTGTTGTCGATGGAATCTGATTAGTTTTAAGTTTGTGCTAAGAGTCCTCTTGTAGTCTTTTTTGATGTTTATTTAGATTTTACAAGAAAGTATTTGTGTGAAAAAATATGGCGTAAACCCAATCTTTGTGTAGCTTGAAAACTTTTCAGTATTGGCTACGAACACATTTCAGAGAAAAAGAAATTGTGTATATTGGACACTTTTTTAAAATTCCGTGCCTAAATGGTAGAAACGGGGCTCCCATACAATTAACGTGTTTTTTTATAGATTGGTATGGAACCCTTCGTGCGCGAGTCGAGCCGGTTTTTAAGTCCTATTTTAGATCAAATTCAAACAGTATTTGTTAATTGAAGCATACTTTGCCGTTCTTTTCCATGACACCGCTGCATTGCGGCAAGATAATATTTACAATATATTTACTATAAGTCTATATATCCCAAATGAGGCAGACAGAGAATGTTGGGTCTTGCGGAAGTTAAAAGTGGCTTTTGGGACTTGAGGCTCTGGGCTCCAAGAACCAAAGTGCTCTGCCTGTCACGTAAGATATAAAGAGACGATTAGTGTTGCCGTAAAATCGATAGTTTTACAATCGATAATTTTAATTTTCGTGGACAATATTTAACATTTATTTGGTTCAATAACATAAGTACAAACCTGTGTGGTTTATATATGTTATTTTAAGTAAATTTCTTTTTGCATGTAATTCTTTAAATGTTAAGAAACAAAAAGAACGAAAAATGCTCAATTATTGATAATGTAGCTGTTTTAGAGCAATACTATTGATAACCAATTGATAGTATACGAGCAAACTATTGATACCATCGGTAGTATCGATTCTGACGAGGAACACTATCGATACTGTCGATGCACCATAGTTTATGGTATATCGATGTTATAGATAGTTTTTGTATTATGAAAAGCAATACTATCAATGAGCGATAGTATCGGTTACCGACCGATACTATCGGTTGTACAATATGTAACAAAAACCCTGTCCGATCCTTGTGGGAGCAATTCAGACCGTCAATATGAACAACTTTCATATGGGACCAATGCTTGAAACTCGAAGAAAAATCGTCATTTTCATACAAATTGCCGGGCCGGCCGAACACTTGTATGAAAATATCGATTTTTATTCGAGTTTCAAGCATTGGTCCCATATGAAAGTTGTTCATATTGACGGTCTGAGTTGCTCCTACAAGAATCGGACAGGGTTTTTGTTACATATTGTAAAGATAGTATCGGTTTAATTTTAAAAAACCGATAGTTGATAATCAATCGGCAACACTAGACGTGATAGTATTTAGCTTTATTTTACAACCGGTCTACTGCCTGAGGTCAACCATCCGTTTAGAATCACGCTGGTTTGGAAGGGAGAAACAGATTATATGGATTGTTTAGTGTTGTCATGAAAGTAAACGTCTGCCTTCAGGGTTCCCGTGTACGGAACCTTATTTATATTGTGTTAATTTCCGTTGTTTTATATGAAATAAAAGTGAAAGAGTAATTCTGTTTTTTTATTACATTTGTTCTCCTCTGCATTATAGATTTTATTAGTAAACGTTATAAGTAACAAGAAAAAGAACTTAAATTAAACTGTGTCTAAAACTTTAAACTATTTAAAATAAAAGATATAAATAAAAAAATTCATTAGAATTCTCCTTTTATCCGTTCCAACATACAGGAAAACATACAAATAACATACCTAGAGCATTGTTAAAAAAATCCGATCTGACCATTTTTTACCCGAATGCGTCAGAAGGGTTATGTTGTCGAGGTACGTATGTATGTATATTTCTATGGGACGCTCTGCACTCCTAAACAGCTTGATGATTCGTTTTAAAGAATACCTTAATGACTTTTTGGGTCCAGTTCTGCCCCCATTTTAAATAAATTATTTGAAAGCCAACGGAGATATTAAAATTTTGTCTCATGCGGCTCTAGATCACCCTTCTAAACTATTTTATAAACAGGGCCCTGGCGCCTGTGTGCAAAAAAGGATTTTGGCGCCCCTTAAGGCATTTTGAATTATCTTTTTTTGTTGATGGTAGGTAGGTGCTTTAAATAAAGCAAAGAACTGAACTTTAAAAGTCATATTTATTTGTAGACTAAAATCTCAAAATGAAATAATAATAATAAATTCTTGTTCACACTCATTTTAAAGCATTTACTTAACTTATGGGGTACAGACACGTTTTTCATAAATACTAGAAAATAACCCAAAACTAAAAATCACATTTTTTTAGGAACAAATAACAGAAATAATATTATATTTATTTAACTCTTCTCAAAATATTCACAGTTGGTAATCCACAACATGCTTCGTCAACATTTTCACAGTTGGTAATCCACAACATGCTTCGTCAACATTTTCACAGTTGGTAATCCGCAACACGCTTCGTCAACATTTTCACAGTTAGTAATCAGCAACACGCTTCTTCAACTTTTTCACAGTTAGTAATCCGCAACATGCTTCGTCAAATTTATTAATCTAAGAGACCACCCCTTATCGTACCCGGCTCAAATGTTCCCATGATACTGGCGGCATTGCCGCGCTGTATGGCGATGGAAATTCTTTGACCCAGATAAGATAAGGAGCGTCTATCATTTGCCCGTTCAGATATAACAGAAATAGGTACGAGTATTGTCTCATATCTACATAATATACAACGTGTTAATGAGTAATAAACAGTAACTGGATGATATACTAATAAAATTTCGTGTGTACTTATACCAAATCCTGTTTAATTTCTCAACATTTATTTTAAAAATTATTTTTGTTTTTCCCTTTTCAAATTTTTTTGGGCCCTTGGTTTTGGCGCCCCTAAAGGATTTCGCCCGTGTGCATTGCACATTTTGCACATATGGTAGCGGAGGTCCTGTTTATAAACTACTGTTTAAAGTTTCAAGTGAGAACGTGAAGCTTTTCTTAGCATTTTTGCTTCTTAGCATTGCTAAAAGTGGCCGTTTTCGCAAAATTCCTAAGAAAAACTTAATAGGTTGAGTTGAAACAAATACGAATAATATTTTTGTTGGTATTAGAACGGAAAAATTGAAAGTAGATAAGTAACTAGGTATCTAATATTTCGTAAGTTTTTATGAAACAAAATAGTAGAATAGAATTTTATCTCGGTTGATTACAATAACCGTTTTCTCGGCGACAACCTACATTTTTTGCGTGACTTCCGAGCGTGGAGTTTATAGGTCTATAACTTAGAATAACTCCCAACCCGATACAAAATACTAAGACTACAGAAATGTAACTCTTTAATGTCCAGTTTTGGTAAAAAGTACAAAAGAGACTAGGTACAGTTAGCCAAAGAGATACCTGACCAGCAGGGCCGGACAGTGAGTTTAGGGGGCCCTGGGCTAATACTACTTAGGGGCCCACCTAATTACTCAAAGTATAGGAAAAAATAATCTGGTGTGTTCTGGTTAGGTAAGTGTGGCAATAGTATAAAAAAAAATTCATGTGCTTTACTTTTGTCTTGCAACCCACATTTAGACTATCTGTATAACCCAAAGGTTGACTGGTAGACAACGCTTTTAGCGTTAAGTTCGCTTATTGTTCTGTACAATTTATATTTGATGAACAATTAAGATTAAATATATAAATAACTTTTTTTTAATTCTTGTATTTAAGGGGATGCATGAATTTTTCAGGGTCCAGTGCTGCGCTCATTTAAAATAAATTATTTTAAAGGAAACGAAGATATCCTTTTATAGGAGATAAGTTTTCTTCGCACATTTGCGAATTGGCTAATGTGCGTAAAGTAAAGCTTCACGTTCTCTTTGAATTGTAAAAACTAGTTCATAAAATAGTCTAAAGGGCTATCTATAGCATTATGAGACCTAAATTTTAATTATATCTCCGTTTCCTTTCAAATAATTTATTTCAATTTGTATTGGACCCCGAAAAATTCATGTATTAAGGCGCTGTAGGTTCACATCACGGATTCCGGCCTTTGTTCGGTCACGACTATATTTCGCAGATTTTATTTAAGTATTTTTGTGTAAAATATTTGTACATTTAATTGTAGCGAAATGCACTTATAATTTAGTTCATACATTTTTTGGTATAATTTTTATGTAAAAAGGTGATTGTATAAATTACTTATAAGATTCATTTTGGAGTCAATTTAGAGGTATGTTTGTGATTTCTTTTCTATCGAGCCAAATATGCTCAATCATGTTTTGGATAGTGTGTGTCTCTGTAGAAAAGCCTGAAGATTTCTACTTTTTTTTTGAAAAATAAATTGCAGTAGTTTAATAACAGCATTTTTAAAACAATCACAATATTGTGAGCTGTGTACCTACAGCGCCTTACGAGCTACCCACAGTTGCCTCTTGTCGCTGTTTTGCAACATTCAGTCTACAGAACATTTACAACGAATTGAGAAATAACCCTTCTTTGTACTTACGCTGCCACATCTGTATTTCTCTTGTTTGTGACTGCTCACAAATGATCATAAACATAATTTTCTCTAACTATTCCGCTTAAATGAATTTTATGCAAAATAGTTCCGCTCATACAGCTTTATTGCCAGCGCTATAAGGATCATATTGCGGCGAGTTAGTGAAATGAACCCTAAGGGTCGGCAAAAACGTTAGTCTGGTTTGAGTGTCCTTCAGGGCCCGTTGAAAAGGGTTGTAAGGGTTACAGAGATGTCTTGTTGATCAGTTTGCTGCGTATTATTTGACATGAGTTTACCCGACTGTAAAAAGACAAGGTTTTCAACCCCTGACAAAAAAGAGGGTGTTGTTAGTTTGACGCTTATGTCTGGCTGTGTGTCTGTGGCATCATCATTTTAGCCGCATAACGTCCACTGCCGGACATAGACCTCTCCCAAGGATTCCCAAAATGACCGATCCAGAGCGGCTTAGTCAGGTTGTCAGACCACCTTGTGGGTGGGTGTCCTACGCTTCGCTTGCCAGTACGTGGTCGCCATTTCAGAACCTTTTTGCCCCATCGGCCATCAGTCTGTGGCATCGTAACTCTCGAATGGATGGACCGATTTTGATGCGGTTTTATACGTGAAAGCAACTTCTCATGCGGTGGTTCTTAGCTATGTTTCATAAAGATCGGTGCAGCTGCTTAAAAGTAAAAGGGGGTTAAAGCTTGAAAGTCTTTTTTTTTGATTGCCTTAAAAGTTGGCGCTATGGATATCAATCGGAACATTTAGTTCCGCTACTCATCATTAGATGGCGTTCTTGAATAAAGGTCGGGGTTTTTTTAAATTTGCTTGGCAAAAACTTGTGTCTCAGTGCCTCAAGACGAAAATGTTTAATCAATGTGCGTTACTAGTGATGACTTATGGCTCTGAAACGTGGTCCCTTACTATGGGTCTCATAAGTAGGCTCAAGGTCACTCAACGCGCTATGGAGAGGGCTATGCTCGGTGTTTACCTACGTGATCGAATCAGAAATGAGGAAATTCGTAGGAGAACAAAAGTCACTGAAATAGCCCAGCGGATTAGCTCGTTGAAATTGCAGTGGGCGGGACACATAGCGCGACGAACCGATGGCCGATGGGGCAAAAAGGTTCTCAAATGGCAACCACGTACTGGCATTAAGCAAAGAATAGGACGCACCCACTCACAAGGTGGTCTGACGAAATAAGGATGCAGGCCGCTCTAGATCGGTCATTTTGGAAATCCTTGGGGGAGGCCTACGAGGGGGGGTCAAAAAGTTCGCGGAATGGAGGGGATAGCGGGGGGTGGGGGACCTGCCGCAGGTAGTAACTAATGAGCAACTCTTTGTGAGTATATATGCCAAGTTTGAACCTGATTGTGTCAATAACCTTTGACCTGTCGTCGATCAAACAAGTGAATCCGGAAGAAAAACTTGAACATGGAAAAAATCGAGTTTCGTGCCGTCATAAAGTTCCTCACTAAGCAAGGAAAACCACCTCAGAAAATTTTGGAAGAAATGTTATCAGTATACGGGGACTCTTGCCCTGGGAAAACCATGGTGTACAAGTGGAATAGCCTTTTCAAGCAAGGCAGAGAGTCTCTTGAAGACGACCCTCGCTCAGGACGGCCGATTGAGGCCACCACCTCAAACATCGTTGAAAAAGTGGAGAATCTTATACTGGAGGATACTCGTTTGAAGAAGAAACAACTTGCAGAAATGGTTGGAGTATCACCTACAACCATTTTAAATATTCTACACGACAATCTTGGGATGTCAAAAGTCAGCGCAAGATGGGTGCCAAGAATGCTCACACCACCACAGAAACAGCTGCGCGTCGAGTATTCAAAGGAGTTTTTAGACCTCTGTAGCGCCGACAAGGAAGGAATTTTTGCAAGACTTGTTACTGCAGATGAAACTTGGGTTCATCATTATGAGCCTGAGTCGAAGCAAGAGTCTATGCAGTGGCATAAAAAGGGTCAGCCCCCCCCTAAGAAATACAGGGTGTCACAATCGGCTGGAAAAATCATGGCAACTGTTTTTTGGGATACAGAGGGTATTTTATTAATAGATTATAAAGATAAGGGTGTTTCTATAACGGGAGAATACTACGCTAATCTACTAAGACAATTAAAAGAAGCAATCAAGGAGAAAAGGCGGGGAAAGTTGACAAAGGGTGTGCTGCTTTTGCATGACAACGCACCGGTACACAAGAGCCGCGTTGCGATGGCTGCCCTTCATCACTGTGGCTTCGAAATGTTAAACCATCCTCCCTATAGTCCAGACTTAGCCCCCTGTGATTATTTTTTATTTCCCAAATTAAAAAAAGAGCTTCGGGGGAAGAAATTTTCCGATGATGAAGAAGTCAAGTCGGCGATTTCGGCCTATTTTGAGGACAAAGACAAATCATTTTTTTTCGACGGTATTAATAAGTTAATAGAGAGATCTGAAAAATGTATTCGACTTAAGGGGGAATATATTGAAAAAGAAAAATAGTACAGTATTTTATTTCACCCCCCTTCCCCTCCGTTCCGCGAACTTTTTGACCCCCCCTCGTATGTCCTGCAGTGGACGTTATGCGGCTGAAATGGTGATGATGATGAAAATGTGGAAATAGTAGGGCCTCGGCCACATGCTTCTGGCCTATAATAGCACCACGCCTTCTCTTCCTGTGGATGTCGTAAGAGGTGATCAAGGGACCATATATGGGGAACGGTATACTTTTTTATAATAAACTGCCACAATCGGTCCTTGATATGCCTAACAAAAAGTTTAAAGCTTATGTAAAGAAGGTACTCTGTGAGAAGGCTTATTATAGGACCGATGACTATCTCAAAGACAACAAAGTCTGGCTTGAGCTTGGCGCGGGTCTCTCTTAAAGGTTTGTATATTCAGAAATGGTCATAATCTGGTACATTAAGTACATACTGAATTTACAACTTGATTTGACATTATTTCAAAATTTCGACATTAAAAAAATTAATTTAAATTATGATAACAAACAATGTATACTCTGTCCACATATCAACTATAAATATTAATTTCATTGTGAGTTGACGTTTTTGGAGAAAATGCTGCAGTGCAGTTTGTTACCGCTTCTTCTGCACTAGCGCTTTGGAGGCGGCAGTAAACTTAGCTCTAAGTAACTTTTTGACGTCAACAATTATTGTGCAATAAAACAAAGTGACGATTATTAAGAGATATTATAAATATCCTATGATAATAAAGATATATTTGAATTGAATTGAATATTTGAATTGAATTTGAATTGAATTGAATTGAATATTTGAATTGAATTTGAATTGAATTGAACCAAGCACAAATATCTTGTACTACTTAAAACTGCAACTTCCCAAGAAGCGTTGAAGTCGGGCGGCGGCCGGACGTTAGTGAAGAGTCTAGCTCATAATCCATATTATTCATGAAAATTTTAAAACCATTTGCAAAACCTCTTTCAGTTAAAACCTCTTTACAATATTTGACATTGAAAGAACGAGATATAATTTGTCAAAACTAAACACCGACTTCTTCCTTAGGGGCTACCTGAATTTTCCGGGGTCCAGTGCTGCCCCCATTTGAAATAAATCTTTAGATAGGAAACGGAGGTTTCATTTAAAATTTTGTCTTGATCAGACCCTAGATAACCCTTCAAACTATTATTTACAGTTTAAAGTGAGAACGTGAAGCTTTTCTACGCACAATTGCGAAAAACGGCCACTTTACCCCCCCTTAAACTACATAATCGATTTTTATAAATTTTCTACGGAAACACTTGAAAAGTTTGCGCCTTCAAACAAAAAAAGAATTTTCCGAATCGATCTAGGCGTATTCGGTGAACATACATAAAAAACATCCCGACGATGGATAACCTCCCCTTTTTGGAAGGCTGTAAAAAACATATTTTAACTAAAATGGGTTAAGGAAACGTTTGCAATTTTTATGAATAAGGGGGTAAATGTAGAAGAAACTTTTCCTTGAATAACTTAAATCATAAACAAAGACGATAAGTAAGTAATAGATTAAGCAAGTTCAACTTAATTTTGTAGCACATGCTCAGCAGTAAGTTATGTAGGTGTTAGTTAGACTCAGTGTACATATAGCCCCAATATCCCTGACGTAGCACGCAAGACAAACATAAGTCTCCTTGCTAGAGTTGGGCTAACGCAGCGAGACCAGAACCCAATCTTTATTTTGGAACGAAGTTCCTTACGGCAGGCTTGGAGTAGATAGGGATTTTGCTGCGCGATCGAACTGAAAAAAATGTGATAGTAAAACCGTAAGGATGACCTCGTTAAATAAAACCGTTAAATGAGACGTGCGCAGGCGCGACAGTCGTATACACAAGAACTTTTGAACTTCGTTCCTACCTGGTGTCCTACGACACCACATTTCTTTATATAATGAAGTAACTCTGTCTGCATCACCCCAACCCGTGTGTACTCGTTCTGTTCGGGTGCTAGTAATCAAGCAGGCGGCAAAACCAAGTTGGGCGGCATATTCACATATTTTGTCCCGCCTCATAAAAAATCTACATCAGGCACTGTGAACTACTTACTTGGTTTTCTTACCTAAATTCAATAAATACTCGTAATTTGAAAGTTTAGATTAAGTATCTATATTATATTATGTACGTGCTACCTATTTAGAGTGTAACACATATAGCCTTAATATCCCTGAATTAGCCCGCAATTCCGCAATTCAAACATAAGTCCCCTTGCTAGCTAAAAAGTCAAAAAAAGTCAAAAATCATTTATTTATCTTGGGATATTTATATCACTTGATAATTGTCATTTCTTTTTCTTTCGATTTCTTAATAGTTAGTTGTTGACGTCAGATCATTTACTTACAACTAAGTTTACTGCCGCCTCCAAAGCGCAAAGTACAGAAGAAGCGGTAACAAACTGTACTGCAGCATTTTCTCCAAAAACGTCAACCTTAAAATTATACTGATATTAAAATTAGATGTGTGGACTGAGAATACATTGCTATGTCATAATTATTAATTAAAAATGTCAAATTTGAAATTAATGTCAATTTGTATAAATTCATGTACTGATTGTACTCAAATTATGTCATTTGTGAGTGTACAAATATAAACCTTTAAAAGGGACCCGCGCCAAGCTCAAGCCAGACGTTTTTGTCTTTAAGATAATCATCGGTTCCGTAATAAGCCATCTCACAAAGTACTTTCTTTACATAAACTTTAAATTTTCTATCTGGCATATCAAGGACCGATTCTGGCAATTTATTATAAAACTTTATACACGTTTCCCTTAAGCGATGTACTGACTGTTTTCAGCCTATAATACGGGGTAACTAAAACATTTATGTTACGTAAGTTTCTACCCGTAATATCACCTGTTTTATTAAATAAGGCAATATTGTTCCTCACATACATTGTATTGGTGTTGGGCTAATAGCGGGACCAAAACCCAATCCTTATTTTATGAACTACATGGTTTTACCAAAATATAATAAATACTTATTTTTTGAACTTAGTTAGTAGGTATTTAGTTATTATTACCTATATTCTATTTGTTTAGGTATTTTAAAGAATGTAAACAATCTTAACATGTCTTTGTCGCAAATCACATTTTTTTTATTTTATAAATATATAAATTACATTATATAATTGTAATTTGCAAAGGTATTGATTTATTAAGTATACATTTCAATAAAAAGACATGTCAAGATTGTTTACATTCTTTTAAATGCCTAAAGAAATGGACTTTAAGTTATTCATAAAATAATTCGGAAGGTTATCTTTGTCAATTATGTAGGTGCATTGAAGTAACAAAGTAACAAGACTAAGTGTACATACTCACACGTCATATTTTTAGCCTCAATGTCGCTGATGCAGCCGGTGAGATAAACATACGTCTTTATTGCAAATGGGGCAGACAGAGGATGTCTAGAACTCAGGCCGGCAAGACTCAAAGGCCTTATGCGTAGGTTTCTAGCCACATTGATAATTACAAGGATCCGCATTTTTGCCCATTTCCTCAATCAAAAAGAGAGACAGATGAAGTAATTAAGATCTTATGTACTCTATTTTAGGTAAATAAATTATCATTATCATTTTATTTCGATTCACGGGACAGATATATACATATGTATACAGATCCAACAAGTAGAGGCCTTTGGAGAAGTTGATGTAATGTGGCGCGTCCGCCAAAACCCATTCCTGAATATACCTATGAAAGGTGGACCCTTAGATAGGTTTCAGCAGGAGAAAGATCTATTGCAAGAAAAAGAGAAAGGTTATGGAATGAGATTGGGATGGAATGAGATTGCAATAGGTACGTCACATGCCATTATCATGATTACTGACTATTGTAGGCAGGCGGTGGCTTGCCGCCCTCTAGATAGATGGGCCCCTCAAACGCGCCGACAATAGTTGCCGTCAAAGGAGCAACACCGATGCAGGCGACTCAGGGGTGTCGAGAGGTGTGCTGCGCTTTCTCCGAAGTTACTTGCGACGTTATGCCCTTTCACTTCCACCCCTGGAGTACTGTTATTATTATAAAAAATATTTGCAAAATTAGGATTTGGTTTTGGAATTGATACTAATGCGACTTACACAGCACTACTGAGATCCAAAACTCAAGAGACAGCGATCAAACAATTACATTCATCATTACTCGAGCAAACCCGGGGTGTTTGTTATGTATCTAATGTTGTACCTCGTTAGTGGGTGTAGATTCTATTCGATTTGTGTGTGTGCGGACGGTAGTTTCATAGTTACCTAGATAATAGGAAAAAGGTACTTAAAGACTACAGACTTATTACGATAAATTACAATTTTTCAAAATTTAAACCGTTTCCCTCCCCAAACTACTCGTCCGTTTTGATAATATTTCTATATGACCGACCACCCGAGAAGTAGGTATATCCTTAGGAAAAAAAAAAAAAATTTTTGCAATCGGTCCAAGCGTTTTCGAATAATCGGTGAACATACAAAAAGATCGCGACAAATTGATAACCTCCTCCGATTTGGAAGACAGTAAACAAAAAGAAAGATTTGATTGTGTGTTTGTTTGTTCAAAAGCTCTAAAAAAACCTGAGAAGTGATAAGGGACAACAGTAAAATATAAATATAAATAGGTCTAAATTACATTCAAACTCTTTTCTGCGTTCTAAAATCAAGTTTTTATTATCATCATAAATTTGAATGAACAAAAAGTGTCGTTACAATTTTTTTCCGTCTAGCTCCCATTCGCAACGCGCGATAAGGAAATTCGTTCCAATACTGATCACATATTAAAAATTATTTCATCTATTGAAAGATGAACTACGATAATAAAAAAAGGAGACACCTTTTTTTCTACCTTTTCGCCCACCATCACTGTAATAGTAGATTTTGAATCTTGCGGACCTGGGTTCTGTCTGTCTTAAATAGTAAAACCCAAAATGCTCTGTCTTCTCCATTAGGGATAAAGACGTAAGACGTAGTGTATATAGGCACAGTTCATTTACGTATTCAAATAAATAATAAATTGTACAAAAAAAAAACACACAGATTGAGCGAGCCTCAAATGTAAGTTAGAAATTTGCGTTATGGGATACAAACTCAACGATACTATATTTTATAACAAGTACATACTAGAGACAAATCCAAGACCCAGGACAATCTAAAAGAGATTATTTTCCATCTTGACCTGTCCGGGAATCGAACCTGACTGCCTCTGTGGTCAAGATGTTCGCCTTGTGTGTGACCCGGAGATCATGGACTCGAATTTCACGGGAAGCATACTTTGTGAAAAGTTGTTTCTAGTCTGGTTAGGATATTGCTGGCATGAATCACCTGATTACCCGACATGAAAGATGATTCCGTGTTTTGGAAGGCAAATATAAACTGTGGGTCCCGAACGCCATCTAGGTTTTGATCATCAAACTATCCAAGGATTAGCTCTGGTTTACCTTCCTGTCGTTAGACGGCAGTCGCTCTGTATAAAAACCAGTAAACTTGTCAAATCTCCTTGGTTCTGTAGCAGACCCCGGGCTCTGAAGAATTACTGCTGAAAATACACTCTGATGATGATGATGAACTGACCGGGGATCGAACCTAGGACCTCCGGTGTGTCAGCGTGGCATGATGACCATTAGGCCCCAGAGGTCGTTAAATGGTTAGCATACTGTCGGCGCGCTGACAAAAGTGGCAAAGTTCTTTCCAAGACGCAGCCTTTGCGGCGCGCCGACGTGTCCACACCATTTCAGCGAACTAAGCACAACAATATACAAAGTGCTACTAATTATGTTTTAATGAAATGTGTGGCTTCCACATAATTACAGATACCTATATGTGTGAGTGAATAATGTAGAAGCCAAGAAAAAGCGATTAAAACCTTTATGCTGTACCTAAATGGCCTTTTGCTCGCGACCGTACCTATGTTATTTTTCTACTGCAAACCGATTAAAGTCACAGCTCCATTTATTAGCCCCGTCTGGGCAGTGTCTACGACGCTCTCGGAGCCCGGACGTGTTATTACGTAGCGAGACACACGGACAAATAGACTGAAGAACAGGATTGCTGGTTTCCTTGTAGGAGCTCCAACTGTCCCAGCTAGTGCGCAGCGAGTGCCACATGAAGAGGTACGTAAGGTACGTAGTGGAGAGCTTGACAGAAATAGCACAGTTATTTTATTGGAACGAAGTTCCTTACGGCAGGCTTGGAGGAGATAGGGATTTTGCTGCGCGACCGAACTGAAAAAAATGTGATAGTAAAACCGTAAGGATGACCTCGTTAAATAAAACCGTTAAATGAGACGTGCGCAGGCGCGACAGTCGTATACACAAGCGAGTAGTGTATAATACCTTTGAGCACGATTTTTCTTTTGCAAATTGTGTCGATTCTACATTAGCCGAAGGAACTTCGTTCCTACCTGGTGTCCCACGACACCACATTTCTTTTTATTATAAATTTACAATACCGATAAAGATGTAATCAGCTCGAGAGATGGCAGTGAAATGAATCAGAATAATGAGGAAGGAATCTAAAATTTAAAAATTTAATTAGAAAAGAGGTAAACGGGAACATGAGGGATGAGGTTTATTGTAACATCGTTACATCCTTGTGTGTAAGTAGCTTTCACTGGCGTCAAATTTCCAAACTGCCTAACGGCATGTGACATATCTTGTGTTTATCTTATAAACTAGTTAGCTCCAAATTATGAAACCTATAAGCACTTTTGTATTTGTAAAACTATTGCGGTGTATGAGTACCTAGTTGTCAAGAATAACATACTGCAACAAACCAAGGGATAAACTACCTTTCACTGTAACTTTTACTACCTAATATTTATAAACAGTCTTTGTACTATCTGTCTATGTGCCCATGTTAATCAAATCCTTGTTCTGAAGTTGACAACACCATCTATTAGGACCATCACATTGTCTGGTTTATAAATAAACGCTATCTTATTGCATTCTGCATTATGCTTGTCTGTGCGTTTGGTTCGTCGCCGTTCTGAATATAATAACACGGATCGGCTAACAAAATTAAGGACATCATTGGAGAGTCAATATAAGTGCTCATCGCTCTACTAGTCCATGTGTGCCAAACAGTGTTAACACACTGTTTGGCACATCGTGACCTAGGCAATCACGCGGCGAGATCAAAGAAATTAATTCTCACTTACAATATAACTGCTCGTCGCTCTAACAGTCCATGTGTCCGTGTTAACACGCTGTTCGGAACAACGTGACATCGGCAATCACGCGGCGAGATCAAAGGAATTAATTGTCGCTTGTCTCACACCACCCGTACCCGCAGGGCTGACACTTGCTGACATTAATTCTGAATGTTAGTGGTATATTTATAACCATGTGGCTTCCGGCTTCTAATAGGACCACTATATGTCTTGCTGTGAATGTCGTGAGAGGCTAAAAAAGGACTAAACACAAACATATCGAGCTATAACAGCATTCCCAAGTACGGTTGGCGTTGGGCGGCGGCTAGTGGTAAAACTCTTCGCTTAAATCGTAATTTTGCGTCTACTCGTGAACGGGTGCTGGCGGGAGGGACTGGCTCGGCTTCGCTTTTTTTTTGACTACTTAATATTTTTTATTACGCAATTTATGTTTTTTTTTATGTCATAGGGCGGCAAACGAACAAGCGAGTCACCTGATGATAAGTGGTCACCGCTGCCCATGGACAACTGCAACACCAGGGGTATAACAGAAGCGTTGCTGGCCTCTCAGGAAGGGAAGATGTAGGGGGAGGGGGAGGGGAGGCCGGCTGGGGGGCATCCGGTTCTCTCACTCACCTAACGATGCATAGAAGCGGTGACGCTACTACTCAGACGTCGATTTTCTGTGAGAGTGTGGTACTTCCCCGGACGAGCCGGCCCATTCATGCTACTAGCAAAACAGAGTTTTGCCGGCAGCGTGGCTCTACCAAAAGTAAATTATCGTATCGGTATCGAATCAATCTGAATTGTAATGAGCTCAAAGGTACCCATTATACAAGCTGCATTTCCTCTTTGGATAGCGATGGATATCCTTTGAACCAAATACCATCCGGAGCGGTGGTCATATCCTCGGTCCTTCAAGCGACGCGACGTCCTATCTCACGAATAAAGCTCTTTGCTTCAGGACACCATGGGCCAGCCGTCTCAACGGCGACTGGAACAAACTCATACAATGTTTAACTTGTATTTTCTAAGTCGCCTTCTACAACATCCACGGGAAAACTTGGATTCATATTCTACTCTGCTGGAAACCACATGGCAATAAGATATCTACAATCAGATTATTTAAGTAGACCCAGAGAAGTTTGTTCACCCTTCCCGTCATCATCATATTAGACACAGGAAGTACACTGCTGGACAAAGAATTTCTAAAATAAACAAATAAATACACGCAGATTTTTCATTGGTTTTGGAAAAAAGAATGTCATGTAGTATATAAATTCCTCTATCCATATACGTAATCCAAATTTGTGTATGACATAAGGTAAAAAAGTTGCGAAAATTATTTTGAGACCACGTAGTTACGTTCGTTCGAAACTGACGCGTGACCCCGATGAATTTGAAATTTAGCTGGCCGACGGTACTACCTAATTGATCTCACGGTTTTGCTTTCGAGTTTTAGTCAACATATTATGTTTCTGAATTTTTATTTTGACTAGCTAATTAGGTCTTACTAATGATCCTTATGAAGTAATCACGGACCAATCCCCAAAGTAAGTTCGAGACTTGTTTTATGGAATACTAACTTAATTCTATATCTAGTCTTTCTGATGTCCATGACCAAATCCCGTACCAACTGAGGTCCAGGTATCTCGCCAACGTTGTCGCAGGTATCTACTTCCACTTGTCGTACTAGGGTAGGTTCACTTCGCTTCGGTTGTCTTCGAAGTGATCGCTTTCGTAGCTCGAAGTAAATTGGCGTATGGTATATTATTCTCGAATATTCCCCACAGTTGACGAATGTATATCGACGTCGCCGAAACGTCGAGGCGCCAGTATGTGTGTGTGAGTGCAACGAAGCCGAAGCACTCTGGACTTTATTCTTATGTGAATCCACGGATTTCTAGCTCGCGAACATTCTGCGGTTATCTCGTTTGCGACAGTATTTTATAATAAATACATATATAGAAAACATCCAAGACCCAAGTTAATCTGATAAAGATAATTTTCCATCTTGACTTAATCAGGGGTCGAACCTGGGACCTCCGGTGTGACTGCCTGGCGTGATGACCAATAGGCCACAGAGGTCGTCCAAAGGTCTGCATCCTGCTAGTTCAAATATTTCCAACAAATTGGAGGTAGCCCTAGCTAACTAGTAACACTGGTGTGGCTTACACCCTAAGCTACAACACAGCTGCCGCCACTTAGTGTTAGTGGGTCCCTAACAATTATGAGGAGCGTCGTATGGCATCATCATCATATAATATACCTTAAAATATATGGCATATACTTATTCGTACTATAAACTATACCATATTGTAATAATGGAGGATACTTACGTATAGTGTTAAACCGACTGGGCTCTCACAGACGAGTGACACGTGTCGACGTCGCGCGACGACGGTCGGCGACAGTGGTAGTCGCGCGATGTCGGGCATACTGTCACTCGTCTGTTTGGGTATATCCCATTCGTCCCCATTGCGGACGTCCCCACTGTGGACGAATGGGACGATTATTTGTTTTGTGAATTTAGATTGTCGCCATCGCGTCATCCCTACTGTAGACGAATGGGAATAACTATTTTTTCACAGTGCCATTCGTCCCCAGTGGGTCTAATGGGACAGACTTCCATTACATTTCCCATTTGTCCCCAATGATGACGTCTAGAATTTTTTGCGTTTAAGATTCCCATTTGACCCCAGTGGTACCACCACTGGGGTCAAATGGGAATCTAAATCTGATAAATGGAATGGATATTATTGGGGCTCTATTTATATTTTAAAAAATAGCTGATAATGATTTTAAAAAGTATATTTTAAGGATAGATTGAAAGAAGGGCTTAATGTATTTGGAAATAATAGTTAAATGTGTGTCAAATCTTAAATATTGATATAATAAGGCCTTTGTTACTACTGGGAACAAATGGGAATTGTAATGGAAGTCACTGTGAAAAAGTAGTAATACCCATTTGTCCACAGTAGGGACATTCAAACTGGGGACGAATGGGATATTCCCGTCGGTTTGAGCGCTTACGAGGTACCCACTATTAGTTCTTCGTAAGTGTATCTTGATACTAACTGAGTACTAACATTAATTAATCGACGATTTGTAATTTGTATAAAAGATAAGAAATAATGAGTATACTTTGTATCTACTCGGATGGATAATCAGATTACGTACCTTCCTAAACAAAGTTTATATTATTATTATCGTTTAGCATAAAATTTACCCGAAATCTACGAAGCTATGTAAAATGATCATTTTGGTTGAAATAATTACATTACTGTCACAAAACACTGCGGGGACAGAAACAACATTTTACAAAAAACGTGTTTTAGATATTCGACTCAAATAACCACGGTACACGACTGCCTGCGTGGTCCAGTGATCAAGGCGTTCGCCTTGTGATCAGTAGGTCGTAGGTTTGAATCCCACTGGGTACCATACTTTGTGAAAAGTTGTTTCTAGTCTGGTTAGGATATTGCAGGCTTGAATCAACTCATTAAACGAAAAGAAAGATGATTTCGTTTTTCGGACGGCACGTATAAACTGTTGGTCCCAAACGCCACTTAGCGGTTGTTCAAACCTATCCACGGATTGTTCTGGTCCACCCTTTGGATTGCAGAGGTCAATCGACAGTCGCTTTGTGTAAAAACCAGTAACCTCGCTAAATCACCTAGGTTAGGTAGCAGACCCCGGGCTCTGAAGAGTTACCGTACCGCTGCGGATGCGACCGGGAATACGGGAGGAGGATGATGACTATCACGTCTTTATTCCTAAAAGGGGAGACAGAACCTAGGAATACTATTTCACCTATGATAGTGCAAAAAATAATTATTTGTAAAAAAAACATATACATACATATTTTCAAGCCTGTTACCCATGGGGTAGGCAGATACTATGGATTTCCACTGGTTTGCAAGGATTTTAGCCAGTGGAATCCCATTATTTATAAAAGTTATATATATACATATTTTGTTTTTGATCGATTGCTTTATAAGTTTAGATAGCAAAATATTGTGTTGTGTTATGCTTGTTTCTATTTCGTGGTTGTGAAGTTCTTCATTTCTGCACGTTCCATATTTTGTGTTACTATCATGATAGCAATCGCGACCTTAAAGTTGGATCGTAATGATAAGAGGCGGGTCGTTGTTGTAACAACTAAAACCCATACAAACATATTCTGTTGTTTTACTATTGTTATTCAATATATCTTAACGGAACAAAATTATATTTAGGTGATATGAATACCTATGAAACGATACTCTGGTACGGTCATAATACGTTTAGCAGAAATTGGCAATTTACTTGGGACTTATATTTATTTCAGATCCTTATTGACCCAAAAGCTACAATAGATGGACTTAATGCTATTCTCTCCCTGTCAACCTTTAGGAAAAGACAAGAAGAAAGAAATACTAAGCATATCTATTAGTATTTAGAAATACCATATTGACATACGGTTCTGAATGTTGGGTTCTGAGTAGGAAGGACGAGGACTGCCTGTTGGTATTCAAGCGAAAGATACTTCGGCGGATCTGCGGAGCTGTGTTTGAACATGAGAGATGGCTACGCTACAACCACGAGCTGTACCAGTTGTACGACGAGCCTAACGTCATTAAAACCATCAAGACTGGACGCCTACGATGGGCAGTAGCGAGAATGGACGAACCCAGAGTACCAAAACGCTTACTGGAGAATCGACTTGAGGGTCGTAGAAGCCGAGGCAGACCCAAGCTCAGATGGCTGGATGGCGTCGAACAGGATCTTAAAAATGTCGGTGTCAAAAGCTGCAGAGAGGAGAAAGCCCAAAATAAAACTATCTGGAAGAAAATACTAAACCAGGCCTATGCCCGCGGCTGTAGAGCCTTAGTTGATGATGATGATTTAGAAATACTTACACTTATTGAAGAATTGCAGCAATAGTATCGGTAACTAATAGTTTGCGTTACTATTGATGACATAATAAACTGTCGATACTATCGATACTATTTCTGTCGATAGTATCGATACTATTGAAGTTTTATCATCAATACTATCGACAATATCGATACTGATAAGAATAAGAATGTTGGAGCTACAAACTAGGTGCTGAAAGTTGTTTGATGATTCGGGTATGTACATACCTACCCTCATTACCAGACCTCGGGTATGTACTTATCAGGTCTAAGTATACGACTTTCTCTATACTGTACTGTAACTACCTGAGAAATACTTATCTAGAGAAGCCAGAGGATTTGGCCTACATTCTCCACGTTGGTCAGACGGGTTGGAGAGGTCTCATTGATGTTTTTAGTTATAACGTCGTGTGGTTTCCGACTGAGTAATAGTTAGACTATTACTATATTATATCATTATGTATCTCCTTTAGTTTCACGGGTCTTTTTACCCCGGTCTTTTGCGAGGCTTGCGTGGAGATACAGATCCAACACGTAGAGGCCCTTTGGAGAAGTTGATGTTATGTGGCGCTCCCGCCAAAATCCATTCCTGAATATACCTATGAAAGGTGTACCCTTGAACAGGTTTCGGCTGGAGAAAGATCTATTGCAAGAAAAGGGAAAGGTCCATGGGTTATGAAATGAGATTGGGATGGACTGATGCTGGGATATTGCAATAGGAACGTCACTGCCATAATCATGATTACTGACTATTGTAGGCAGGTGGTGGCTTGCCACCCACTAGATGGGCCCCTCAAACGCGCCGACAATAGTTGCAGGCAAAGGAGCAACACCGGTGCAGGCGACTCAGGGGTGTCGAGAGGTGTACTGCGCTTTCTCCGAAGTTACTCGCCGTGTTATGCCCTTTAAAACTTCCACCCCTAGAGCAACAGCTCTAACGACTCTCTCTGCACGGCCAATTAAGACATTATTATTATATCTAATATAATAAGTCTTAAATTTACTTTCTTTTTACTCATCAACATCGTCATTAATTATAGGTGTGTATGTGTATGTATTTTTTGTGTGTAAGTACCTATTTATTATAAATTCTTATAATTATTTTAATTTATATGTTTATTACTAGCTTTTGCCCGCGGCTTCGCCCGCGTAGGGGTGTAATTTATCAAAATCCTTTCTTAGGGGATGCCTACGTCATAGTAGCTTTATGCATGCAAAGTCTCAGCCCGACCGGTTTAAAATTGACAAAGTTTCATACAAAGTTTCATCCCCTATTTTATCCCCTTGGGTGTAGAATTGATCAAAATCCTTTCTTAGCGGATGCCTACGTCATAACATCTATCTGCATGCCAAATTTCAACCCGATCCGTCCAGTGGTTTGGGCTGTGCGTTGATAGATCACTATGTCAGTCAGTCAGTCACCTTTGAGTTATATATATTTAGATTTGGTGTTCTTAAATTATTTTGCGCCGCAACAAATTAGCTTATTTGCATACGTACATACATATCTTCAAGCCTGTTGCCCACAGGGGTAGGCAGAGACTATGGACCTCCACTTGCTACGATCCTGACAGACCTCTTTCACTTCTTCTACACTCATTAATTTCTACATGCATGCCCGCCGGTTCAAATTATCTGTTTATGCCTATGGTTGACTGGTAGAGAAAGCTTATAGCGTTAAGTTTTGCCAATTGTAGACAACTTGTATCGTATAATAATAAATTTAATAAATAAATAGTATAACGTAGTTCGTAAGTAAGAAACGATGCCAAAGAATATGAAAATATGAGAGAAAAAGATGAAAATGAGGTATGGAGCCGAAGTTAATGCCGTCTCATTTCCCTACAGATTACGAAACCAATCTCATTAAGGGTTTCCTCTCTAACGTAGCCATTCCACATTGGTTGAGTGGACTGTAGCAGTGTATTTGACAGCGTTTGCTACACTGGTCGAGTAGACTGTACCTACAATTGTTTGATGACTAGCTCACAGTTTAAATGGAACTCAATTTATTGTTAACACAATTGAAATGTTATCAAACTAAATTGTCGGACAAAGTTATCTATAGTCCATTTGATTAGTTATTTAAAAGAATGTAAAAAACCTTGACATGTCTATTGAAAGTATATACTACAAATATACACTTTATAAATCAATGTCTTCTCTTTGTACAGGTTATCCGCTCTTTGTACAGGTTAAAGAACTTTCTCCCTATTAATATTAAGACTATGCTGGTGTACTCTCTCATCTTTCCAATTTTAGATTACGCGGATGTATGTTGCTCGGATCTGAATTGTAACTTTCTCAACAAACTTGATAGACTTCTAAATAACTGTCTGCGTTTTATTTTTGGCCTTCGGAAGTACGACCATGTGTCGGCTTACCGGTCTCAACTCAAATGGTTACCTATCCGTCAACGTCGCAATTTGCATATTCTCACTAAAAAACTCCGATGTATCTCAAAAACAAGTTCACTTTTCAGGGTGATACCCATCAGAGTTCTTCGTTCTTCCAACAATCTTCTTCTCGATGTGCCTCGCTGCCGGAGTGGATTTTTCGATCAATCATTCACCAAGCAAGCCGTGATGCTTTGGAACGCCCTTTCCTTTGACGTCCTCAAGGCCCCTAGTCGTCAAGCGTTTAAGAGGGCTGTGCGCGCTATAGAGTATATAAATATTTATGTAGTCTATGTAGGGTTTATGAATTTATGCAATATTTGTGTATTTTTCCATGTATGTTTATGAATATATAGATAAGTATATAAATTGTAGTAGGGCGACCAAGTAAAACAACAGATGAACGACGACTGGTTTATTGAGCCAAAGCCTATGTCTACCTTCACAATATTTGTTTATTAAGTAGGTACCCACAACATCTCCCCCGAAATATTAAACAATGCTTTCATTTCCCTCCCAAATAAAAAAAAATTACTTAAGTTGTAAGAAGTTCTTAACATAAAGATAAACATTCACTTACAAAATTAAACTACATAACGCGTTACTACACTTAAATAAGGCTTAGCATAGAAGTATACTCTGCAACACATAAATTATAATGTAACATAAGTTTGATTGCTACATTGATACAACAAGGGCAATATCTAATCCTAATAGTAAGAAAAAAATCTAGATCTATTATATTTATATCACTGTAAGTATTTATGCATGATGAGAATTAGTTTCACAACATGGTCACAAAAGAAACCCTGTATAGGTATTTATGAGAAATCTTGAAACTTTGTAACATATTTAATCGCTTACAGGTAATGCAAATAATAACTCCACTTAAAATTATTAAGTTAAATTAAAAAAAAAAGAAGAAAAAGACAAAGAAAAAAACAAAGTATAAAATTAAACGTTTTAGTAAACCCAAGTTTTGTGATCTGCGGATAACTCCGTGGCTTATAGCTAGTATACAATCAAATCATTGACAAACAAATCGAACGGGAGGCTTCACCTCCCGGCCACTTCTAGTTGTTTTGATTTGAGGTTGCGACACCGTTTGGCACGGTCGAGGTGGTTCAGTGCTGGCAGGACCCTCGTTTTCTAAATCTAAATATTTAAAATTAGAATTCTTACTACCTACACTATCAGAATTCGGCAATTTTAAAATATGTTGACGGTTTCGCCTGTATGTACCACCATTTTCCGCCTGTACCCAGTAAGAACGCTGATCCTGAGCTGGCCTGATAACTTTAGCTTTAACCCATATGTCCTTATTTCGCATGCGTACAGTTTCATTTGGATACAAAGGTTTTAATTCTCTTGTCCCCCTATCGTAGTAAGATTTTGAATTTTTTTGTTTATTTAAACGACTATTCCTCATAGATTCCGAATAAATGATAGACGGTTGGAGTGATTTATCAGTGATAGGTAACTTAGTTCTCAATCTGCGGTTCATTAACAGTTGTGCTGGAGAATATGTCTCTCCTGAAATGGGTGTATTCCTAAAATTAAGTAACGCTAAATGCCAATCTTGACCGCTTTCAAGAGACTTTATCATCATGGCTTTTACCGTTCGGACATTTCTTTCAGCAAGGCCGTTAGACCTCGGGTACAGTGGCGAGCTGGTCACGTGACCAAATTCCCACCTGCTGCTGAATTCTTTAAACTCTTGTGACACATATTGGGTACCATTGTCTGTAACCAATGTTTTCGGTATACCAAACCGACTAAAAATATCTTTTAAAATTGATATAACTGAAACACTTTGCATATTTGGTAGCTTTGATACTTCGATGTATTTAGAATAATAGTCTACCACCAATAAATACGGCTTACCTTTAAGTTCAAAAATATCGGATGCCACAACTTCCCATGGCAAATTGGGCACGGGATGCGGCTGCAGCGGCTCGCGCGGGTTGGAGGCGCGGTGCCGCTGGCACGTCTCGCAGCCCAGCACCAGTCGCTCGATGGCGGCCGACATGCCCGGCCACCACATCACTTCTCGAGCCCGCCTTTGACACTTTTCTATTCCAAGATGACCTTCGTGAACCCGTGTTAACATCTCTTTACGAAGCGATTCTGGTATTACCATTCGATCCCCTTTAAATAATATTCCTTTAATGACATGCAGTTCCGTATACACATTCCAATAAGGTTTTACCACTGACATAGTATCTCGCTTAATGTTAGGCCATCCGTTGTAGTAGTAATCAAACACCTTCTTCAAAATACTATCTCTCTCTGTCTCCTCTCTAATCCTATTTACCATCTGAGAGCTCGCGTCAACGTTTTCATACACTGTATTTGCATGAATCATCACCTCTTCGAAAATTTCACTATCACTATCCTGCTCTGTTGTCGCGCGCGAAAGTGTGTCCGCGATGAAAAGTAACTTGCCCGGTTTATACTTTAATTCAATGGAATAATGTTGTAATCGTAGTAACATTCGTTGAAGACGAGCTGGCGTTTCATTTAAACGTTTTTTAAAAATAGACTCTAATGGTTTATGGTCACTTTCAACCGTTACTTTACTATGGCCATAAATGTATTGGTGAAAACGGGTGCAACCGAAGACCACAGCTAGCATTTCTTTTTCGATTTGCGCCCACCGCGTTTCGGCGGAGGTGAGGGCACGCGCCGCGTACGCGACGGGGCGGTCCGCCTGCAGCAAGCATGCACCGAGACCGTGCGAGCTCGCGTCCACCGACACCACAACCGGCTCGTTAGGAGAATAATACCGCAGTACGGGGGCGCTGCTTATCCTATCTTTTAATTTCTTAAATGCCTCCTCCTGAGCGCTTGACCAAACAAACTCAACGTCTTTTTTTATCAACTCTCTCAAACCTGAAGATATCTCCGAGTAATTAGGTATAAAACGGGATAAGTAATTTGTAACTCCTAAAAACCGTTCTAATTCTTTTTTATCTGTAGGAGTTGGTATGTCTAAAATCGCTTTTATACGTTTTTTATCTATTTTCATACCGGTGCTATTAAAAATATGTCCTAAAAACGAGACTTCCTGAACCCCAAAAACACACTTGTCTTTGTTGAATTTGACACCGTTTTCCTTTGCCCTACGAAGTACTTCTTGCAACCTTGAGTCGTGTTCTTCGCGAGTCCTACCCCATATTAGTAAATCATCGATATAAATAGCTACCCCCTCCATTTTAAATATCTTAAACATTTCATTGTGAAAAAATTCTGGTGCAGAATTAATTCCGAATGGAAGTCGTAAAAAACGATACCTCCCATAACAAGTGCTAAAAGTACAAAGTTTTGAGCTAGCCTCATCTAGCCTTTGCATCCAAAATCCCTTGTTTGCATCACATTTTGAAAAATACTTAGCTCCAGATAAATCGCTAGCTATTTCATCTAAGGTGGGCAATAAAAATTGACTACGTTTAATTGCACGATTGAGATTCTTTGGATCTAAACAAATTCTTAACGATTTATCAGGCTTTTCCACAATCACTATACTCGAGACCCAATCGGTGGGTCCATCTTCTTTTGTAATAATGTTCATTTTAACCATTTTATCCAGTTCCTCTTTCAAACGGGGTCGCAACTTAATCGGTATCTTACGAGTGGCACTGATAACGGGTGGAACGCTTTCATCTAATTCCAGCTTACAAACAGTAGGTAAACACCCAATACCATTGAAAATACAATCGTCTAACTGTAATTGGTTAAGGGACACTTGATTCGATCTTGTTATTAAATTTAATTTAGTACATGCTTTTAAACTTAGTAAATTGTTGCACTTTGTGGCTAAAACATATATATTTTCTTCACAACTTTGTGCTCCACATTTTAAAACAGCTTTAAAATAGCCTACAACTGGTAAACGATTTTTACTCGTTTCTTTCAAGATTAATTTGGATTTCAAAAGTTGGTGGATATTTGATTTCGCATTATGAAACAAATCCAATGATATTACGGAGACATCTGCACCACTGTCTAATTTAAACTTAATTTTTATGCCATTAACAAAAACAAACTCAAACCAAGGTTCTACAAGACTTTCCAATGAATCGATATAAACATTTTCCAAAAACAGCTCACCCATGTCCTCTTCGCATATTTGTCCTTCCTCTTCATTTGTCATCTCATGAGTAAAATTTACTTTGCAAAACCGGGCATAGTGTCCTATTTTATCGCAACGGTAACACTTAACGGCGACTGCTGGGCAACGATCACTAAATCTGTGTGATTTTCCGCACTTGTCACAGTCCGACGAACCTACATACCGCGAACCGCGACCCACTCCGTCACTGCCACCATACCGCAGCGGCCGACCGCGCGGCGCCCAGCTCCCGGCTGCTCCGCGGCCGGCCCGGCCCGCGCGCTGCCCGCCTCGGTACCCGCTGTACGACGCGCGTCCCGGTCGCCATACCAGCTGCTCCACATCTCCCGGCTGCTTCGAATTGCACGCTGCAGCTTGTTCCGTTGCTCGTTCCGCGGCTCGACACCATTGTACCGCGTCTTCCAATGACAATGACGATTTTGCAAGAAGTTTTTCTCTCATTTGTACATCTTTTAC
Organism: Acrobasis suavella; assembly: GCA_943193695.1. Taxonomy (NCBI): domain Eukaryota; kingdom Metazoa; phylum Arthropoda; class Insecta; order Lepidoptera; family Pyralidae; genus Acrobasis; species Acrobasis suavella. The sequence continues at coordinate 13,647,834 of OW971952.1, forward strand.
TCCTCGAATTAACTGTGTTAAAATCAGACTATTTTTGAGCGATCCAAATTCACAACTTTTACATTTTAATTTTAATGTACCCAAAAATTTATCAAAATTTTCATCGCTCTGATATGTTTCAAAAAATACATGTCTTTCGTAATTCACGTTTTTTGATGGATCACAGTAATCTGAAAACTTCTTGCGTAAATAATCGTAATCTAATTTTTTGGACTCAGCTATATCGAGTTCTTCGTAAATTTCTCTTCCATATTTACCAATACTGTGCATAAACAAGGCACTCTTTTCTCTCGACGATGCCTTTTCTTTATCTGCTGCGATCAAATAGTAGTCAAAGGCCATTTTCCATTCTCGCCAATTAGCTGCCATGTTTCCTTCTCGAAGCATCGGCGTCGGTTGTTGAATCGCCGTGTAGACGCCCTCCTCACGTTTAGACTCATCACTTTCAGTACCCATTTCACTAGAAAACTTGTAGTTCGACACAAACACTATATATTTCGGTATAACAACGCGACGCACTCATACGATAACTTTTTACACCTGACACCATGTAGTAGGGCGACCAAGTAAAACAACAGATGAACGACGACTGGTTTATTGAGCCAAAGCCTATGTCTACCTTCACAATATTTGTTTATTAAGTAGGTACCCACAACATAAATGAATAAAATTATCGTTAAATGTATTTTTGGTAAAACTTGAAGATAGTAATTAAATTATAGTTAAATTAGAATGTACCATGTCGTCCAAAATTAGCTTTTATCCGCATCACCTGTAGGTTGACTGGTAGAAAAGGCCCTGGGCCTTAAGTCCGCCTGTTACAATTTTTGTAATAAAGTTAAATAAATAAAAATAAATAAATATCTTTGCAAATTACAAATAAATTATGTAATTTATAATTTATAAAATAAATAATTTGTTATTTGCAAAGGTATTGATTTATATAGTGTATATTTCAATAAAAAGACATTGTCAAGATTGTTTACATTCTTTTAAATACCTAAACAGACGCACTATAGTTTTGCCTCGATTTTTTTACAAGCTTTATTATTATAAACTAGCTGTTGAGCATGGGCTTTTTAGTTTATGAGCAACGTCATTTTGGTATTTTCAATATTATATTATAAGCCACGCTTATTTTTAAAAGTTTTTTTTGCCTATAAAACCGGGCGTGCAGTCGATGGCGGGCCCTTAGTATATAAATATAGGATGCCGGGCCTCTGGCCCGCTCCTCAAACCTTGTCCGGGTGAAGTAGGAAATGCCGTCCGAGGCAACCTATGTATGTCATTTCAAAAAAAAAAAAGATGGCGGGCCCATTTGCTGCTCGACCGCCATGCGGATAACACCTTGGTGAAATCTATCTTGTATTTTACTTGTTTTGCAAGTCAGTAATATTTCGGTTTAATTATTAGTAAATTGTTTAAAATGGCTGTTTATTTTATTTAATTAGTGTCAAATTACATTTATGGATTATAACCTCAAATGTTCTTTAGAATATGTGTTTTTTTTTAATAAAATCCATTAGGATAGCTAAAAATATATTTAACTTGCAATGTAACTTGTATGTTTGTTTGGTTCAAATCTTGCAACTCGATTTAAAAAAGTTATCCTCAACAGATTGAACTGAAATTTTGCGTACTTGTGTAAGTCGGATGACATTGCAATTGTATTATGACAAGAAGCTGACCTGACGATGGATTCGGAAGGTGGCCGTATGAACCATGTCAGAAAATGATGCAAACCCATCGAGTTCGTATATTTACCTTTGTCTAGATAACTTAGGCCTCACAATAAAGGCTTGAATGAAAAAGATATTAATACTTTTATTCACAATAACTTATTTTGTCTAAAATTCAGCCTTAAGCCCTTGGGTTTACGTCAATTTTATGCTCTAAGGTTCTTCACTAATGAAAGCAATTTTCCCCCCTAACGAGAGGGGCTCCCTTATTATGTGTTCGAGGGAATGATAAATGTTTTGATAAGTCTTATTGTAGTAACCTTGTTGTTTTAATTAGGTACAGTGGGGAGGAAAGTTGTTTTTGTTTATTTTAAATGTTCCCGATATCTGTCCGTTTGTACTCAATAAACTTAGAAACAACAGAGTTGATTTTGATGCGGTTTTCACTAATATGCAGAGAATTTGACAGGCAAGTTTTGCGTTTATTTAAAGTCTATTCTACTAGGGTTGATAAATATAAAACGTCTCCTAATAGCGACTGTCACTTAAGAGTCCCTTTACCCTAAACTTTTCCATACAAACGTAGTCTACGTTTTATTTTAAAACGACATGTCAGATTTCGGTAATAATTTGTATAATTTTAAAGAAATTGCAATTATCTTTCGCCGGTTTGGTGGTACGAGGTACGCAGTTGATGACAACCGCGGCCCGAATGGTCGTGCGGACGAAGCAGCTATATATTGCCATTCCGTTCTGGAATGCGATTCAAGTGAGTCGTTTTGGTGATGGCGCATTGTTTTCTGTCTTATATAGTTAATAATTTTAAAATTAAATTGTACCTATAATTTTTTTAGTAATTAACGGGTTGCAAATGTAATGAATTAAGAAGTCCTGAATTTATCGACTCTTCGCGAATAGACTTTAGAGTAAGTATTAGTACTCACGTACAGAAGTCTTACTTAAAAAAAAACAAAGAAATATCTACTCAATGTGGTTACCGCTAAGATTAGCTCGCGTCAGAAGTCCTCACCTCTTCGTTTAGATACCTAGACATCCATTGCAGGTCAATTTCATTCTTAATACTCTGGACAAACGATTCATGTAACTGCATTTTCCCCTTCAAAGTGGTCGCCGCACGCATAATGCAGGTATATTTTCGATACCTGAACAGAAAGTGACACAGGCCTGCTTTAGGTAGTATAACTAGTTATACCCACACTATGCTTGTTTTATTAAGAACTTTTCGAAAAAATTAATTATTACTACTATTGAGACTTTTTAGTAAATGTCCTCTAAGTCTTGTGGTCCTAGATTCTGTCTACCTTTTAAGGTCCTATTATTAATGCAAAGCAGCGCAAGTGTCCACTCTTCTTGTTTTTATTGGATAACTAGCTACGCCCCGCGGTGTTTACCGTGAAAAAACCTAAAGCCCATGTGTTAATTCAGAGTGTCAGCTTCCTGCATACCAACTTTTATCAAAACTGGTCTAGCCGTTTGCGCGTGAAGAAGTAACAAACATACAAACACACACTCATAAACTTTCGCCTTTATAATATTAGTGTGATTTGGTCAACTTATAGACACCTATTTTTTACACGTTTGGAACGAGAATCGAGTATTGAGTGTGTAACGTGTTTTTTTTTTATGTTATAATGCGGTAAACGAACAAGCGGGTCTGATGGTAAGTGATCACCGCTGCCTATGGACAACTGCAATACCAGGGGTGTAACAGAAGCGTTGCCGACCTTTCAGGAAGATATAGACTCTTTTTTGAAGGTTTCAATGTCGTATCGGTCCGGGAACACTGCTGCAGGAAGTTGATTCCACAGTTCGGTCGTACGTGGTAAAAAGTTCCTTTTAAAATGTAAGGTTTACCAGTCAGCCTGTATATTCTGCGATCATGCGGGCAACGCCGCAGGCGACAGCTCGTAACGCAATGAACAGCAGTTTATTCAATTAAACTTAGAAAACACTGTATTTATGTTCAGCTGCGTACACTCCCGTGCAATTGTAATATCCTATTTGCCGCGTGTTTCTGAATACATCAGCGTATTTACTCAGCGGGAGCTGTTTGAATACTATAATTGGTTGACATAATATTGTTTGCTCGAACAATAATATACAAATGCAAATAACATATATTACACTTTCACGTCTTTATATACCTAACGGGATAGACAGAGCATTTTCGGTCTTGCAGCTCTAAGCAGAGAGAGCCCAGGGGGGTTACTCCAAAAGCAGTGCGCAAGACGGACGTTACCGCGTGTCCTCGCTTCAGTGTCAAGCAACATTGAGCATTAATTTATAATGATAAAGTCTAGTTCGGTGTGACATAGAAATACGACGTCACTTTCGTACGACTAACGTATTATTTTATGGAGTAACCCCCCAGGGCCACGAGACTTAAAGGTCAGTTTAGCGTGTGCGAGAAGATGGAAAGAATAAAATATTTACATTGTAACCCATTCCCTTAATCGGCTTCTACAAACTGCGCGGGAAGAGAAGCAAATGGTACAGTCTAATTTTTCTTGTCTCTTAGGCCGGCAGGGAAAAGGCAGTTAGTATATTTTGAGTACATTTTGTATTATTATGATAGATAGCCTTTTTTTGCACGCCGGTGATTAGACAAAACGAAATGTGAATATCTTGAAACACATGTTGGCAAATATATATTATTATTAATATTTCTTTTAGTACCAACTTCATTTTTGAGTGAAAAATGAACTCGTTAAACATTTTTCTTTTGAACTGTACCTCATTCGGGATGATATTAGCTTCACAGCTAAAATTTGACACGGCGCACGTGGAATTACGAATTATGTTAATCATAGCAAGCCCCAGTATACTATATGTATATATTTTATAAAATATGTGTATACATTTATATCACAAGAAACAATTAAACATAATGACATTACACATAAAAACAGTTTAGTGCCCTGCGAGTACAACAATGCATTCAGGGTGCTGATGGGGCTGCCTCGACGATGCAGCGCGTCAGGGATGTTTGCTGAAGCGCGTGTGGACTGCTTTTATGCAACCATGCGCAAGCGGTGCACATCCCTGACGGGCAGGCTCCGAGCCAGTGCCAACAGCATCCTTAAAACGTTGGCAATAGGCTTGATTTCCAGAATGTGAATCACTGCTCGATGATACATACAGCTTTTGCCCGCGGCTTCGCTCGCGTAGGGGTGTAATTTATCAAAATCCTTTCTTAGGGGATGCCTACGTCATAGTAGCTTTATGCATGCAAAGTCACAGCCCGATCGGTTTAAAATTGATAACGTTTCATACAAATTTTCATCCCCTATTTTATCCCCTTGGGGGTAGAATTGATCAAAATCCTTTCTTAACGGATGCCTACGTCATAACATCTACCTGCATGCCAAATTTCAGCCCGATCCGTCCAGTGGTTTGGGCTGTGCGTTGATAGATCACTATGTCAGTCAGTCAGTCACCTTTGAGTTATATATATTTAGATATTTTCTGGTACTAACACAAAATTGTAAATTATTATCCTTGTTGGTCGAAGTAAAATAATTTTTATTTTATTTTATAATGTGTATTAAATTATATATTGTTGCTATATTTGCCATTCATTCTCTCTGCCTGTTAATCAATTGTTTATTTATATAATACAACGTGGAAGAGACATATCTACAATATGTAACAAAAACCCTGTCCTATCCTTGTAGGAGCAACTCAAACCGCCAATATGAACAACTTTTCCCATGGGACTAATGCTTGAAACTCGAAGAAAATATCGACATTTTTATACAAATTGCCGGGCTGGCCGAACACTTTTGTATGAAAATGTCGATTTTTTTGCAGTTTCAAGCATTGGTCCTATAGGAAAAGTTGTTCATATTGACAGTCTGAGTTACTCTCACAACAGGACAGGGTTTTTTATATTAATAGTTATAATAAATTAACCCAGGGCTTTACTTGTTTACTATAGCATAATGATATTGAAATATCAGTTCACAAAAAATTCGAAATTCCCATAAAAATTGCCGGGGCGGCTGGACATATTTGTATGGAAATACTGTTTTTTTTTTGTTTTTTTGTCGGTTATTTTAATTTTACTTTACTAAAATGATCTAGTATAGTCCGTGGCTCGCTTTATTACGGGTATGTCCCTTCCAAGTTGGATAAATAAGATAGAATAATTTACATATTGATAAATAAAAACTGAAATACCTGCTACAAAGCATAGTGCCATTAACGCTGGCCGTATTTCCCCATTATGTCGCAATACAATTGATCGTCTAGTGATAGTACGCATTACTTGTGCTTTTCCAAGCTAAGTAATCATTTTTTTTTTATATAGAAACTTTATTGAGCCAAAAGCTACAATAGGTGGACTTAATGCTAAAGCATTCTCCCCCTGTCAACCTTTAAGAAAAGATAAACAGATAAGAAAGTTGGCGTCTAAATAGCAGTTACTTAAAAGATATAAAGCCAGATATCTTAATTACTTTAATTTTATCATAAATACAATATACAATAAATACATATTTTATACATAATATATAAGAAAATAGTAAGTAACGATGAATCCTGCTAATTGATTATGCTTTCAAAAAGTAAACTATGCACTTTTTTCTCAAATACATCTCTACTGGAGATTTGCCTGATGTCCTCGAGCAATTCATTCCAAAGCCGTATGGCTTGGATTGCATTGCGCGAGGTTAATCATAGGTGTGGTCCGCAATTGGATGGGTGACCACAAGTCGCCCCCTTACCTTTCATTTACAGAAGGAGGTATGTAAATTATAGATCAACATTTTTATAGAAATTTAGCTCTAATAAGTAATAGGTTTTCATACAAATTTCAATCAAAGAAGTACCATTCAACCCATCCAAATTCAGTCACTCCCAGCGATGCTTTACTTAAACGCACCACTGTTCCACCGAGCTTAGAAAGAAGTTACTTCGCGAAGAGTCTAAAGTCAATCAAACTTAACTAATAACACTGTAGCTTCAAGTATTAAGTTAAATGAGGTGCCTTTGTCTAAGTGAACAATGGCAGATCCAGGCAGTACCAACGGTTTTCGAAATGAAGTGGAAATTACGGGAATAATATTCAAGTATGACGTCTTGAATCGTAACCTTATACAAAATGGTGTTTATATATTTATCATAAAATAATATTTTATTTCTGATTTGTATATCTGTTTTCTTTAATGTATATAATAAAGCTTTATAAACAAACAAATATAGTATCGTTGAGTCAGTATTCCATAACATAAACTTTCCATTATTTTTTTTTATTTTTTTTTATAAACGACATTTGGACGACCTCTGTGGCGTAATAGTCGATACGCTAGTCCGCCAATCCGGAGGTTCTGGGTTCGATCCTCAGCCAGGGCAAGTTGGGAAATTGCCTTTTTCAAAATGTCCTGGGTAAATCTATATAATTATATGTATTTATCATAAAAATCAGTATCGTTGGGTTTGTATCCCATTACAGAAGCTTAAGCTTAATTTGGGGATAATAGCTCAATCTGTGTGATTTGTTCCTATACTTTCAAACAATAGAAGAATTTTCCAAATAGGTCCAGGCGTCTTCGAATAGGTAAATATATATAAAAAAAGATCACGATGAATTGCTAACCTCCTCCTTTTCGGAAGTCGGTTAAAAAGCACCCTTCTACCTTCTTGATTGCCGTGATGCACGAAGGGGGGTGGCCAGTGCAACTGGCCTAAAATTTGTCGCTCCCAAAATGTGCCGAACTAGGCTTTAGCCTACTCAGCCTATTGGTAAATCCGCCACTGGCCATGGCGAAGGATCAGACAGAATATAACCACTTATGTGAGAATATAACCACTACGTTGACAGAGAGATGGCTGATCCGTGCGTCAACTCGTGAACGGGTGCTGCCGGGAGGGACTGGTCAGCTCGGCTTCGCTTTTTTGACTACTTAATGTTTTTATTACGCAATTTATGTTTTTTTACTTGTTCGCAAGCATTACATGTTATAATGTGTCAACATTGTATTATATTATAAGTATTTATTAATTAAAAGACAATAATAATAATATGACAAAGCCCTTCTGGCGAGTAGGCGACCAATACTGTGAAAATGAGTTTCTTTCGGCGTTTCTTTTCAGCAGTGTTCGTTACGAAGCGCTGGTATCGGTAGCTTTTCTTTAAAAATAAATTATATTTTAATATACTTTACACGTAACATAAATTATACTTATTGACGTGTAAAAGTGCCTGTAAAGGTCTAATTACTGAATAAACATTTGAATCTTTGAGAAGAGAGAGAATTTAGTACCGTTTCTTCATACGAAAAACAATATGTTAACTTTTTAATTGTCACTGTCCTGGTAGGACGATTATTTTATGTTGTTCTCAACTGCGAGAAACAAAGCAGATAGGTAAAAAGCCTTTTTGTCTTCCAGACTGAGAGGAAAAGACACACAAAATAAGCATTACTGAAATTCATAGCAACAGATTGTTAAAAACTGGAATAAATTTGAATACGGCTATAAATGCATTCAGATACGGACAATTATGAGGATCTTATCGAGTTGGGAGTTTTTGCTCCCGCTAATAAAAACGAGAATAAATATTAAGTTAGCAGATTCTTTAACGACCTCTCTTCTGCTAATTTGGGGCATGACTTTGTATTTTAAAAGTCTTGAGCAAGAAAGAGGGGTGATTAGTTTCAGTGTCAGATTGTGACATTATAAATACTTTCTGTGAAGTTTCACAGTACACTATCAAGTCTTTTTCGTTTACTGCAGAGTAGACAGAGCCTAGGGCGGAAAGACACGACGGCCTCTCATACTGTGCCGATGAGCGTGAAGATATATAAATATATAGGATCAAATCACACAGATTGAGCTAGCCTCAAAGCACAGAATAAGTACTAGTACTCACGTAAAGAAGTCTTACTCAGAAAATAAATTCAAAGAAATATCTATATAATGTGGTTAGCGCTATGGTTTAATGTAGCTCGCGTCAGAACTCCTCACCTCTTCGTTTAGATACCTATACAGCCATTGCAAGCCAATTTAATTCTTATTACTCTGGACAAACGATTCGTGTTACTAAATTTTCCCCTTCGAAGTGGTCGCCGCGCGCATAGTAATAATGTTGGTATATTTTCGATACCTAAGCGGGGAGTGACACATGCCCGCCGTAAGTAAGTTCGATAGTTGTTTTATGGGATACTAACTCAACGATACTATATTTTATTACAAATACATATAAAGATAAACATCCAAGACCCAGGTCTATCTGAAAAAGATCATTTCACATCTTAACCTTACCGGGGATCGAACCCGGGACATCCGTCGTGCGTGACAGCGTGGCATGATGACCACAGGCTACAGGTGAAGATGAAAAAAGGGAATCCCGGAAAAAAGGGAAAACATGATCCCGATTCTTTCTTCGATCACCTTTTAGGTACTATCGTTAAACAGTACGCTCTACGTTTCTCCTGGTTTTCTCAGACCAGGCCGATTCCCTTTTTCCATCATCTCGCCCACTATCACACTTCCTCTTCTTCTGTTGTCAAAAGCTCAAAAAAAAACAGTTTATCCTTTCAGTAGGTTGTCACTTTCACAGCGTTGTCCTACACCACGATGGCTCAAAATCAACCCGTACCTCATGGTACCATCACACTAAACACGGCTTTTGACTCTGTTAGTCCCAGGCTCTGTCTTCCCCTTTAGAGATAAAGACGTAATAGTGTATCTGTAAAGTAAAAAAACTTTATTATATGTGTATATGATGACATAACCATGAAATAAGACAAAATATTCCCTTAAAACAATCCATTAACCCTTACTTCCTTTTTTCTAAATTGGTAAACAATCCCCGTACCATCCAATAGATTATGGGTAAATTAAGAACAGAGAGAAAGAAATAGACGTCAAAGTAAGTGGCCATTCCATAAAAAAGGTTTCAATAAAACCGGAGCCCTTACCCCGTGGTAAGGGCCAGAAACACTCAGTGACATAAAACAGGCTTTTTGTAAATAAACGAAGGGATTTACTTGGTAAAATTGAAAAATGTCGCCTTATCGTTGAGAGAATAATTACAGATTTGAAAGCCTTTGTTTTTGGCTTAAGGTCGATGTCCACTACAGGAGATAATATTAATTTTTGGTCAAGTTACTAAGCACTTTTTAGAAAATTTAGAGAAATATTTCTATGTAGGTCTGGTGGCTGGTCTTTCCTCACAGATCGTTAAAGCCGATCCAAGGAATGGACGAAAATTCAAATAATATTAACAGGTGAAGAAACTAGCAAATAACATATTTAGATTCCTTTTTACCCGACTGCGGCAAAGGCAAAAAGACGGGTAATTATTTTAGCAATCTAGGTATGGAGGTAGGTACGTTAAGTATGAATGGATATTTCTGTGTGTTCCGCCATAGCATTTGAACCGTTTATCCAATTTTCACAAATGAGATGTCAATCGATTTCTCATTATTGCCCGGGTGGCATAAGCTACAATTTGTATACAAAAAATGTAACTAACGAATGCTACAAACAAAAAAGTGTGAGTCAAAAAAATTTTTTTTTGTTTGATATCCAGTGGGGTTCTCAAATGAAAGGTCGCAAATTTCAAAAATATATACATTGTTAACCGTATACATATATCGCTATATATAATATATAACTCCCGTTGCCAAGTATGAGTTTTAAATGTAAATCTTGTTCTTCTTCTCGTCTACCATCACGCTAAAAGTAGCCTTTGGGTCTTGCGACCCTGGGCTCTTTTTGCTTAGACTCTTAAACGCTGATGTCCCATAGGAGATCGCTGCACAAGAAGAGAAGCAGCTGGTACATTCCAAGATTTTTTTTCCAGACCATCAGGGAAGAATTCTATAGTCAACCAGTTGACTTTTCCAGGAACATAGAATTCACACTATTGCCTGACTGCCTCCGTGGTCTAGTGGACAAGGCGTTCGCCTTGTGACCCGGAGGTCATGAATCCGAAGTAGTTCGAATTTTTGATTTTGATCGGAAGCATACTTTGTGAAAAATTGTTTTCAGTCTGGTTTGGATATTGCAGAATTGAATCACCCGATTATCCGAAAAGAAAGATGATTCTGTGTTTTGGAAGGCACGTATAAAGTGTGGGTCCCGAACATCATAGAGCGTTTAATTATCAAACTATCCAAGGATTGGTTCTGGTTTACCCTTTAGGTTGTGGAAGTCAGACGGCAGCCACTCTGTGTAAAAACCAGTAACCTCGTCAAATCACCTTGGTTAGTTAGCGGACCCCGGGCTCTGGAGCGTTACCGCTGAGGGTGCAACCGGGAAAATATGCTCGGATGACGATGATAGAATACTTACTATGTTATCGTATCGCTCTGATATCAGTGGAATGATATCTTTAACCAAGTCTTTTATACAAAATACCTAATGTTTTAGGATAATTAATACGAATTGTTTTCAGTGAGTTTTGAGTTTTGTTTAGAACATTCGAAAACACTTAGTTTAATAAGATTAGTTGTTGAATAGTTCTAGTGGTTATTTGGAATTGTTGATTTAATAATAACGCCAGACTATGAGGACAGCATAGATCAACGGCTTAGCTAAAAAAATTATACGGCATTTTTGAGGACACCTATCCAAGAGCGGCCTACGCCTGGGTCGCTTAACCTGCCTCTTACACGCGCTAAGCTGACTAACGAAAAGTTTATTTACCAGACAAATTAAAAAACCCCGACTTTCAAGAGTTCACCTTTAATAAGTTTTGAACAGTTGAACCGATTTTCACCAAAGGCAGCAAAGAAATTTGCTTTCACGTAAAAATACTGCATCGAAATTGGTCCCTCCATTCGAAAGATACGATGCACAAACAGACATTGACGTCAAACATCCTCTTTTTGCATCGGGGGTTAAAAACTAACAAATCATTAAGCATTAAACGCATTTCAGTAAAAAAATATATCGCTACGCCAGTAAGGGACCGTCCGATAAATTTGCCATGGAGTTTAGCATCAGGGGCATAGTTACGCCGTCTATTACTAACTGTAATACATGACCGGATCCAGATTTCGATTCAAGTAGGGTAGGGGGGGGGGTCACATCTCGTGTCATGTGTGTGACTATAATAGTTGTAAGTAGGGTTGCATCGATACGCCTTTTCGCCGATACAATACCGATACCGATACTCTTATACAAATATCGGCGATACCGATACCGATACCGATACGTAAATTGAATCAAACATGAAGATAAAAAAATAAATCACCAGTCGGATTATTTTTTTATTAATATGAAAAGTAATTACATAGGTCGATATTAGATAATTATTATAAATTTTAGTAATTAACATTAATAACATTTTTATTTAAAAAACAAAGTAATCTTAAGTTTTGCGGAGAAAGGCGATTTAAAAAAACAAGTATCGTTGAATCGGTCATAAAAATATCGTCGATACCGATATATCGGCTAACCCGAAGTATCGCCGATATATCGGTATCGGTATCGGTATCGGATGCATCGCTAGTTGTAAGTATAATAAACAGTTGTGAGTATAATAGGCCGTGTGGTTTCCGGCAGAGTGGAATAGGGCCACTCCAAGTCCTCCCGTGGATGTCGTAGAAGGCGACGTAGGGAATACAAGCTAAAAAAAAGAATGTGGTGTCGTGGGACACCAGGTAGGAACGAAGTTCCTTCGGCTAATGTAGAATCGAAACAATGTGTATACGACTGTCGCGCCTGCGCACGTCTCATTTAACGAGGTCATCCTTACGGTTTTACTATCACATTTTTTTCAGTTCGGTCGCGCAGCAAAATCCCTATCTCGTTCAAGCCTGCCGTAAGGAACTTCGTTCCAAAAAGCTTATAAATATCAATATGGTAGTACAGATAGGGTCGTGCTCCTGCAGTGGAGACAAAAACGCCTGATGATGATTATGATAATAAAGTGAAGTTAGCGCACGAGAGAGGCAGGGGAGCGTGGGGGGGGGGGGGTAAGATACTAATAAAATACACCCCATTTTATTAGTTCTTGTTATTATGTCCATAATTACATAAATGTGAAACTTATATTGAAAATTCCAAATAATATAACCTTATTGTTATGACACCCTCTGGATTGCTGCTCCGCACTTGCAGCAACTAAAAAAATTACTGAAACTCGATCAACCCGCCACGTTTGTAAACTATAATTATAATGCAGATATGTTTGGTTGTAAGTTTTATAGGAGGGTTCCACAAGGTTTAAGGAGGGGGATCATAACCCCCCACTCTCTGGATCCGCACTTGCTGCAACTAAGAAAATTATTGAAACTCAATCAACTGGCCACGCTTGTTACTTATGCAGATTAAGTAAATGTTTGCTTGTGCATTTCATGGGTAGGTTTCTATGGTCCAAGGAGGGGTGAAGAGGGGGGTGGGGAGTCGTCATGCCCCCTCCCCTTCTTGCCGCAACTAAGAAAATTATTGAAACCCAATCAACTCGCCACGCCTAGTTTAATATATGAAGTTAATCATTACAGAGGCACAAGCTTTTCTAAGGTGTTAAGTGTTCACAGATGAGAGATAAGAACTATCATCGGATGCAGTTATGGTATCTCAGGACTTTATTTCCAACTACATGAAGCTCCTACTGATAACGACGAGGTTAAGTGGTAAATTAATTTATATCTCTTTTAAAATGATTAATTTATACCCTTTCAACCAAAAAAATAATTTCCTTGTTGGTCTCGGCGTAATCGGTGAACAAATATGAAAAAAAATAGCTTCCGACGAATTGATAATCTCTTTTCTTGAAGTCGGTTAACAAATGTACACTATCACGTTTTTATCCCTAACGGGGCAGATAGAGCATTTGGGTCTTGCGGCTCTAAGCACAGAGCCAGAGCCGCGAGACCCAAAGGCCACTTATCGTGATGGTAGGCGAAATTTTGTTCTTTTTAATACATTGCCACTTTTACGCCTTCCTCCGAGGTAGAGTATAGGTCAAACATGGTACTGCTGGTGGGACACAAAGGGCAGGAGAGTTGCTGCATAGTCTGGTTAGTGACCACACTGGCACTGTGCTTCGCGCGCCAGATTATGCCTACACCGAACTGAGGTAGGTCAGTTCGGAGGCGATTCAAGCTCCTCCATATGACCCATGGCAGTTTATGACCTGGCGGTAGGTCCTCTGAAGGTTGGATATAATCGGGGTAGGTATATAATTCGATATTATAGCATCGCCTATTCGCATTTGCGCCCATACCCTCGATCAGTTCTTACGATCTACGCGGGAAGATGGCAGCTGGTACATTTTTATATTTTATCCCCTTGAGAAGCTCGGTGGCCCGGCGAATGAGCATTACTAGCGCTTTCGTAAGTGGCTTTCTTCATGAAGATAAATAGCGACACTGGGCGTCGTCAGCATTTGGATGGATGACCACAAGCGGCAAAAAAAATCTTGAGCCCCTCCGTGCTTTGTAAGGCACGTATAAGCCATGGTCTCGGTTGTTATCATTGTATGGCAGTAGTTACAATATTTCAGATAGATAGCTTGAAAAATTTGGCACCAGTGTTGGCCTCTTACGCACACGAAAACAACAAACAAAACAAACTCCCTGACATTTTCTTCTTTGATGTCAAAAGCTTTTTTTTAAAGTGTAATTAATGAATATATAGGGACAAATCACACATATTGAGCTAGCCCCAAAGTAAGCTTAAGCTTGTGTTACGGGAACACTAACCCAGCGATACTATATTTTATGATAAATACATTAGATAAACACTCAAGACCCAGGACAATTTGAAAAAGGCCTTATTCCAACTTGGCCTGGCTAGGAATCGAACCCAGAACCTCCGGATTTGCGGACTAGCGTCTTATCTTTGAATATTTGTATAATTTGCAAAGATTTATTATTTGTAAATTTTTCTTTCGATTTCATAATAGTTGTTGACGTCAGATCATTAACTTAAAGCTAAGTTTTTATATTTAGTTAAGTTTATTATCATTTATAATTTATTTACATCCAATTTTATTATATTTGGATAAGTATATATTACCCTTTGTCAGAAAACATTCAGTTATAACATTATTCTGGTAAAAAAGCAATTTGATGATTCCTGTTTTCAATTTACATGCTAAAAGGGTACCTAATCAAGTTTATTTTTTCGTGTAATAACGTTTGAGTACAGAGATAAAGCCCGTTTGAATATAATAAGGAGGTACTATCACATTTTAATATATTACACGCTTGACAGAAGCCTTGGCAACACAGAGAATAATAAGCGACTTCCAGAGTTGAAATAGTCCCCAGATTCGGAGTATGAATAAACTACGTGACTTTACATGTTCAAAGTTAGTACGTCCTGTGTTCGTGTTTTTGTTTCTTATTTTCCATAATTTATTTTCCAATATTGCTCGTTCTCTAAAACTTATTAGTTATAGTCAATTTAAGATTTATTTTAAATGCTGCAAAGACATACTTCAAGGTAAGCATTTTGCTTCCTAGTCAATATAATGTTTAGTTCGAATGCTGCTAAGTCATATTGCAAGGTAGGCATTTTGCTTCCTAGTCAGCATAACGTTAAGGTGAAATTTGGCATAGACGTTTTGATTTCTAGGCAGGGTGATCATAAAGGAGTATCATTCTAATAACGTCGTCGCTTAGATTATCCAAAAACAATAGATCCATATTTTTCAGTTTACTGAATAAGTAAAAATTCACAAAGATACGGAGCAACTAAGTTCCAGAGTGGGAGCTTGTCACGTCACCGATATGTAAATAAAAATAGTAGTAAACGTGATGTCATGCGAAATTAAAATGCGCTTATTCGATTTAAAATTAAAATTTTATTAAGAATTAAAGTCTTCGTCATCTTTCTTTCTCAGATAAACAAAAAAAAAAGATACGTGTGAATACAATATTTTTGAATAAACTCACCGATGTGATGGCTCAATAAATTTATTACTCTGGGCCCAGGAGCGAACTTGCAAAATGCAACCGCTAGAAATAAAACATCAATTTATTTAAGAACTAGCTTTTGCCCGCGGCTTCGCTTGCGTAGGGGTGTAATTTATCAAAATCATTTCTTAGGGGATGCCTTCGTCATAGTAGGTTTATGCATGCAAAGTTAAAATTGACAAAGTTTCATACAAATTTCCTCCCCTATTTTATCCCCTTGGGGGGTAGAATTAATCAAAATCCTTTCTTAGCGGATGCCTACGTCATATCATCTACCTGCATGCCAAATTTCAGCCCGATCCGTCCAGTGGTTTGGGCTGTGCGTTGATAGATCACTATGTCAGTCAGTCAGTCACCTTTGAGTTATATATATTTAGACTATATATATTTAGACTATGTTCTTGTCGGTGGAGTATTTTCCATGCCTCCCGATCTTCAGCTAAATGCTTGACCTCTCTATACGACACGACTTTTGCCTTTTCCTTTACTTCATCCATGAACATCCTTCTTGGCCTTCCCTTTCATCTCCTCGCCTCTATTTTTCCTTCCATGATATTTCTGATGAAATTGTCGTGTCGTATAAGTTGTCCAAACATTTTTCCTCTTCTTACATCGATTGTCTTCATCAACATTCTTTTCTCTTTGATATATATCCAGGACTTCTGTATTAGTTTTTTTCTCCTTCCAACTTATCTTTTCCATACGCCTCCAATACCACATTTCAAAATTTAGAAATAAAATGAAACTATTAATTTCTTTTGGTGAAACATAGTTTTTTTTTATTGTATTGTATTGTATTGTATTGCAATTGTAAAATAAGTGCCCGAGAGAAAGAGAGAAATTGATATATATCTATTTATTTGTAACTGCTTAGTAGCTAAGGCGCGTTGAAACAGAGACCGGACATTGTCCAAATTTCCTTTTATACTATCTACTATACTAGTACAATATGACATCTAGTGGCGACTACTTGAATTACTTATTTTCAGGGATGCTACAAGCATCAAGCATTGATACAATATTCATTACTAGGGTACTTAATATCTACTTAATGCAATGCAAGTCATATAGATGGCGCTTGTGTTTAACAGCAATAGAGGTAGATGGAGCTTCTAACAGTAATGATGGGCATGAAAGTGGAAAATAGGAATTGTGAGGCAGTTTGCTAGTCGCATTTCCATCTATACCCTGAATCGCTTTGACGATTTGAGCAGAAAGACAAGTATTTAGCTCGTAAATTCTATATTTTTAATTTATCTCAAACCAGCTTCTTCATCTCATCATCCGAGCGTATTCTTGGTTGCATCCTCAGCGGTAACGCTTCAGAGCCCTGAGTCCGCTACCTAGCCTAGGAGATTTGACGAGGTTACTGGTTTTTGCACAGAGCGACTGCCGTCTGACCTCCGCAACCCAAAGGGTTGACCAGAACTAATACTTTGGCAGGTTTGATGAGCAAACGATAGAATGGAATTCGGGACCCCCAGTTTATACGTGTCTTCCGAAACACGGAATCATTTTTCAAGCCTGCAATATCCTAACCAGACTGCGAAAACAACTTTTTACAAAGTTATGGATCACAATGCGAACGCCTAGATCACTGGACCACAGAGGCAATCGCAGTCCAGCATATTTGAAAATATATAATTTTGCCCGAAAATCCGCCATTCTGATTGTTTTAATTTTTGATATCTAAGGCATCGTCATTCTGGGGACTAAAACAAATCTTAAGCTAAAATCTATAAAGCCGCCTAGGCAGTGAAGAGTGCCTAAGAAATATGTATTCACATCATATACGCGAAAAAACATAACCCTCTTTCTGTCGTAGTCGGGTAAAAAAGATAAAAAGTCCGCCAATTCCCGAACAAAATTAACACACCACTCTGAACATAATTTATATGCAAAAATCCTCACAAAACCTCGTGCAACCAAATTAGCATATAGTTTTTGTATGTTTTGTCCAAGTGCGGTCGCTTTATAGGGGTCGGGACTCGGGACTAAACGGGACTTATCGGACTATGATAACTCGGTAATAGGGAGGGAATTTACTGCCACTCAAGGGAGGGTCGGAAAATTGATTTTTCACTGCCTTTCTGGATATATGCGGTACTGTTGTTTATGATTTTCGATTGTTTGGAGGATTGGAGCGAAATATAAAGTATTGTTTGGTTTTAGCGTTTTTTCATTCGACGAAATGAGAATATTTTTAAGTTGATCATATTTTTCATTGGACAATGAATACTATAGTCCATTTGGTTAGGTATTTAAAAGAATGTAAACAATCTTGATATGTCTTTTTATTGCAATATACACTTTACTCAATACTCAATACTTTATTGCTCCTCAAATTACATGCAGACTATACAGATACATAGTGTTATACTATACACATTGTTGTACGATTCTACACTCATTTAAGGACCCTGCTGGACACTGCAAAGCAGAGAGGAGGAATCTTGTCAATTATTCACAATTACATATAGTTATATTTTGCTATTTCAGTCATTTACAATCAATTTCAATTCTTACATATTTATAATTATATTTATATTTATAAAGTTTTTATTTAGGTATTATATTCTTTATTCATTTATTATTATTTTTTATTGTTTCTTGCTTATATATTTAATATATTTTTACTTATGTAAGTTTATCTTCAATGTACTCAATACACATACAGACACCGAATAGTAACATTTAGAAAGTAGGAGTTCTTTTATTTGTTTACTAAATGTCTTTACAGTTGTCGCATTTTTTATATGTTCCGGAAGTTTATTATCTATCTTAACCAACATAGCTAGAGGACTATCCGAGTGTAGCATTAGTTTAGAATTTGGTACTTTATAAATCAATACCTTCGCAAATTACAAATAAATTAAGTTAATCATGATTTATAAAATATATAATTTGTAATTTGCGAAGGCATTGATTTATAAAGTGTATATTTCAATAAAAACATGTCAAGATTGTTTACATTCTTTTAAATACCTAAACAAACGCTCTATAATATAATATAGTGGCCACGTTTCTGTTCTTTACGAGCGAATAGAGCCCAGGACCATAACACCCATAATACAAAAACGAAACATATAGGCGTAAGTTATACTTTTTCAAAACTAAAAACGGACTTCATCCCTAAACTACACAACCGCTTTTGATAAAACTTCTTTGAAACCACTTGACAAGTGGTTTCATAGAAGCACATAACCTTTCAAATAAAAAAAGAATTTGCCAAATCGGTCCAGGCGTTTTGGAATAATCGTTGAACATAGATTAAAAAAAAAAAAAACAAACGATCGCAACGAATTGATAATCGCCTTCTTTTTGGAAGTCAGTCAAAAAGGGATTCAAAGGTTACTTACTACCTGTCATCTATTGACATATCTTAAATTTTCATACATTCACCTGATCGAGTTTTGCTTGGAAAGAATAAGTTACAAAAAAAATATGTACATGTTTTTATTGTGGGAGAGTCAAAGTAAAGTAAAGTCAGAACCGTAAAGTAAAGTAAAAAAAACGACGAAGCGGGATTATGGATAATTTATTTGATAATTTCAGAGTATTTATACTAAAACATTGTACAGTGTTATATTGAATCTACACGTCCAGTTAGTACGCGATGTGCTAAATTAACGAAACAAATTATTTCCTTATTAATTTAATATATATCCTAGTTTACATCACGTACGGCTATAAAGATGATGTTATAAAGTACTTATTAAATCAAATGGAAGAAGCATTTATTAAGTTTATAGTTGCTTTAGATACATTTTTTTTCCTTCTTAGTCAGTTGCAGCACCGTCTTTGTCTTTCTCACATTCCTCTCCATCCACTGGTTGTCTGGAAGAGGTCGCTTTAAGCGATAAGACCGCCCATTGTACTCATTTAATTTAAAATTATTTCTTTGTGTTACATTTTTCTTTTGGTGTACAATAAAGAGTTATCTATCTATCTATCTAAGCACAAACTCGATGGAGTTGCATCGTTTTATAACTGAGATCCATCGACCACACGACCCTAGGCAACGTCTTCCATAAACTACTCATCGAGACAAATCACACGACTCCTCCTCAATGAGGTTATGTTGTTTTATAACTGAGTTCCGTCGAATATCTCCCGGCTCCATCATCAGAACAGTTCACTGTATTGTCATCTCACTTACAGAAGTACCTATACAAAATTTCAGCTCAATCTGTTGAGGATACACACATACATACATATTATCACGTCTGTTTCCCACAGGGGAAGGCAGAGACTAAAGACCTCCACTTGCTACGATCCTGACAGACCTCTTTCGCTTCATCTACACTCATCACTCATACATCATAGTGTATTTATGTAGTATATGTAGGTATTGTTTATCATAGTATATACTAAATAGTGTGTATTTTTTTGTATGTAGTTTATTGTTTTAACATATACCGTCTTATTATAAAACCCAGACTAACTTTGTTACTAGGTTTAAACCATTATCCGACCAAATCAAGTTGACATGTAGTAATATCACACTATCTCACATGTCAATGTCAACTTCTTTTGGGCGGATAATGGTTTAAACCTAGTTACAAAGTTAGTCTTGGCTTTATAATAAGACGGATAGTCTTTTTTTCGTCTCGAACCTATTCAAGTTTTGCACTACCCCTGTTATTTTCTACATCACCCTTTTGGTTGACTAGTAGATAACGCTTGTATTTGTGTATGAAGTTAAATAAATAAATAAATCACTCTCTTCATGCATGCCCGCCGGTTACGGGTACTACTGACCTCACCTTTTTTAAGAACTTCTAAAATCTGATCGCGGTACGTTCGTCGAGGACGACCCTGACCCACTCATGAGACTTGAGGTTGAGGATGACTGGTTGAAACGTGAGTTGCAAGATTTGACTTAAAAAAATATACAAGATACATTTAAAAATATAAAAAAATCGAAAAACAGTTATAAAAATAATCTACTTTTTACTAGACAAGCATGGAAGATTTTGTTAAACCATGATAAACAATACACAAATTTGATTTACAATATAACCTTTCAGTGTAGCCGCCGCGTAGCGAAAAGAAGTGTATGGTTCGAGGACGTTAGCGTTATGTTAGCAATATCGACGGTAGGGCCCGTTCATATCTTCAATCGTTCTAATGGTGTGCAGTACACCCACAATCATTTGTTTATTGTCGATAAATGAAACGGAAAATCAAAATATCTATCTTCTATCTTCTAAATATATATAACTCAAAGGTGACTGACTGACTGACATAGTTATCTATCAACGCACAGCCCAAACCACTGGACGGATCGGGCTGAAATTTGGCATGCAGGTAGATGTTATGACGTAGGCATCCGCTAAGAAAGGATTTTGATCAATTCTACCCCCAAGGGGATAAAATAGAGGTTGAAAGTTTGTATGATACTTTGTCAATTTTAAACCGATCGGGCTGAGACTTTGCATGCATAAAGCTACTGTGACGTAGGTATCCCCTAAGAAAGGATTTTGATTAATTACACCCCTACGCGAGCGAAGTCGCGGGCAAAAGCTAGTGCTATTTATTTTGATATTTTTGATCTTTGTTTGGGCGCGGCGACCGAATCAAGAAATTCCGTAACGAAAATAAAACCTAACACCCCCCACTCCGCCTAAACGTTTCTCGGCAACCGGTGACCGTCACAGCGACAGTGCATCGTCTAACCTCTTTTCAGTTCGGCAGACTTCAGCACGGTGTTTGTCTGCGTGCGACTAGACGTATGCGTGTAGACTAGCTGCTAACTGCTCACAATAAAAAATCCTGAATAACCTACATGTATTGTAAGAAAGTAAAAATATTTTGAAAGATATTAACTTCTCATTTATTCAATAAAAGAAAAAAAATTGTGGTCTTATCGGTCACCACTTTCAAAAAGTGTAACTTGAATTCATATCAAAGAAAAAACTTGAATTAATATAAAAAAATACTGCATTAATAAAATATAAATAAATAATTATAATTGCTTTACCGCGGCAGTCCCCGAGTGCCACACGTTTTTATTTTTTTTAATATACGAGTATATTTATATTTGTCATAAAATACAGTATGGTTGGGTTAGTATCCCATTACACCCCCCCCATGGGTTCCCGGTTTGTCGTACCGGGGGGGCTCAGTACCCGTGGTAGCCTCGAGCCACGGGGAAGCTAAGAGGAACCCGCGAGGGGGCGCTCCTGCTGTCAACCAGCAGTGAGCGCCCACATTGGGGCGGCGGGGGAGTGGGAAGATCTCCCCCCACCCGGGGAGGGGCGCTCCCGCGGGCTCGGCTTCGGCCTTGAGCCTGTAGGGATGCGCCCAATGGGGCGGCGGGGGAGTGGGAAGTTCTCCCCCCACCCGGGGTGGGGCCGCCGGGAGGGGAATGTTTCATTGCCCTCCCGGCGCTTCAGGCGGGGCCACACCGCCGTGGCTGTGGTTGGAGATCGGTCGCGGAGGAGGAGGAGTGTCGGTGTTACGTTGCCGCTCTCTCTATCCTCCGCGACCGAGCGGTGCCGCACCGCGTTTGCGGCGAGAGGTAAGCGGCGGAGCCTTTCATCTTCTCCGCCGCTGGGAGTCGGTTTATCTGGCTCCCATGGGTCCACAGGCGGTGGACTGCGTGGGAGTTTGCCGCCTCTCAATTGGGCCGAGGAGGTATGGCGCGTCCGTGAGTTCCGGACGCGCCGACTTGGTGAGTGAGGGGGCGCTGTGACGCCCCCGAGGAGGGGCCGCTTTGGCGGCCAGCCGCGCCGGGGTTCGCGGATGTATTTCCGTTCCCGTGTCCCCGGCAAAAGCGGTTGAGATGGAACTCCGGAGGTTTTTTAGTGGGTAGGCACGTCGATCTGGCGTGGAGTCCCACATAACCCGACAGCCTCCCCCGCAGGCTGACGGGTATCCGTAACAGGGATCTTTCCTTCGTAAAAAAAAAAAAAAAAAAAAAAAAAAGTATCCCATTACACAAGCTTTTAAGCTTACTTTAGGGCTAGCTCAATCTGTGTGATTTGTACCTATACATACATGACGACCTCCGTGGCGTAATGGTCAACACGCTAGTTCGCTTATCCGGAGGTTCTGGGTTCGATCCCCAGCCAGGGCAAGTTGGAAAATGGCCTTTTTCAAATTCTCCTGGGTCTTGGGTGTTTATCTATATGTGCATTAATTATACAATATGGTATCGTTTAGTCAGTATCCCATAATACAAGTTTAAACTTACTTTGGGACTAGCTCAATCAGTGTGATTTGTCCGTATAACTATATTAATTTATATATACATATACATACATACCTACATACATATACATTTATTGCCGTAACTTCGACTTCCGAAAAGTAACACTTGAATCTATTAACATTAAAATATATCCTCTAAATCACTTTGAGTGTTAATTGTAAAGGTTTAGCTGTGGAAACCTATATTTTACTTGTGGTAGAGCCACGCTACCGGCAAAACTCTGTTTTGCTAGTAGCATGAATGGGCCGGCTCGTCCGGGGAAGTACCACACGCTTTTCCTCCTAGTGCGACACTACTTCAGGAGTTCCACAAGGTGGTGTGATATCCCCATTACTTTTTGCATTATTTATCAATTCTATTACCTTCGAACTCTGTACTTCTTGTCATCTATATGCTGACGATTTCCAAATATACTGTAGCTTGATCGTAGATAACCTTCCTAATGGGATAGGAAAAATCAATTAAGCTTTAGCATACATCTCGGATTGGGCTAAAGTCCATTGTGTTGCCGTCAATCCATCGAAGACCCCAAGCGATTGTCACTGGCAGCCATTGGCTTATCTCCAAGATTGATTGGCCTTTTCTTCCTCCCATTATCTTTGATAGCATCAAGGTCAAGCTTTATAGAATATTGGGTCTCTTCTGGGTATTATGCTTGTCGACGTACATTGACGGCTGCTGCTTGTCGCTCGATCTTACTTGTGAGACATTTTGAGCAATGATAATTTCTTCTTTTTGAGCCTTAGTATTGAACGTATTGAAAGTACCTGCTCGTCGTAGTACTTATTGACTCTTGCTGTTTGAAACCCATTGACATAACGATCAGTCGGTGCCGCATGAGGCAAATTATAATTACATAAAGATGTTGACTTCACCTGAGATTGACGGTTTTGGCTGATGATAATTTTTATTGAAGTTTCGTCTTGAAAATTTGCTGAACTGTTGTCCATATCTTCTAATGTTTGAAGTTAACACGGGAGATGTAGCTCGACTCACGGTAATTCGTTACCAGTGTCGACGAGGCACGGCACTGGCAGGGTCGCCATATGATGTAGCGCGCGGGGTGTATTAAATCAAACACACTCGGAGTAGGTTCGTAGGTAACTGCCCTTTATTGTTGGTTTTCCTCGGCTTATATACAAGTTTTTCACAGCGTAGACTTTCGTCACTTGACATTGAACTTATAAGATAATAATTGATACAATTCTTTATTTATCTAGGTCGAGTGACGTTACACTACGTAGATGTACGTAGAAATATAAGATAATAAAATAATGTTATTTATTTATCGAGGTCGTGTAACGTCACATTACGTGGATGTACGTATACTACAACAGTGAAAGTGTCAAGAATTTGGGGGTTCACTTTGATAGAACACTATTGTGGTCGACCCTAATCACTGAAGTCAGTAAGAAGGTATTCTGTGCTTCAGGGTCTTTACAAAGACTGAGGAACTTCCTACCCATTGAGACCAACGTTATGCTCGCTCAGTTCTTAATCCTTTCAGTTCTCGACTAGGCTGACCCCTGCTACTTGGACCTCACTGAAGAGTAATTTGATAAGCTTGATCGTCTTCCTGATTCAGATTCTTTCGCATTTTACTCATATTTCATTATTTTGTTATTATATATGAATGTATATTAATTCATAGATATGTATGTAGTGTGTTTAAGTACTCGTATTTGTATGTATTTATATATTGTGGCTGATTCTATGTTGTAACTATTTACAGTAAATCTAACATACTGCACCGCCTATTTTTAAATATTCACTTCTCCCTCTACCCAAAGGTTGACTGGAAGAGATTGCTATGCGATAAGTCCGCCTTTGTATCATAATTCTGTCTTCTTTTTTTTCTGTTAATTGTTTTTCCTTTTGTTTAATGGTGCAATAAAGAGTATATGAATTGAATTGAATTGAAATAAACTAACATCCAACTACTTATATTTAGTATTTTTTATTTTATATAAACTAAAAACCATCTACTTATTATCTACGATTTTGCTGCTCTTTGCTTATTATTACGCGTAGATTGTCAAAAGAATCGAAAAAAAAATCCAACTTTTTTATTTCTATCTCGTAATTTTGAGTAATCTATAAAGTCTGGTTATATATGCATGTTTGTGGGTAAGTATATAAGCGGACCCTTACTGATCCATTTTCTTTTGTAATTATAGCACTGCAGGCGCGAAAATCCGATCGGTCACACATATACTGATTGCGAGTAGGTACTTGCAAACAAACACACAAACATGTCAGGGGCATTCAGTGCTGCCTTACGATGTGCAGTGGAGTTTTAGTTATATTGTGGTGTGCTTTGGCGAGCGTTGGATGTTTTCATAAGGAGGGTATGGTTTGATTGTTCAATTCCTCGTCTTTGATCGCCGTGGGGTAGTGGTTAAGACTCTAGTCCGCCACCCCAGAAGTCCTAGTTCCATCCTTAGCCAGGGCAAGTAAAAAAATGGCCCTTTTTCATTGTCTTATTAATTTGTTATATTTAACTAGCTTTTGCCCACAGCTTCGCTCGCGTAGGGGTGTAATTTATCAAAATCCTTTCTTAGGGGATGCCTACGTCATAGTAGCTTTATGCATGCAAAGTCTCAGCCCGATCAGTTTAAAATTGACAGTTTCATACAAACTTTCATCCCCTATTTTATCCCCTTGGGGGTAGAATTGATCAAAATCCTTTCTTAGCGGATGCTTACGTCATAACATCTACCTGCATGCCAAATTTCAGCCCGATCCGTTCAGTAGTTTGGGCTGTGCGTTGATAGATCACTATGTCAGTCAGTCAGTCACCTTTGAGTTATATATATTTAGATTTAGATTTAATTGTATTGGTTCCTGTACACTAGAAAAATTTACAAATTAAACCTTGTAAAAGTTAACATAGTACATTCTAAAGAAATTTTATCCTGCAGAGGAAATGGGAAGAAAGAGGTTATTGGCGTGTACAATAAAAAAACTAAACAAATATACAAGACTAGCATTTACCCGCGGCTTCACTCGCGTATCCCAAATCCCACGGGAACAGTAACACTTTCTTTCGGGATAAAAGGTACCCTTCTCAGTACTTCTAACTATGTGTATGCGAATTTTCAAGAACATTGGTTCAGTAGATAAAGCGTGAAGAGGTAACAAACAAATATACAAACTCACTTTCGCATTTGTAATTGTAACATTGTAACATACTGCACCGCCTATTTTTTAATATTCACTTCTCCCTCTACCCAAAGGTTGACTGGAAGAGATTGCTATGCGATAAGTCCGCCTTTGTATCATAATTCTGTCTTCTTTTTTTTCTGTTAATTGTTTTTCCTTTTGTTTATGGTGCAATAAAGAGTATTTGTATTGTATTGTATTATAATATTAGTTGGGATACCTAAATAATTTAATAAACATACCTACCTACTTATTCACACGTTGAACGTGTTTTATTTTGGTACGGGCAGAAAAAAATGTTCTAACAGCTGATTCCTATGTAGCGCAGATTGTAAAAGACAAACGAAAAAGGAGAATGAGCAAGAATCTCGAGAAACCGTGGCAGTCAACACTTATCCACATATGACCAACATCGCGTTGACTTTAGGTAGTCTCTAGGTAGGCTTTATTTGCCTCGTAGGGGTTATAGACGTGATCATTATGTATTTAATGGTGGTTTGAAAAAAAGTTGCTTCAAAAAAGTTGCGTCCCCATAAATTTAATCAAACATTTTTTATATCGAAAGGATATCCTTCCAAGTATAATATCTATCCCCCTCATACTGTTATGATGCAAGTATTCGGTTCTTACAACTCCCTCTTTCTCCTATTTCCTCACAGCGAGTATCTCTTACACTCCTCTATCCCTATCTATGAGTCCAACTGGTTTCTCGAGCTATGAGAGTGGTGTAACGAGGTTTGGCATCGCCAAGCTCGACGAACTGGGGACGGTACACATACTGCCTTTGGTCTGCAAGCATGATGATGCACTTTCCACGGTATATGTCATTCGTAAGCTCTAGCAGCTTAACTGCTGGCTAGGCGGACTCAGAACAGAACAGAACATTTTTTATGTCGAAAGAAAGTATTTTATATGTTGTTGCGTCTGCAAATGACTGAATGATTGGTAGAAACACCACGGGTGTACTTCACATAATATAATATTAATAATAAATCTATATGGACAAATCACACAGACTGAGCTAGCCTCAAAGTAAGCTTAAGCTTGTATTATGAGATACTAACCCAACGATACTATATTTTATGATAAATACATATAATATAGATAAACACCCAAGACCCAGGACAATTTGAAAAAGGCCATTTTCCATCTTGCCCTGGCTGGGGATCGAACCCAGAACCTCCAGATTGGCGGTCTAGCGTGTTGACCATTACGCCACGGAGGTCGTCAATATGGATTTCGAACTTTTATTTTCTCTGATTAGCAAATAATATCGAAGATACAGCGCATTTGAATAACGTGTGACGTCACGATCAGCTACGATTTTTAACCAAAGGTGACGTAAATCACCCCCACTCCGAAATTTGAAAGCGCTGCAACTTTGTGATATTTTACTACTTTGCTGAACAAAAAAATATAGGTCATCTATTTTTGGACATTCTAGATGCGGACTAAATAAAATAATATATTTTTTACCCAGTTTACATCCCTCTTGAAGAGAATTTTTTTTTCTGTTCAGAGAACCACACCGGCCGTCTGTCGCCAGAGTGTATCGAGGTGTACCACAGGGAATTCGTAACGAAGGCAGTCCCCCCGCGCAATTACAAGTATTTCCACGAGCTCACCAAAGAAGACATAGAAGACGGGCATGATGAAGGCCTCACTGACATAGCTGTGAGTTCTTTCCGCTTCCATATGTTATGCGAATAAATGATTCTAATGTTTGTGTATGTCAGTTTTAAGCTGCCAATTTGGTCACTGGTCTGCTTAAGGTTTTAGACAAGATTTATTGAGGTATTCCCTTGGGACGGGAGCAAAAAGTATTTAATTAGACCGTGCAGTTTTTACAGATGCGTAAAAACTGGACGATGACGCAATAGCTTGACGCGATTCAGAGACTGTACTCTCGGTTGTTAATTTTAACCTTACCATCGTTCCTTCAAGCATAGTGTTTCATTTTAGAGTATTATTGCATTATATGCTGGTACGCTTTTCAGCCACGGGTTAATGAGGACCCAGTCTTTTGACGCGTTCATGGAGTCAAAGGCAACATGAAGAGGCTTTTTAGTACTTTTTTATCTAAAAAGTGAGATTGCTGCATCTATGGAGGTCTTAATGTACCATTGAGATAGCATTGCTATTATAGCGAGCTATTTCTTTCCCGATGCTAGACAAAACCCTTTCTCTGACTTCTATTTCTTTCGGTCCGTTACTCTTGACCTCCTTTCACTTTATAACAGTAAAGCTCGTCGCACCACTTTGTTCTTGGGCGTTCACGTCCTCGTCTGCCACTAAATCTCCAGTTGGTTTTTCTTTGTCTATCGATTAGCGACAGGGATCTTTGCCTAGCTATCGTTTGGCATCCGAATGCTAGCCCAGTCATTGTTTAAGCCAGCTTCCCTTAAAAGTGATTTAAGTTCAATAACAGAGTTTATTTTACAGTTTCGCATAGTGGGGGGCAAACAGATCTCAATAGAACAAGCGCCGTACCAGGTATTGTACGGGAAATATTGTGGCGGGAGTCTCATAGCTCCGGAATGGGTCATCACTGCTGCACATTGCAAGTAAGTAATCTTGTCAGTTAGCAGTAGTCTTTAAGCAGTAGTTGTAAAGTAAAAGGGACAATATAAGTGGACAGTTTGCTAGTGAAGGCATAGCTCGTGATCCTGGTCGGTAACGGTAGCCGACTGTTGTTGCCTGTCGCAGACGGTCGTCAATGGTGGCGAACTGTGGCTGTCACACTGTCACTAGTATGCCTTAGTAGTACAACTGCGGGCTTATAGCTTATCTGGTGAAGCTTACAACCATAGACTACAGTGACCAGGTGATCTCCTGCCGAATCTGAAGATAGAATACCACTGAGCTGGTTCAAAGGATCGCTAAGGCTGTGCAGGAATTTAATGAAGTGAAAACAATTAAACTCGCGACACGGTTACGGTTAACAGACACCTAGTTTTCACTTTTAACAGGACTCCCGAAGTGCCACTGTTTTTTTGGAAAGAAGTTATTTGACGCGGCTTGCGGCAAGAGTTGACAAGAAGAAATTCTGACAACGAAAGTAATCCATTGAAAAAAAGTCGTGAAGAACGCCGTTCCTGATGAAAGTCCCACAACCAAAAATGTTTTGTATTATTATTTAGTGCCCACTAATGACATTATTAGGTAAAGGTCACCCTCTGAGTTCTCCATTTCTCTCTATCTCGCGCTTTTGTTTGCCAGTCTGCCTGTAGGTATTCAAGTCATAACACCATCTGCGCCGTGATTTTCCAAGACACCAGCGGCTATTATAGGGGATTATATTATAGTATGGTACTTGATTACAGAGACAAAGAAGATTACGTATACGCCGGCTCGACCTACCGCTCCGTAGCGCCCTCCTACCGGATCTGCGCCCACTTCGTCCACCCCAACTACAACGCCTCGAGGAAACCTTCCCACGACTTCGACTACCAGCTGCTTCTCCTCGAGAAGCCTGTGCCTGTGACCAAGTTCTCGCGGCCCATTGCTATAGGAGACGTAGAGACAGTGTACCCTGGCGCGAAGGTTTCTGTCAGTGGGTGGGGACACGCTGTTTATAGGGTGAGTTTACTTTAAGGGCCACTTGGCCTTATGACCACTACACTCACTGGTCATTTTAGTCCATTTTAGATAGTCAAGGGTACGAAAATATCTAGTACTGCCTTCATTTAAAATAAATCATTTGAAAGGAAACGGAGATATCATTTAAAATTTTATCATAACCAAGCCCTAGATAACCCTTCAAAGTATTTAATGAACTACTGTTTATAGTTTAAAGTAAGAATGTGAAGCTTTTATAAGCACATTTACGAAAAATGGCCCCTTTTGGCTGATATGCGTAGAAAAGCTTCACGTAGATATTAAACCTTTTAACAGCAAAGAAGAATGGAAGATGTTCTCCGTCAAGTGACAATCCCCATCATCGACCATGACATCTGCAAGGCCTCACCACACGCCATGTACCAGAATATAACGGACAGGATGTTCTGCGCGGGATTCGATGAAGGAGCCAAGGATTCATGTCAGGTATTCTTCCCTCATCTGATTTCTAAATTTTGATTTAATATATCTCAGCATAATTTTATGCCATAATTAGTAAGTGCCATCTCTAACTATTTCTGCTACTGATGGTTTTCCAGATCGATATTTTGACATAATTGTGGTCTTAGAAACTTCCACCGCTGATAAACTTCCTCCGGGTGCTAACCTCCCTTGGGCAGTCTGGAAGGCGTCAAATAGACTCCGGACTGATATTGGGAGATGTCAAGAACACCGGGTAAAGTGGCGTTTCTCCAAAACCAATAAATGCAAGAGCGGTGATGTCAAATCAATGACGCACTTATTGTCCCGCCCAAAAAGCCCCAATTCCTGCACATTGCAATACTTTATTAAGCAAATGACCCGAGTCACTGTAGCCAAACACTGGTCAAATTTATTATAATTAAATAATATAGTCTTTCGACTCGAGAAAAAGATCTACTTTCAGATTCCCTTCTAAGGCCATCAAAGACGTTAACATTTGGTGAGATATTAACCGCTGTATTTATAAAACTCTGCACTGTTATAATAACTATCACATCTTTATCACTAATGGGACAGGCAGAGCGTCGGGTCCTGCGGCTCCGGCTTAGAGCCGCAAGATCTAAAACGCTAAAAGTAATCCTTTAGTTTTGCAGCTCTGGGCTTTGTAGTCCAGGGTTGTAAGATTTAAAGGCCATTTCTTTTTGAATGATGGTAAGCGGGAAGGTGGAAAACAATCATGTTAATTATATTTGCCGTTTCTATGAAATTTTTCGGGGTCCAGTGCTGCCCCCATTTGAAATAAATGATTAGGCTAGGTGGGTTGATGACATAAGGTAAGGTGCTGGGAAGAACTGGATGGCGATGACCAACAACAGAGCAGGATGGCGCAGACAAAAGGCTTTTGCCCAACAGTGGCCTGAGAGCTGTTGATGATGGTGATGATGAATGGAAAGGAAACGGAGATATCATTTAAAATTTTGTCTCATGCGGCTCTAGTTAACTCTTCAAACTTTTTTTATGACCAATAAAGTAAGAACGTGAAGCTTTTCCTACCGCTTTTGCCAAAAGTGACCGTTTTTTGAATTTTTAACCCATTATCTCGTTTGGATTAAAGCAGCTAGTACATTCTAAGTTTTCTTTACTCCCATACCAGAATGGAAGATTGAAATTAATACGTTTTCCAGGGTGACTCAGGAGGTCCAGCGGTTTCCAACGGCAAGCTGGTAGGCCTGGTGTCGTTCGGCGTGGGTTGCGCCTTCAAGTCCTTCCCTGGAGTCTACACCAACATCCCGCTGATGAGGAAGTGGATCCGATCTATTGTTCCTTTGCCTTTGTAATAAAACTGTACTGATATCGAACTTTTTGTATCTTCTTCTCCACCTTTATCAGCTGAGCTACTTCAGAGCCCGGGTTGCACTTTTCCGCTTTTTCTTCTTAAACATATTAATTAATATGCTTGTCAAATGGTCACCATAAGATGCCGAAGACCATGCAAAATTAAGAAGAAATAACTGAAGCAGTTTAGATGATTTGGCTCTAATTTTACGACCAACCTGCCTAACTTTAACCTCCTTTGGGGACGCATTTGCGCGATAAGTTTTACAAGCGGCCGCTGGCCGATGTTAAAGGCCCATTTATACGGGGCAAGTCTCTTGCTTGTTGCATCACATTTTATTGGAGCAATATATAACTTATGGCTAACGTTTCTTTTAGACCATGCAAGTTATCTATTGCATTAATAACATGGTATGCAACAGGTAAGAAGAAACGTGCACAGTATTAATGGACCTTAATCCCTAGAAATGGAGTTGTATCACGAGATATTTGTAATTACTCTTTTGGTCGCCTCTTACGACATCCACAGCAAGAGCTGGAGGTCCGGTAGCCACGAGGTACAAACTGTCTTTTTCTACTTTTTGTAAAGTATTGTGGTATAGTCCATTTGGTCAATTGGTTGGCGATAAGCAACATCGGCTTTTTCAAAGCCGCGATCGTTGTGGAGCGCCGGCGGTGTGCACACCAATTAAACAAATGAATTGTATTAGGTCTGTCAGTCTATATTATTCTAACCGTCACATTATAATAGCCCTCTTGCACCTGAGTGTTGAATGAATGCGAATTTTATCACGTCTTTTTGGCTCATGGAACAGATCGAGTCCACGGCCACAAGACTCAAACGTGGAAATGGGAGGGGGAAAAGTAAATATTGATGATCGGCTGTCGCTTTAGTGACATAATTCCGATTGTTCCTTGATCAGATTTTTTAGACATGCGAAATACGAACTGGCTGCTATATTCTTAGTTTTTTATTTTCTCTAAAATATAAAAGATTATGAAGGACTTTATTATAAACTGCAACGAACATAGTTCAGAGGTGCGAGCCGTGACTAACGAGTGTGACTTGCGCCTTATCAGAAACACCGATAAGAAAACGAGTTAACAACCTTGTCAGAATCAATCAAATCGAAGAATCAAATGTTCATTCAGTAATGAGTCCTTTGTAGGCACTTTGACACGTCAATTAAATTGGTCTAGAATATAAATCAATAATATAAAAAGGACGAATTACACAGATTGAGCTAGCCCCAAAGTAAGTTATAGACTTGTGTTATGGGATACTAACTCAACGATACCATACTTTATAACAAATACATATATAGATAAACACCCAAGACCCAGGACAATTTGAAAAAGGCCATTTCCTAACTTGCCCTGACCGGGGATCAAACCCGGAACCTCTGGGTGGCGGACTAGCATGGTGACCACTACGACACGGAGGTTGTCAAAAATAAATAAATTGTATAAAAATGGTAAATGAATATTTTAATGCGCGGTACGCCGATATACGTAGGTTATAAATTATAATTGTTATTAAGTAGACATAAATGCGTATGTATATTAGAAACCCCTAAGAAAACTCGAGGGGAATCAGCTTCTATGGAGGCCCCGCTACTGGTATTTATACAGTATTACTGGTATAATTCAACCAACCTACACTAATCCGTTGCGAGGTATGATGTGGCCAAAACAATCAGTTTTCATCGTAGATCGAATTCTCCAGTAATCCTATAAATAAGTAGTAAAACGTATAAAATTATTTTAATAAAATCTTCGATATTACTTATATTTATTCGAAATTGTGCAACGTAATTTTTCCTCTTCAAAGAACGGAATTTCACGCATTGCCGGCCCATTGAAAACAATCCGAACGAAAAGGACAAAGGGCCGATCGATTGAAAAGATCACAGAAATCATGGTGATTCATTATAAAATGAATTGGACAATAAAAGATTCAATTAAGTCAATGAGCTTGGTAGAAATAATATATAATTGTCTTAAGTCAAGCAAGAAATTTGAAAGGAATTCCTTTTATTACTAAACTGGGATATTTCTTTAATTTTTTATATTTATTTTGATTTCAATTTAATTCAATTTATTTATTGCTTTTCGCATTGTACATATATAACACTTTCTACACAGTTATTTCTTAAATAGTTGGAAAGTATTATTTATTTTCAGAACAATACTAAATTAAAGCAAAATACATAAAAATAATTAAACTAAAAACTAAATAACCTACCCATAAACTCATTAAAAATAAAACATTATATTATATAAAAAATAGACCCCAGATCGCTACGGTCGCAAGGCAGGGTGCCTAAGAGACTGGCAGCATTGCCTCATTGTATGGCCAGACTTAATCTCTGGCTAAAATGCGCACGAGCTCTTAGGTCCCCAGAAACGTCGATCAGACGTGTGGAGATTTCTTTAAAAATTTGACGCGCCTCCACACCCCAAGGCCCTAAAGTCTCCACGGCGAAAGACGCAAATATATACGGCTCACCTAGAGCTGAATATTTGCGCCTCTTGATGGCTTCCGCCGCAGCTGCAGCGGCGTCCGCTCGAAGGACAGTCGCTCGCAAATGTGATGCAGCGACGGTGTCCACACACGTCGCATTCCATACCAGCGACCGCCCGTTCTTCCAAGGAATGAGCGTCATTCCGTCGGGCCTTAAATTACGAGTAGTAGGTACAACATGAATCCTGATAGGGCATTGCAATTGCAACAGAAAACAATGGAACGGCACGCGGATTTAAAGTATTTATCAAAGCTTAAATTATTATGAAAATAATTAAATACGAGTAATTATCAATTTGTCTGGTCGTTTTAAGATTAATGTCAATTTGGTTTTGTACAAATTCAGTATTTTATTTGCTTATTATATTTTAGGTTTATTTAAAAACTAACATTGTATTTCCAATGACACCTTTTTACAGTCATTCAATTTGTATGTCTACATTTTTTAAAACTATTATTTGTGTTAATATTTTAGTTATTTACATTCTTTTTTTTTGAACTTGTCAAGACTATTATTATTAGTTTTATTATTTTAAATGTAATTTTTTTTTAAAGTCCGTCATGTTATTCGTCATTTATATTATATATTTTAAATCTTTATCATGAAAAATCTCTTCCAGTGAGTAATATTTTTTATCTTCAATGAGTATTTTATGAAACAATCTTTTATTAATATAAACTATTATGTATTTATCCCTAATGAGTCAGACAGAGCATCTTGTGTATCGCAGCTCTGAGTAGACGCCCACCGCCGTAAAACTCAAAGGCCCGTTTAGGGTGATGGTTGTTGAGAAGATGGAAAACACCAGCCAAGTGAGAGTTGAACTCGCATGGAGAGGATTTCGACAATGCCAAAGTTTTAAATTAAAAGAAAATATCACATTTGAAATCCTCACAGTAACTACTAGTAGCGCTATCTAGTGGTGTTTTAATAAACTATTTTCCGGTAGTGAACGTATTATATTGAGTTTACCACTTTATTAAATTTATTTTCCTGTAATCTACAAGCAATTAACTATATTATGACTTTCTTTTCAAAATGTTTGGTTCTATAATTTCGGAGATCAGGGGTAAATTTTGATAAATTTTCGTCTTCTTTCATTAATAAAATCAAACCTTTTATTTTACAGAAATATATTTATAACAAACATATATTTGAGATCTTCATAACGAGTCCTTTCATTTGATATATGACACAGTAAGGTTTGCAAAACTATTATTTTATTTTATTTTCCTTATTTGTCCCAAAAAAATGACCCAAAAAAAAAAGAAAATACCTTGCACATAAAGTCGGGTTATAAAAATACACCACCCTACTATATTGGTCCAATAGATTTGGAGAAAAATTGGCTGTGACAGACGGATGGACAGACAGACGCAATAGTGATGCTCTCCGTTTTTTCATTTTTTGTACGGTGCCCTAAAAAGAATCAAAATAGTGATGTGTTGCTAGCTGCATCGCATATTAACATTATATGCATCGTCGATAGGCTTGTAACGATGTTGCAATAAATTTCCATCCTGCAAGTTCTTACTTCCCTCCTTTCTGAATCATTTCATTCGGTCTACCTTTACAAATTTAATTTCTAAATCCAATGTCCAATTTCTAAATCCAATGTTTAAATTCAGACTGATACCAACTTACTTTTAATTGTTTAATGTTTTCCTCTCTGTTATAATATTAACAAATAAATTTATTGACCCTTGTCGTTTCTCTCTTTTCTCGATCTCTTGCTCAACGACTAAATATATCTATATAATTCCTTTGGGAACACACCTACTTTTCTGGGACAGGTTGAGTTCCCACAGGCTTTATCAGAAGCGAGCAGTAGTTGTTGCATTTTAAGTTTTTTTACCAACCAACATGGAAGAGGTACATTCAACGTTCAACTTTTTAGCATTTCAGGTGAGCAATGTTTGAAAGAGACTTAGCGTTTTGAAAATGGCATCACAGGCATGATGTAAATGTGAAAAATAACGATAAATATTATCGGATCCCTTAGTGTATTCTGGAGGGCAACTGCGGACTATCAAAAGTTGATTTTTCCTATTACACATCACCCATTCACATATTCAACCTTCGCGCGTCCTTGTGGACCGGGTAGTGCTAGAACATACGGGAGGATATTGCTGACAGGCACGATGATGGATCTATCATTATCATTTCATCCGTATATCGTCCACTGCTGGACAAAGGTCTCTTACAAGGATTTACGAAATAACCGATCTCGAGCGGCTTGCATCCAGCGGTTTCTAGCGACCTTGGTTAGGTCGTCAGACCACTTTGTGGATTACGGATCTATGCAAGTTGTAAATTGATTTTTCGACGCTTTAATTATTAACAAAGCTAACTTAGCCGCGAATATTTTCTATTACAGTTACAAAATATGTCTAAAGATTTTTCACTGAGTACCTCATCAGTGAAAAATCTTAATGTCAATTACCTACTTAACTTTTAAATTTATCGTCATATTTATATAAAATCTTTTTTTATAAATTAGCAAAAATATAAGTAAGACAACATGATTTTATACCTTTGTAGAATTACATTTGTAGAACAATATTGTTAAAAACTTTTAAAAGTAAACACACAAATGCACTTGGAATACTACTAGTCACATTATAAATTATTAAAGAAAATTAAATATTACTTTGCTATGTAGATATTTTGTGCAAGTTTAATGTCTGTTGCGTACAATTTACTCGTGATCGAAACAATAAAGGATTCGTATTGTCACGAGCGTGGGTTGGGGAAAGGAAAGGAAACAACAATCCTATGGAATAGTGCCTTTATTTACAACACAAGCAGTACTCACAATTGACAGCGTCAGTCCTCTTTGCACTCCAACTGTCACTTCACTGTCAGGTCCGCGGAAACGTCACAGCACTGACACGCGCGCGGAAACGTCACAGCACTTTCCAACTTAACTGCCTAGGCGGTGCCTTGTTCCGTTTATATACCTCCCAGATTCGAACCAAATCGCATCAATGTTCCAAACTCAAATTACTAGTTTTTAGTTGTGGTATCACAACTAAAAACTAGTAATTTGTAGTAGTAGTTTGTAGTGGTGGTGGTGGTGTGAGCCACGCTACCGGCTAAAACTCTGTTTTGCTAGTAGCATGAATGGCAATCGACAGTATTCGAAAGTATCGATAGTATCTAAATTCAATAGTATTTATACTATCAATAGTTTTACCTTACATCAACAGTATTGCAAACTATTGATAATCGATACTATCGGTTATTCGATACTATTGATAGTCCTTTCGATATTGTGACTATTTTTCGAGGTCAACTATCGATAGTCAAACTATCGATAGTTATGCAACGCTAGTGTCTGCCTACCTGTAAGGGAATTGGGCGTGATAATATGTATGTAAGTAAATCGTGTCGTTTTCAGAGCACTTTCCCTCTCGTATTTTCCGCCGCTCACTCTGCATTCCAGCACCATCGCACGAGTGTTTTCCAACGCTTCAACTATTTCGTATGCGAGGCCCCGAGCGATGATTTATTTACAGAGGGGCCTGATGTCTCCTTTATTTATGTCGGGAATACAAGCAGATTTCATAATGGGCTGCCAATGTGCCAATGTTATGTTGTAATTTATAATAACAACGAGAAGTTGGAGTTGAGTGAAAATGAGTTTCTTTCGGCGTTTCTTCTCAGCAGTGGTCGTTACGAAGCGCTGGTATCGATAGATTTTCTTTAAAAATAAATTATATTTTAATATACTTTACACGTAACGTAAATTATACTTATAGACTCGTAAAAGTGCTTGTAAAGGTCTAATTACTGAATAAACATTTGAATCTTTGAATCTATGATTTGTAACCAATTTTAGGCGTTCATAAAGTCTTCCGTGCTGAAAGGGAGCAAAGAAAAAACTTAAAGATGGTGACCAGCTACTTTGATACAATCGAGAAAACGAGCGAACACTATTTTTATTCCTTTTTAAGCGTTCGACAAAAATAGGGGTATTATAAATTTGACGCTATTGTCTGTCTATATGTCTGTCTGTGTGTAATAAATAATAAATAATTTGTTGGTAGTCATATACTAGCGAGGGATCTTATTTGGTCTGATATTTAGAAGCTAGGTTTATGAGAACAATTAGTAGTTACTTCGTTTATGTGGTAGGTGTACTGTACACATTTTTGCCTTTTCATTTTACTTGTATGGGAGCTATCCTAAAACTTTTTTTTCAATATTTTCTTTTACCGTTTTTTCCGCATAATTAATATACATAGCCATGCCAAATCACAGCTTTCTACTACTAATAGACACTGAGTAAAACGCGGACGGACAGACAGACATGGCGAAACTATAAGGGTTCCTTGTTTACTACGGAACCCTAAAAAGACTGGCTTGAGTTTGGGGTAGGTCCCTATTAAAGCACTGACATATACTCATAGTTTTTTTTGTACATATTAAATTTACAAATTGTATAAAGTGTATTTTCTATTTCAAACATTCAATTTACCCAAAAACCTTCAGCAAAAATGGCGGGCAAAGTTGTTACAAGAGTCTTAATGAATCAAAGAGCCCGCATAATGGGTAGTTAGCGAACAACCAGGTATGTTTCACGCGCGGAGCCAGGGGTGGTGTCCCCCCCCCCCCCACTTCGTGTGAGAGGTTTCATGGTAAAATGAAATTTTGCTTTAGTAAACAATTTTTAAAGGAAAGGTGGAAGTCAACAAAGGAAAGAAAGAAAAAAAGTAAGTTAAGCGACACCGGGCGTGGTCCGCATTCAGATGAGTGACGACAAGTGCCATAAAAATTCTCGAGCTCCTCCGTGCTTCGGAATGCATGTATAAGCCGTTGGTCCCGGCTGTCATCATTGTATCGCAGTCGTCAAGCTATGTCAGATGCCTTTAAGCAGCTTGAAAAATCTGATATTAGATGAAGTACGATTAAATTGGTACAAATAAAGTCTTTATCTATCTATCCAGGAGGTCAACCATTTAACCGACAAGTTTATTTGCTAAGCAAATCAAAAATCCGCATTTGTCTAAAACGACATCTAGTGATGAGTAGTTGAACTACCGATACGACTTAAGATCCTTAGTGCTATCTATCAAGAAAAAGTCCTGACTTTCAAGCGTTAACCCCCAATAACTTTTAGGTATCGTTCAGACCGACCGGTCCGCATCGGCTCGGGCCGTAACGTGCCGTGGAAGCCGTACGGATGCCGCGAGAGCCGTATGCGTGCTGCGGCAGCCGACAGCGCCCGCGGCATGCGTAAACACCCCAAGCGACCAGAAGTGCTGCTTGCATTGTGATAGCCGTACGGCTCCAAACCGACTCGACGCATACCGATGGAGCCGGCTATCTGTCGCGGTATCCGTCGGGAGCAGCTCAGAGCCGACCAGAGCCGACCGGCACCGACCGGAGCCAACCGGACCCGAACGGCCGTCACGGAATGTATATGTGGCAGAAATATGAACTTTAGTTTCTTGTTACAAGTTTCAATTTCCTTTACCGCATTGTGAAATGCCTTCCGAGCCGGGCCGATATGGGCCGGTCGGTCTAAATCGTACCTTAAACGGCCGATCCGATTTTCATAAAACATGGCTAAGAATCACCGCGAGGAAACTAACGTTCATACGTTCAATTTATAACGTTTTTTCCTAACGTGTCAGATAGAGCCACGTTTAGCGTAATGTTTATTTATTTATTTGTAATGATACCTTAAATTTATCGTTACAGTTTTCACCAATATGATAAACAAGACAAGATGTTGGGCGTGACGTTGGAAAAAGAGAATCAGAAAAGTGATGGATTGCTTGCTACATCGCCTATTTACACGGTTCAGATTCTTGCCCATTCGAAAAGACAAAGCAGCTAAATGTTCAAAGTTTTTTCTTTTCTTCCAGACCAACATGTTACGTCTTCACACCACGACGAATTTATTTGACCCCCCTAGCCCAAAGCCTGGATCTGCATATGGTATGTTTGTGCCTAACGAGTGTACTTTGGAGCACCCTGTATCATACAAATGGTGCTCCAAGATTTTATGAACCAAGTTGGGTACTTTGATGATTTGAAAATGAACATGTTTTGAGTTATAGCTTGTTTTTTATGTTAGTGGCCAACACTTGTTTCAGATGTTTGAAATTGCTTTAAGGCAACCATGAAAAGCGATATTTTTTCGTATATCGATCCTCATTTTATGAAAAAAAAAAGAACTTGCACTTACTTAAACAGTCTAATGAAAAATGTCACAATACCCAGTAGTTTCTACAGGGTGGAATTATAAAATATATTTACTCGATTTTGAGGTTAATTTAGTTTAGATATTGTCTATATTGAACAATAGGGATATAGACAGAGTTAAAAAAATATTTTATTTAGTCCATCAACTAAATTATCCGAAAATAAAGAACACATATTTTTTTGTTTACCAAAAAAAAACAATAAGATACAGCGCTTTGAAGTTTCGGAGTGGGGGTGTTTTACGTCAACTATGGTTAAAAATCGTAGCAGATCGTGACGTGACGCGCAATTTAAATGCGTAC
This sequence comes from Acrobasis suavella, assembly GCA_943193695.1. Lineage (NCBI taxonomy): Eukaryota > Metazoa > Arthropoda > Insecta > Lepidoptera > Pyralidae > Acrobasis > Acrobasis suavella. The sequence goes on from OW971952.1 coordinate 13,688,205, forward strand.
ATACTTTTTAATAATCTATGTTATACAAGGTCTTGACAAGGTCTGCGAGTTCGGGTTTTTCATGCTCACTAAAATGTCCAATCCGGTGGTGGCGTCGCTGGTCGGGTCGTTGGATTCCCTCTAATATGGTTGAGTTTAACGATGGCTGATCCGTGCGTCAACTCGTGAACGGGTGCTGCCGGAAGGGACTGGTCAGCTCGGCTTCGCTTTTTGACTACTTAATATTTTTTGGAACGAAGTTCCTTACGGCAGGCTTGGAGGAGATAGGAATTTTGCTGCGCGACCGAACTGAAAAAAATATGATAGTAAAACCGTAATGATGACCTCGTTAAATAAAACCGTTAAATGAGACGTGCGCAGGCGCGACAGTCGTATACACAAGCGAGTAGTGTATAATACCTTTCTCTTCCTCCCTCTTTCTTTTCGTTCTCTCATCTCTTCTATCTCTATTACCACTCCACCCCTCCAATGCATAGTATATACTCATGAATTCATGGACAAGCACGTGGCGAATACTCACATTATAGATACATTTTACTCGTGAGTAGCCACGTTTATTTCTACATTAGCCGAAGGAACTTCGTTCCTACCTGGTGTCCCACGACACCACATTTCTTTTTATTACGCAATTTATGTTTGTTTACTTGTTCGCAAGCATTACATGTTATAATGTGTCAACATTGTATTATATTAAAAGTATTTATTAATTAAAAGACAATTATAATAATATGACAAAGCCCTTCTGGCGAGTAGGCGACCAATACTGTGAAAATGAGTTTCTTTCAGCGTTTCTTCTCAGCAGTGGTCGTTACGAAGCGCTGGTATCGGTAGCTTTTCTGTAAAAATAAATAAAATTTTAATATACTTTACACGTAACATAAATTATACTTATTGACGTGTAAATTCCTGTAAAGGTCTAATTACTGAATAAACATTTGAATCCTTGAATAAGTATGTTTATTTGTAGTTAGTGTAGTTTAATAACATTTTAATTTTCTTCCACCTTCATCTTATGTAAAAACACGCCTGTATGCCTCTCTTACATAAACATCTCCTCTCACAGGCCTACTGGAAGAGATCTCTTTTGAGATAAGTAGTGTCTTTGTACAACTTTTATTTGATGTATTCACTGTATAAATTTTCCGTGTACATAAATTGGTAAATAAATAAATAATAATCCAAAAAATTGTTTTAGTTCACATCCCTATTATGTTTTTAAGTGTATTTTTTTTCTCTAACAATTTCACACATAGTTGAAATAAACTTGAACGATAGTCCTTCAGGATATGGAGGAGATATGAGGGAGACCTTTGCCCAGCAGTGGGACAATAAAGGTTAATAAAAAAAAAGATAGTCCTTCGGATATCAGAGTATATTTGTAGGACCATCATTCAAGTTTATTTCAACTTTGTGTGACATTGTCAAGTAAAATTGATTATGTGCGGAAATCGTCGCCGCGTCAGGTGTCATGTCAGTCGCATTCGGACTGTGTCAGCCAAATTAATGGTCGTTATTCACGGCGGGGCCACGAAACTAGCGTACATGCGTACGCTTTCGCTGCGACTGAATCATTGTCAACTGAACTGTCGTGTAACAATTTTTGATGTGTATTATGTGTATATATGAGGAGCTCAGTGGCCCGGCGGGAGTGCGCATTACTAGCGCTTTCGGTGACCACAACTGGCATGAAAATTTCTCTAGCTCCTCCGTGCTTCGAAAGGCGCGTATAAGCCGTTGGTCCCGGCTGTCATCATTGTACGGCAGTCGTCAAGCTATGTCAGATGCCTTTAGGCAGCTCGATAAATCTGACACACACGTGTTGGCCACTTACACACACGAAAGGCAAAAATATGTATTCTTAAAAATAATTACACCACCTCGACACTATTACAATGTAATAAATAAAAATTATATGTTAATATTATATTTCGTTAGAACGGAATCCTCAACAAGTAAGCAAGTTAAAGTAAGGTAGGCGACAAAACATAAAATTAGAGCATACATACATAATATACATATTTTCACGTCTGGTTCCAAGTTTTGTTTCGCTTCATTACTATTTTCATGCATGCTCTCCGCAACTTAACTAGACCAAAATCTTTTGAACCACTCCAACATTTTTTCTACACTTTTGATTATTTTGGATGTTCTTGGGTAATATTATTATCTTCAGAGAATAAAAATCCGGGAAGCACGCCGCAGTTTCCGAAGCAGTCATCTAAAATGCAACCGGAAAAGTATTAAATTAAAATGATCTACTATTTTAAAGTTTATTAGATAAAAGAAAACATACACTGTAATAATAAATATGACAAATGAACTTATAACCATAAATTTATGTATTATGATTTAAAGTTTTTTACTCCCATATATCCGCCGTTTTTATAACTTCGAAAAACTGAATGAACCTTCTCACAAAATTTCACAAGAATCGGTTGAGAAATACGACCTATAGGCGAAATCACCCGGACAAACTGACAGCCGGAAAAAAGCATTTTTCGCCAATCTCGAAGTTAAGACGCTTCACTCGCTCGGTAATTAAATACATTCGGACAATTTACACAGATTGAGCAAGTCCCAAAGTAAATATATATATATATTTTGACCATCTACTGGTCAACAACTTTATGAAAAAGCAATTCTTCTCGTTGAGAAGAAGTCGACCCGCTGATTTAGTGGCCCTTGTTTGTGGACAGTAGGTCCAACCTGATCGTTTTTAAACGCGCCTCTGTCAGAGGCAGTTGTCACTGCGAGCTGACTGTACACCACGATTTATGATGCTGTTTGGACAAACGTAGTGCATTGTTAAATGCTGAATCGACCATACAGCTCGTGTTTTACTGCGTAAAAAACCAGACTAGCTGAGTGCGACAGATAATACATAAATGTCATTCTTACAAGAGGAAAAGGGATAGCGATCAATTTGACAATGAGGCAAGTTTTCATACAATACATAAGAGCCATTATCACCCTGGCTTCAACATCGTCACATGAAAATTGGATTTTTCAAATTGTAAACACATAGACACATTCATCATCATCATCACCATATCAGCCACAGGAAGCCCACAGCTGGACATAGGCCTCCCCAAAGAATTTCCAAAACGACCGATCAGAAGCGGCCTGCATCCGGCGCCTCCCTGCAACCTTGCTCAGATCATCCGACCATCTAGCAGGTGGGTGTCCTACGCTGCGCTTGCCGGTACGTGGCCGCCATTCGAGAACCTTTCTGCCCCATCGGCCATCGGTTCTTCGCGCTATATGCCCCGCCCACTGCCACTTAAATGAGCTTATCCGCTTGGCTATGTCGGTGACCTTCGTTCTCCTACGAACCTCCTCATTTCTGATTCGATCGCGTAGAGAAACACCTAGCGTAGTCATTGTTCAAGGTAGCTCAACGGGCTGTGGAGAGCCATAGCCCGTTGAGCGACCTTGAGCCTGCTTATCAGACCCATAGTAAGGGACCACATAGACACATTGATAATCTTTTTCAAGATGTGAAAATTCACAAGCTTCTCTAATGCAAAAGTGCTCTTAATTTACAAGACTTAGTACCTGTACGTTGTGACATCGCGCGGGCTCCAGCACTCCTCCGCCTCTCTTCGGCGCAGCGGGGGGGCCCATGCCCATATATAAGGCGTGGCGGCCGGCGCTCGTTCTCCTTTTCTTCGGCTGCATCTCCAGCTAAGTAGTCCTTTTACCTAGAAGGGCTACTCAACGGATCTAGTGCCTATAACTCACGACCCTGACTACCTAATCTGTACCTAGTGTTCTTGTGAATTTTTGTAACTAATGTAATGTTCATTATACCTATCTCATTTGCCAATATCTAGTCTTTCCTTTATCTCATCTATCCTCCTAGATCCTAAATCTAGGTTTTACTAACCTAAATGGTACAACGTAACTTGTGATCTAAGAGTGATTTGCAAAACTAAATAACAATTATTTAAACATTACTTGAATTCCCAAAGATGTGATACTCAAACAATCGTCAATCGTTTTGAATAAATTACAGCCCAGTTCTAGATAGGGCTTCCAATCTCGATTTATTTTGCGAATCTCGGTATAACGGGATCCAATACTTTTTATGTTTCTTCTTCTTATTTTATTTTAGAGCTGGGCTCTTGTCGGTGGAGTGCTTTCCATGTGTCTCTTTCCTCCGCCAATTTTTTAACCTCCTTATATCCTGTTTTCATGTTTATTTTTTCTTTTATTTGATAGAATTTTTTTCTGGGATCTATGAAAATTTAAATAAATTGGCCAAGGTGCGTGTCGGGCCATTCTCAGAGTAGAGTTCCGAAGTTACAAATTACTACATAGACACTTTATTTTGTGTCCTAAACGGCTGGCTGAAGATACAAGGATGGAAGGAACTCCACCACACCACAGCGTCGCTCTTAGTGGCAAAACAAACTATGCTGACGATGTGCGACTGAATTTGGGTGAAATAACACCTGGAATGCTAGGTATTTGAATTTTTAAGAACACTATGCCGAACGTACGTCGCGTTTCTTCCGGAATAAATAACTTTGTAGTGTTTATTAATAATTTTAAATAAATTCGTTTATTGCAGGCAGCAAAACATACAAGTATATTATTGGCCCATATTTATACCTTACTGAAAATACACATAAAACTTAAAACTAACACTATTTTGTACATAATGTCTGTGAGGCACTGCATGATGTAACGGTGTCCGGTAGCTTCCCGCGATAACACCTGAAGATGAAATCTTTTGCCCAGAAATCATCTTGAGTGAAGGTCTCCAGCTGTAAGGTTGGAACTCGCACCACATGTGAATTAAAGTTCACGTTATGACGCGATGCCATCTTTACAACTCTCAAGGTGAGTTTGGTCTTGATTGTCGTGTACTTCACCAAATCTTTACTCTTCGTAGAATACAATGAAGACGGGATTAGTAGAGGAAAGTCATTGGTACGGCAGCACGTAGCAACATGTAGGAGCCACTGAGCGTAGTGCCGCAGTTGTATTTTTCAAGAAGACTCTTTACGCTTTCTTTTAACTTTCGTAAAGCCCTACACATTGACGGGTCTCTTTACCAGAACTGTTTAGGGGAAGATGGCACTTTTGACTCCTTCCTAGATGGCTGCTGCTGTTGTGAGGTTGGCTTTCGGCCTTAGTAAGCGCAAGCGAGGACTTACTCACTTTTGTCACCACAGGTGCAAGAATGCACGAGGAGTGGGACGGAAGATGCAGTCCGTTCGACGGCGGCACTGACCGGCGAATCATTCAATTTACTGATGCGCCACTTTGAAACTGTGTATAACATTTCAATTTAACACCTTGACTGCCAGCGCTGCAGACGCTTTAAATATAGATTTTAATTTTTTGTCAGTGACAGCGATTAACAGTTATGAAGTTTAAAGACTTAAATGAAACGAAGAACTTGTAGGATTGAAAATCTCAGTGCTTCGGGATCTAGTAACGGCACTCGCAGCCCTAGTTCCGAACTTCTCGTCTTGATGAATTTACAATCGTTCCTTCCAGATCGATAGGGTTTCCATGAATTTGTGATTCCAGAATTTGATATTGTTTACTTCAAATTGTGTTATTTTATTTATTACTAGCTATGCCCGCGGGCTTCGCTTCCGTTAAGAATTTTGGGGTGAAAACTATTATTTATCCTTCTTTAAGTCTCAAACTATTTTCATACCAAATTTCATCAAAATAGGTTTAGTGGTTGAAGCGTGAAGTGGTAACAAGGAAACAAATATTCAAACTCACTTTTGGATTTATAAAATTAGTTAAGATAGGATAGGATTTAATCTTAACTTTATATTTTAAAATCGTATTACTTTTAAATAACTATTTTTCGACCAAACTATCTAAGTACATTTATTATTTTAAATACTGGTAGAATTTACTAAGTGACTTCTAAACAAAAGATTCAGTATTCCACTTAACAAATATTGTTAAATATACTTACACATTTTAATCAAGAACTAAATATATGATTAAAGATTTATTAAAAGTACCTAAAAAGTACATGCTTAAGACAAAACTTATAAACCATTACAAGAATATACCAGTTGCCTTACTTTCCACGCAGATCGTAAAAGCCAATCAAGGGAATGGATGAAAATGCGTGCTGCTACAAACCCATTACAATTTTGATTCATTTTTCCCACTTTCTCGCCCACCATCTCGCTAAAAGTGGCTTTTAGGTCTTGCGGCCGTAGAATCTTTCCGCTGGAGCCGCAATACCTATCCTGTCTTGTATGTATGTATTACAAATTTATTTTTTAGGCAAATTTAAAAAAATCCCGATTATCAGGAACTGGTCAAGATTCAAAGATTCAAATGTTTATTCAGTAATTAGACCTTTACAGGCATTTATGTTACGTGTAAAGTATATCAAAATTTAATTTATTTTTAAAGAAAAGCTACCGATACCAGCGCTTCGTAACGGTCACTGCTGAGAAGAAACGCCGAAAGAAACTCATTTTCACAGTATTGGTCACCTACTCGCCAGAAGGGCTTTGTCATATTATTATAATTGTCTTTTAATTAATAAATTCTTATAATATAATACAATGTTGACACATTATAACATGTAATGCTTGCGAACAAGTAAACAAACATAAATTGCGTAATAAAAAATATTAAGTAGTCAAAAAAAAAGCGAAGCCGAGATCACCAGTCCCTCCCGGCAGCACCCGTTCACGAGTTCACATTATCAGGAACACTATCTAGTCATTACTAGATAGTGTTCCTAATAATCGGGTTTTTTTTTTAAGTAGCGGAGCTATCGGAATCATATCAGTAGTTCCGCTACTCATCACTAGGTGGATATCCGTAGCGCCATCTATTCTTTGCTAGAGAAAGCCCTGACTTTTAAGCGTAAACCCCCAATAACTTTTTAAAGACTCGACGGATTTTCATCAAACATAGCTAAGAGTCACTGCAACGGAATTTGCTCTCACGAAAAAAAATCACCGCAAAATCACCGATGGACCGTCCCGGATGGACCGATTTTGATGCGGTTTTTTTTCGTGCGCTACGATCCACAGACAAACACACAGACAGACATTAGCGTCAAACCTATAACACCCCTCTTTTTTGTCGGTGGGTAAAAATACAGATATTTATTTTTGCATCAAAAGCTACGAAAACAAAAATAAGAAATAAATCATATAACGTAAAGAACTCCAGCTTAATTCCTTTAAAAATGCTAAAGAAAATAAAAATCATAAATGAGGCGGACTTAAAAGCAATAAGAGGATATTGGTAAAAGCCGGCCAGATGAGGTGGTCGTTATTATGATTGGAACTTTTTAATTTAGTCGGATTCCCAAGAGGATGGAACAATATCGGCTTTAGTTAGAATTTTTTTAGTCTTTTATTCGTACCGCGGATGTTTTGTCTCGGGGAGACTCTGCCTGATTAGTTTTATGGTATTCGTTTTGAGAAATCAGTGGAAATCTTTTGCCTCTTAATACTGAAAAGCGAATATTTTGAAATATTCTACATAATTTCGGACAAAGTCCACTTTGTAAGTTGTGGTATCGTTGAGTTCATAGCCCATAATAAAATTCTCATCAAACTTACTTTGGGGCTAGCTCAATCAGTGTTATTTGTCCGTATATATTTATTTATTTACGACAAGTAAATACAACACAACATTATCACGTCTGTATCCCTAACGGCGTAGACAGAGCCCAGGGCCGTGAGATCCAAAGGCCACGCTTAGCGTGATGGTGGGCTTTAATATGTCGAGCCACGCGCAGTATAGGGTTCCGTAGTAACGAACGCCAGCGTTGAGTTCATGCCACTAAAAACCTCTAAAAACTAATTTTCTATTGAATTTGTGTAACTTTTCCTTTTCCGAGTACATTTTATAAGTTGATCGCCTATGATTTTTTTATTTATAATTCCTAATTAGCTCTGTTAGTTCTCCTTTAACACTTGAAAAAAAAAATTTTCATTTTAAAACCAAATATTTTAGAAACGAATCCCTAAATTAAAATCCGGTGTTGACTACCTCATAATATTTTTAAAAGACCTATTCAATGATACCCCACATGAATGGTTAGACGAGGGGAAAAAAAATGACTTGTCACTTTAATTTTATTGGAGCTATCCTAAAAAAATAATATTTTACCACTTTATCCGTATAATTATTTTATTATTTTTTAAACTGTATAGAATAATTTAAAAAATATATACAAGAAGCGGACCTAATGCCATATGGCATTCTCTCCCGATCAACCATTAGACCAAGCGGAAAGAAAGTGTGGCTGGCGTGATGAAATTCATGATCTATTAAGCAATATATAACTATCTTCATAAGTACATATACAAGAATAAACCATTAAACATATAATATATATCAACATACATAAAATACAATATAAATATACACATTATAGATATATATGTAATATACATACAAATGAATACATATATTAGGATGATTGAGGCTAGGACTGCTGTAGAAACAATTTATGTACCGCTCGTTTGAAAGCCAAACGACTAGGAGCTCTTCTTATAGATTCCGGAAGGGCATTCCATAGCAGGATAGCCTGGACTTGGAAAGACTTGCCCATGAAGGAAGTGCGATGAGGAGGGATATTATGGATGAAAATGCTTGAGGAGCGAAGTGTGCGAGAGTGAGTGGAACTGAGAAGGTTAAATTTATCGAATGCCGAATCACAGCTTTCTAGTACTTATAGTCACTGAGTAAAACCGCTGACAGACAGACATACATGGCGAAACTATAAGGGTTCCTTATTTACTACGGAACCCTAAAAAAGGAATCAAAATAGTGATGGGTTGCTAGCCTATTAGCATGATTCAAATTGTCTCGATCGGCTTTTACGAAGAGAGGCAGCTGGTACACTAACTTTTCTCCCAGACGAGCATGGAAGACTAAAAACAAATTTTTCCTTTATTATAATCCGCTATTTTCCAACAAGCCAAATCAGAGACTTTTTTCTAAACGCCAAAACAAACATCTTTTATGGGATGTGTATGAAATACAGGCAGATGACGTAATTTTTTCTTGAAGTTAAATAGCGCTGTTATTATCAGTTTATCTGCAATAATCTTAGATCATTTAATACAGGATAAGCCTTACCTGCGCGTTCCCCTCTGCCAAAGTATAAGAACAAAAATCTAATACGTTCATAAAAACTAGTTGCGTAATCGATTATGATCATTATGTGAACCGGTAAGGCATCGAAAAGACGTCTAAAAGTGCTCCGTTAAAAATGCCATGTTATGTAATTTTCTCGTGTAGAAAGAGGTCAAACACATTTAATCTTCCAAAAGATGGCATAACCTTTCATTAGTAAGAAATTTTTTATTTTATTATCGTTGTTTTCTATTTAAATGTAATTTCTGAAAAATCGAAGGAATATCTATTAGTATCGATTACGAAAAAAAATATCGAATCGCGGTGCAACTGAAGTCACCAAAACGAATGGTTTTTCCATACAAAAAACCATACGTTTGAAAAATCGCACCACTGATTTCCTTCCATCCCAGAGACTATAGCGCACTCACGTGACTATGTATTTATGATTTACAACCTTCGTCTTTATTCCCTGTGCATTAAAGTTGAATATATTTTTTCTCTTGTCTCTCTTTCTTGCCAAGAGATTATATATTATTATTATGTGTATTTACACATTTTTTTCAGTGTAAGCTATATTGGTGTGCAGAAAATAAGCTAGTGTTTGAGTTTTTTGTAGTGTGCATTTATAGCGACACAAATTATTTGTGTAAATGTGTGATTTTGTTTAGATGTAGTAGTAGCTTACCCCCGCACCAAAAGCGGCAGAAAGTTTTGTATGAAGATTTGTCTGCTTAACTCATCCTGTATTAAATGATGTAAGGCAATAATGAATCAAAAATCAAGTTAAAATGGATATGTTCAATGACAAGTGACATTATTTTCCGACGTTTTATTTCCGACGCAGGAAAATATTTTCACCTTTTAGGATCGTAGAAGGCGCTACGGCGTAGCAGGCGCTACGCCGTAGCGTTGTGCTACGAAATGCCATTAACTGCGAAAATTGACTGAGTTGCTTGAATTTAATACAATTTTCATACGTAAATACGGCGCAGAAATGAAATTAAGGCTTGTTTTCACAGATTAGGAGACAGAATACAAAAACGTTTATAATTTTATATAACGTTCGACAGAATATACTTATAAAGTTGTCGTAATTTAAAGTTATAAACTGAATTATGATTCGCCCCGAATTGTGAACTCTAGGCCTATTTAGGGCAAAAAGCATAGCCCAGTGACTTCTATGTTGGTCTGGAGGGAAAGAAACATGTAGAATGCATGTACCAAAGTCAAAAATCATTTATTTATCTGAGGATATTTAATACAAATGTTATTTTTTTCTCTCGATTTCATAATAGTAACTTGTTGACGTCAGATCATTTACTAACAACTAAGTTTACTGCCGCCTCCAAAGCGCAAGTACAGAAGAAGCGGTAACAAACTGTACTGCAGCATTTTACAATTATACTGATACTAAAATTAGTAATGTGGACTGAAAATACATTTTTTTTAATAGCTTGATGTAGTGTCCCACTGCTGGGTAAAGACCTCCCCCTCTTCTCTCCATCTATCTCTATCCCGTGCAATCTTCTACCATCCACTCAAGAAACTCCCGATGTCATCCCGCCATCTCTTCCTTGGTTTTATCCTAGGTCTTCTCTCTTCTGGCACCCACCAGGTAACCCTATAGGCCCATCTATCTGCTTGCATGCGGCACACATGTCCCGCCCAGTCCCACTTGAGCCTGGCAGTCTTGACGCCAACATCCATTACCTTAGTTTTGGTGCGCAGGTTTGTATTCCTAACCCTATCTTTCCGGCTTACCCTTAATATATTGCGTTCCATAGCCCACTGGCAGACCTTGAGTCTGGACTTTTGTTTCTCAGTCAGCGACCATGTTTGTGCACCATAGGTAAGAATGCGCAAGATACACATGTGGAGGAGTTTGCGCTTTAAGCATAGAGGAAGCTTAAAATACATTGTTAAGTTATAATTATTAATTAGGAGTAATTATGATCAGCAACTCTTTCCACGAAGATCGTATAAACCGATCAAGGGATGCGAAAATTTAAATCATGTTATAAGGTGGTCTGGTGCGGCTAGCAACCCGGGCCATCACTATTCTTGCCGCTTCTTCTGTACTTGCGCTTAGAAGGCGGCAGTAAACTTAGCTGTAAGTAAATAATAATAAAAAAACATTTATTGCCAGAACGAGAGGTACAGAGCAAACTAATTTATACCTTATTCTGCCTTATACTACTTATATACTCTTATTTAAGGCAAAGGAGTGCCTCAGCTTGTGTTACCTCGAACCAAGGCTCGAGGTACCGCTGTTTTATAGGCACACCTCTTCTCCCTGAGATCTTGTGCGGGAGGTAAATGATGTGACGTCAACAACTAATAGGGATAGGATCCCTAAATCGAAAAATTATGTTGACCAGCCCACAATATTTTTAAAAGACCTATTCAACGATACCTCACACGATGGATTCGTCGCGAAAAAAAATTCTACCTACCCTAGAAAGGAGGGACCTACTTTCAATATTTTATTTTACCACTTTTTTGGCATGATAATATATATACCTGTACCAAATGACAGCTTTCTAGTACTTATGAGTAAAACTGCGGACGGACAGACAGACAGATATACAAACATGACATAACTATAAGGGTAACCTTATTACTACGAAACCCTAAAAAAACATAAAATACAAGCTGGTAGACGCAACTGCGAAACAACAAGAAACTGCACTGCAGCGTTTCGTCAATGACATTAACTTACAATTTAACTGTATTGAAGCGAGTTTTCAGATATAATTAAAACAGAAATCACTAAAATAAAACTTCTGTCTGTGAGATACGAGCGTCGCCGGGGATTGGACAAGTGGGGGGTACTACCTCCCTTGCCCTACAACTGGTACTCGAAGTAAACTCACATTTTTAAACAAACATTGTAAAATGTTGAACTGTACATGGCTTTAAGTGCAATAAAGTTTCCTGTATTGAAAAATCTGTATTTAAAAAATTCTGTATAAGGAAAAAATAAAATCCCATTATTTTTAATATCACAAAGATTCATCAGCTACAAGCTTCGTCAAAATATTTACAAATAAGTATCCGCAACATGTTTCGCCAAAAAATTCTGTTTTGTACTGTAGTTTTGTACTTTGGAAAAAAAGAGGCCATAACCTTTATTTACTAAAAAAGACAAGTTTTTTCTAAAAAGTAAGCAAAACCCGAAAAAAATAAAAGTATATAGCGACAAAGGACACTGATTGAGCTAGCCCCAAAGTAAGTTCGAGACTTGTGTTATGGGATACTAACTCAACGATACTATATTTTATAACAAATACATATAAAGATAAACATCCAATACAATTTGAAAAGGCCATTTTCCAACTTGCCTTGACCGGGAATCGAACCTGAGACCTCTGGGTAGCGGACTAGCACGGTGACCACTACGCCACGCAGGTCGTCAATAATATATCAAGAAATGCTCAATATAACAATAACTATGATTGAGGGCATCATTTAGGAATAAAATGGTATGTAAGAAAGAAGGAAAATCAAGAAAACAAGTTTATTTACCAGCAAATTAAAAACCTCCGGCTTACAAGCGTTCACTTCCAATTACTTTTAAAGGCCTGAACCGATTATTATCAAACATAGCTCAGAACCACTGCAAGGGAACTTATGCTTTCCTTTTACGTAAAAAAACGGCATCAAAATTAGTCCATCCATTCCAGAGCTACGCTTCCACAGCCAAACAGACAGACAGACATACATAGGCGTCAAACTTATAAAACCCCTCTTTTTACGTCACCCCTCTTTTACATATAAAAAAATCACGTTTGTTGTCTAGCTATCACGGTTCATGAGATACAGCCTAGTGACAGATGGCCAGACAGACGAACAGTGGAGTATTAGTAATAGGGTAACATTACCCTTTGGGTACGGAACCCTGAAAAAAGAGACAAAAGTCAGTGTTAGGGCCCCCAAACCGGATTCCATATCTGGCGGGCGGCCAATGCTAGCTTCTTGTTTAGAGTAACTCGAGATGAAACACTACTCACTTATTATAATGTACTTATTTTAATTCACTGTCTTCCACTTAGATTTTCTTTCACCTTAGAGTAGCGGTGGTGGGCAAAGTAGTGTGCTGTGAGGCACAAGCTCAATGCTCACAAGGTGCGACTTGTACCTCAGAGTTTGTACTGATGTCCGGTCATTTTCAAACTACCACCACTTGCTTCTGGTCAAGGAAAACATGGCGAGGAAACCAGCATAAACCAGTGCACTAGTAGTGATGTGCACAAATATTTTTGATAAGGTAGGCTACAGTGGCGTTGGGTAAGAATTTGGGCTTACAACTATAACACTGAAACGAATCTAATAATTATAAAAGCCGTTCAACGTCCGGCTTATAATTTGCATATTTTTATATTTACTGACTTAGTGTGAGTAATATGTCTGTGAGCGTGTTCAACTATATAAACTTTATCATTGAGAGTGTATTATTTATTTGAATACCCAGCAAAAAAATCGTATGTTGAATATGTGGGTGTGTGCAACCCAGTCACGATGCTGGTTTACGGCTTATAAAATAGTAAATGGACATTTTAATGCGCAGTGCGCCAATATATGTAGTTTATCATAGTTGTTGGTAATAAATGCGTATATATTTATCGACCTCTGTGGCCTAGTGGTCACCATACCAGACTGCTATTTCGGAGGACCCGGGTTCGATCCTTGGTCAGGTAAAGATGAAAAATGATCTTTTTCGGGTTTATCTGGGTCTTGGATGTTTATCTGTATATGTATTTGTTATAAAATATAGTATCGTTGAGTTAGTATCCCATAACACAAGTCTCGAACTTACTTTGGGGCTAGCTCAATCTGTGTGATTTGTCCGTGTATATTTTATTAAAACTTTTGAACTAACAGGTATCTTGGGCGCTATTTCTAGGTTTCTATCGAAATAAAAAATTGAAATTTAGTAACACAAAGTCAGAATAAGCCTCCAAAAATCTGCTTTTTTGCACAAATTTTAGCTGAACTTCGACCGTTCATAAAGTACTCATAAATTGTAAAAGTAAAGAAAATATTTCTATATGAACCTTGAAAATATAATGAAAATTTTGAATACAAAACATTTATTTCATATACTTATAAGGCTTACTGATAAACACGTATCTTCTGGAACCAGTTTTATGAAATTTCCGCACCCTGTGAATAGTTAATATTCGTTCAATGTATGGTTAATAATAATACTAATTTCATTTAATATAATGCAAACCATGCCCTCTGGCGCTATATCTCTCTTTTTGGTTTGCCTTTTTTTCTAGCATTGCCCTGGATGAAACACCAAGCTTTTCAAACAATGCTCGCGTTGAAAACAGAGCGGCCGGGAAGGGCCGCCTTAAGCCCACTCAATGGGAATCGGCTTCTAATGAGGCCCTGTGACTGGTACCTACGCTACATTAAGAGAACGGGCGCATATAAAGCAAAATACATTTTGACCGATATTATATCAAGGTGGCACAGGTTAAACAAATTCTATGTATCTGACGACCTCCGTGGCGTAGTGGTCACCATGCTAGTCCGCCACCCAGAGGTCCCGTGTTCGATTCCCGGTCAGGGCAAGTTGGAAAATGGTCTTTTTCAAATTGTCCTGGGTCTTGGATGTTTATCTATATATGTATATGTTGTAAAATATAGTATCGTTGAGTTAGTATCCCATAACACAAGTCTCGAACTTACTTTGGGGCTAGCTCAATCAGTGTAATTTGTTCCTATATATATATTTATTTATTATTAAATGCGCGCTACGTGTATAAGTATAAAATATTGACTGTGGTCACTAGATTAAATAGAACGGAACACAAAATATTAATTTCGTCTTCTTATATTTAAGAGCTGGACTCTTGTCGTGAAGTGTTAATTAATTTACTTGTATAATTTTTAATAGGTACTTGGTACTGTTTATTTTTAACCCTCGACGAAAAAAGAGGGGTGTTATATGTTTGACGTTACTAAGAGTCACGATGCCACAGATAGACGTCTGTGGCATCGTAACTCTTTAAGAAATGGACTGATTTCGATGTGGTTTTTTAATCGAAAGCCTCGTCTGTCGTGATGGGTTTTTAGCTTTAGTTAGTAGTTATGGTTGATGGAAACTGGTTTAGCCAACCGAAACGTTGAGTAAATAAGTCTTTTTTTTTAATTTATAGATTCAAAGATTCAAAAATTTTTTCAGTCATTAGACCTACACAGGCACTTTTACACGTCAATAAGTATAATTTATGTTACGTGTAAAGTATATTAAAATTTAATTTATTTTTAAAGAAAAGCTACCGATACCAACGCTTCGTTAAGACCACTGCTGAGAAGAAACGCCGAAAAAAACTCATTTTCACAGTATTGGTCGCCTACTCGCCAGAAGGGCTTTGTCATATTATTAATATTGTCTTTTAATTATTAAATACTTATAATATGATACAATGTTGACACATTTAACATGTAATGCTTGCGAACGAGTTAACAAACATAAATTGCGATAAAAATATTAAGTAGTCAAAAAAACCTAAGCCGAGCTGACCAGTCCCTCCCGGCAGCACCCGTTCACGAGTTGACGCACGGATAAACTTGTTTATTAAATAGTTAGAAATATAGTTGTCTACTTACTTCCTACGGGAATGTTTGGGACATGTATATTTGCTATCAGAAACGAAATTAAAAATAATACGTACTAAAAACCAACACAAGAAAACGCATTCTTTTATGATTTTGGCGCTGATCCCTAAAGGCGACAAACAGGGGCAGAAGGGGAGGGGGGAGTGTACATATAAATAATGCATAGAGCGGCCTGATTGGAAGCGGGGCAGTGTCTTAATAAACTACTAATAAATAAAGTCTCGCGTCGCACGCGCAATCGAACGGCTGTGCTGTGAGTCATAGTGTGATAGTCGTTGTTCGTTAACAATGTCTAAAGTGTTAAAATGTTCGTCTTGTAACATTGTGATAAATGAAGTGCTAGCCTTCATATCAAATAAAATTGAAGTGATGGACGAGGAAAGTCTTAGTCGTCTATGTGCTACAGGATTCTCGGAAAGTGATATAAAGATTGCTAAGGATCTTTTGTTTGAGTCCATATCAACGACAAAAAGAAAAAAGATAAGGAAGAGACAAGGAAAGACCCTACGGGATATCGACGACATTATATGTGTTCTGAAAGAATTACGCCCGGAAGAAATACCCGTATTTGTTGCTAGAGAGCTGCACAAATTGCCCCCAGTCACCTTTGATCATATCGATGTGACTCGGCTATTGAAGGACAACTTGAAGATGCGCTATGACATAGACTATGTGATGGAGGAGTATGTTACCAAAGGGCAACTGGAGGATTTAAAACTGGAGATTGAGAATCTTAAAAAAGCGTCCTTTGATAACAATTTCCAAAATAAAATAAACACTAAACGGGGGGCGTGTTTAGCGAACAGTTTTGAATGTGATAGTGGCCCCATGGGGTTGCATATTGAGCAAGACGTATCAATTAATCATCATCTTTCGTCAAAAAACACCTGCAGTGACCGGTCAATAATAGACGGTAGCATTGAAACACAAGCACCATCGCAATCATTAAGTGTATCAAAGGATGATGACGTCGTCGCCCGCACAGCTGACAAACCGGTAGCGACCAGCGTCACCTGTACCGCAATGATGACTCACGTATGCCTACCGCCCGAGCCCGAGCAGCCGCGACACACGGCCGGCCCGACCGTTTCCGAACTACATCAAACAAAAACACCAACATTATCAGGACGACGTGTGCAGGATGACGAGTCGAGGTCAGAAGGGAAGTGGAAGGTTGTGCAAAATAGAAAGCGTAATCGTTTTGCGGCTAACCGAGGAAGTGCTGTGGTCGGTGATAGCACTAACTTCAAGGCAGCCACTACTAAGGTCCCTATTTATATTTACAATGTTTCGAAGGCAACGACAGTGTGTGACATTACTAACTATGTACAGAAAAAAGCAAATATTGCCGTTACGTTAGTAAAAATGACGATGAAAGTAATGAAGGATTATGATGCCTACAAAGTTTTTGTTCCCAAACAGGACCTAGATATGTTTCTGAAAAATGATTTTTGGCCAGAGGGAATAGCATATCGACGTTTTATCGACTTTGGCATAACCGGGTTATCGAGTAAAAATCGACAAAAATAATGGCTGTTACAACTACAACTAAATTGATTAGCTTTAACTGTAAAAACATAGTGCGATCAGTGGATTGTGTAAGATCTCTGTGCCTTAATGCCGACATAGTTGCGCTTCAAGAAACGTGGCTACTGCCGCATGAAATCCAGTTCCTGGGTAGCATCGATGACAACTTTGCGTTCACAGGCAACTCTGCCGTGGACACGTCCGCTGGAGTGCTGAGAGGGCGACCGTATGGTGGAGTTGCTTTATTATGGCGGAAAGCGGTATTTCCGTGTGTCTCGGTGTTATCGTGTAGGAGTGTGCGCCTCGCGGCTATTAAGATCACACAGGGTGAGCGTTCATTCTTGATAGTTTCAGTGTATATGCCAACCGACTGTAAAGAAAATTTAGTGGAATTTACGGAATGCTTGAGTGAAATTAACGCCATTGTGGAAAGTAATGATGTGGAAACGGTATTCATTCTAGGCGACTTCAACGCGCATCCCGGTGAGCAATTTTCCTCAGAACTATTAAACTTTTGTAATGAACAGACGTGGTCGTGTATTGACTTGGAGTTATTACCAAGTGATACCTACACATTTGTGAGTGACGTGCACGGGTGTCGGCGGTGGCTGGACCACTGCGTGGGGACGGCCGCGGCTCGAGCGACCGTATTGAATGCAGCAGTAGTTCATGGTGTATATTGGTCTGATCACATCCCATTGTCAATAGAGTGTAATATTGAAGCAATTAAACCTAAAAAGTTGTTCTCCAATAGTCCGCGGAATACAGTGCAATGGGGTGAAAGAGATAGTTGTCAGATAGATAGATATCGTGAATATTGTCATTCAAAGCTTAAAGACATAGATTTTCCATCCGAATTTATAGATTGCGCTGACAAATCGTGTTCGGATAAAAATCATAAATTAATACTTGACAGCTTGTACAGCAACATTGTTTGTATTCTTTCGGACGCTGCAGATGTAAGCTATAAAGGCGCTAGAAATAATAAGAAATTTAAGTGCGTACCTGGCTGGAATAAACATGTAAGCGGCGCTCATAGGGAGGCTCGGTATTGGTATAAGACATGGTTAACGTATGGTAAACCAAGTTCGGGATATATTCATACAAAAATGTGTGAATCGAGAAAATCTTTCAGGGCCAAGTTAAAGTTCTGTCAAGATAACGAAAAACAAATAAAACTTGATATAATTGCTCAACATCACACTAAAAAGCAGTTTGGAAAATTTTGGAAAAGTACTAACAGGCTAAACCCCACGCCGAGTCTTCCTGTGAGCGTAGCTGGCATGAGTGACCCGCGTGACATCGCAAATATTTTTCAGCGGCACTTTCAGGTGCAGTCGAACCTCGGTCCAGTGACTCAGGGTCGAGATGCTGAGAGCGGTCATGAATCAGGTCAACAGATACATTTCACTGCGAAGGAGATATCTGCAATTATTAATAAAATGGAGAGAGGCAAGTCCCCTGGACACGACAGCCTCAGCATCGAGCACCTGAAGCACGCAGGAGTGCACCTCCCTAGGGTGCTGGCGTTATTGTTTAATCTGTGTATCAGTCATTGTCACCTGCCCGACGATCTTATGTATACAGTTGTCGTGCCTATAATAAAAAATAGAACTGGTGATGCCTCAGACTTTAAGAACTATAGGCCTATCTCACTCGCTACTGTAATAGCCAAAGTACTGGACAGTTTGCTTGACAAACATTTGGGGGAGCACATTGAGTTGCACGACAATCAATTCGGCTTCAGGCCTAGCCTGTCTACAGAAAGTGCGATCCTATGTCTCAAGCAAACTGTGCAGTACTATACGAAGAGGAACACACCAGTTTTTTCCTGTTTCCTGGACTACTCACAGGCGTTTGATTTGGTCGCGTATGATGTACTCTGGGAAACAATGATTAATGACACAACACTGCCTCGGGATATTGTATCAATATTTAAATATTGGTACAGTAATCAGAGGAACAGTGTTAGGTGGGCAGGTGCGCACTCGGACGTATACAGGTTGGAGTGCGGGGTGAGGCAGGGGGGGTTGACCTCGCCCAAGCTGTTCAATCTGTATATGAACCGACTAGTCGGGGAGCTCAACAATACCAATATAGGTTGCCACATAGATGGGGTCAGTATTAATAATATCAGTTATGCCGACGATTTCGTGTTGTTGAGCCCTTCGATCGGCGCATTGCAGACACTGATACACATTTGCGAGGTGTATGCGGAATCCCATGGGCTCAGATATAACACCAGCAAAAGTGAGTTCCTAATATTCAAATCTGGATCTAAAACTTATTCCACACCCCCTGTTAGTCTGTGTGGTAAGGAACTCACTAAAGTAAATAAGTTTAAGTACCTGGGCCATTGGGTGACTGACACGTTCAGTGACAATACGGATATTGAACGGGAGCGCAGAGCGCTGGCTGTGCGGTGCAATATGCTGGCCCGCAGATTTGCGGGGTGTAGCAGAGAAGTTAAGCTAACATTGTTTAAAGCTTACTGCCAGTCCTTCTACACATGCAGTCTGTGGGCTGACTATTCGCGGCGCGCATACAGTGCTTTGCGCGTTCAATATAATGACGCGTTCAGAATATTGTTTGGGCTGCCGCGTTTTTGTAGTGCGTCAAAAATGTTTGCCGACGCCCATACAGACTGCTTTTATGCAATTATTAGAAAGAGGTGTGCGGCGCTATTGGGTCGCCTACGTGCTAGCTCAAATAGTATTCTGCGCGTGTTCACAGATCGATGGGACTCCCCACTACTGGGCCACTGGATGCGCCTTCATACTGAGGTTGATGTCCAGATACCGGTGACCAGTAGGTGGGAACCTAGCTGTTAGTTGTGTTGTTTTGTCTGTGTTATGTGCTGTTTCCTGTTACTAACACTAGATTAAGTTTACTTTGTTCATTACTAACATAATATGGATTATGTCCGAAATAAAGATTATTATTATTATTATTATTATTAAGTCGTTCTAGCAGGGGTTCAGATGTGGACGGCGCAGAATGCTCAATTTTGTAAAAAGTCCGTGGCTAGTCCGCCACCCAGAGGTTACTTGTCCGATCCCCTGTCAACGCAAGTTGGAAAATGGCCTTTTTCAAATTGTCCTAGATCTTGTATGTTTGTCTATGTATTTGTTATAAAATATAGTATCGTTGAGTTAGTATCCCATAACACAAGTCTCGAACTTACTTTGGGACTAGCTCAATCATTGTAATATGTCCCTATACATATTTTTATATATTAATTTAGTTTAGATGCTGCTAGCATCCTGCGCAGATCTTAAAGCCGAGCAGAGGAGATACGCAATACGAACTATCACTATTTTCCATCTTCATGTCTTTTATCTCGCTAAATGGTAGTTAGATCTTACAGCCCTGGGCTCTGTCTATCCCGTTGGGGGTAAAATTATTTCTTTGTGTTACATTTTTTTATGGTCTACATTAAAAAGTTGCCCATCTTATAACTCAAAGCAAACATTAACCTTACAAAACTTACCTTTTATCTAACATTTAAATAAATGACGAAAAAAATTCCTTTTTTATAATGATACTTTACGTCTATTTCGCCTGAGAGGGTAAAAACAGTAAGGAGCGTCCATTTTTAAGTTAGCCTATGTCATAAGTTAAAAGCTTATAAGCAGTTAATTCAGTTAACTCTAAATAAGCTTTTGAATTAATTAAGCTTATTATTGTTAACTTATCTTAATTATAAAGTTGGATTATCTAAAGCTCGGGAAGCTCTAATCAAGCTTTTTGTTTGTTAAACAGGATTAAGTGTTTCAATTTAGTTACCTTTTATTAAGGGGCTACATGAATATTTGGAAGGAAACGAAGATATCATTCAAAGTTTTGTCTTAGTCAGACCCAAAGAAACCTTTCAAACTATTTAATAGTTTAAAGCGAGAATGTCAATCTTGATGTGCGTAAAAAGCTTCACGTTCTGTAAACAGTAGTTCATTATATTTATTTGAAGGGTTACCTAGGTCTGATCAAGACAAAATTTTAAATGATACACTTATCGACCCTCGAACTTTAAACTCCCTCGCTTGCTTCGCTCGCTCGTGAGCCTAAATATCTCTGGTGTAATTAATCACTTACAACCCTTGTTTAACAATATAATATATATTTAAGCTATGATTTAGCATTAAGTCCACCCATTGCAGTTTAGTTTTTTTTATTTAGTTTAGTGGTTTTTAAATATTTTCTTTTTATAAATCTTAAGATTGTAGTACAACTTAATGCTAAGCATTGTTTACCAGTTCACTTTGGGACGTAGCAGAAAATATGGCAGATGGGGTTTAAATTTAATAAGATGTGTATATCGAAAGGAATTAATTTGGATGTATGTACATAAAATTTCCACAAAATATCTTTATAAATATAAATATTTAAAAGTAAAGTCATAAATGTAAATTATAAATTACGTGTATATTATGTGTATACGTGTAATAAATATACTTTATAACTATTATTGCATAATGGATGATATAATACATAATAGCCATAAAGATTTAAAAGAAAAATAAATAAATAGCTAATAATGTTATCATTTGTCTTAATATAAGACATATAGATGACGCGGCGCCATATTGAATTAGCGTGACGTCACATAGCTAGACAACCGAGACGCTTCCAACGAATCCTCATTTTTCAAGATATTTTATCAATTACAGATACATCCAATGTGACACAAATAAGTTGAACAAAAATGGCGGACTTTAAAGCATTTTTGTACAAATTCCCGACACGTAAATTGAACCGAAATGACAGTTGTCGGCACATTACTGGTACCTGCGCCGATAACCGCCATTTTGGTTCAACCGACGTTGCTGGGAATTAGTACAAAAATGCTTTAAATTCCGCCTTTTTTGTTTAGCCATATAAGTGACGCAGTGTACCTTCATAGAGGCGAAACAAAAAATATTCATTTTGTCTTCCTAAACTAATATTGGTAAAATATTTCGTCGCGTTAAATATGTGTGTATACAGGTGTGTAATTTACGCACAATATTTAAATAATTAAACTGAAGAAAATGTATGCTTTTACGTCAAATACCTAATTAGCAAAAAAAAAGATCTTATTGTCTTTTTGACAATTAAATACGAGTAAGTAATTATAAATAATAATAGTTGTTCCATGCTGGTTGGGAAATTGGTTAACTTATAATGTTCCAGCTGATTTTCTTCCACACAAACCGTAAAAGCCGATTGAGGGAATAGGATGATTTAGCAGTTAATGTCCGGAAGGCTAAAACCCGCTTAACATTTAAGACATAGGTAAAGGAACAGTTTCTTCAAAAACTATCAGATAGCTCGTAGTGCATTTATGTAATGTTTTTAGGTAGTGTATATTTTAGTTCGTATGTTTTTCGTTCGTATTTTTTCATCATATCAGCCGCATAACGTCCACTGCTGGACATAGGCCTCTCCCAACGATTTCCAAAATGACCGATCTAGAGCGGCCTGCATCCAGCGCTTTCCAGCGACCTTATTCAGGTCGTCAGACCACCTTGTAGGTGGGTGTCCTACGCTTCGCTTGCCAGTACGTGGTCGCCATTCGAGAACCTTTTTGCCCTATCGGCCATCGGTTCGTCGCGCTATGTGTCCCGCCCATTGCCACTTCAACGAACTAATCCGCTGGGCTATGTCAGTGGCTTTTGTTCTCCTACGAATTTCTTCATTTCTGATTCGATCACGTAGGGAAACACCAAGCATTTTGATGATTACTATTACATATTTATGGTCTTTTTAAGGTTCCGTACCCAAAGGGTAAAAACGGGACCCTATTACTGAGACTCAGCTGTCCGTCCGTCCGTCATAGCTAGATAGTTTTCACGGTTCATGGATCAATTTTCACACCCGATGTATTTCGGTTGCCGCTATAATAAGAAATACTAAAACGGAATAAATAAATATTTAAGTCAAGCTCCCATACAACAAACGTGATTTTTAGGGTTCCGTAGTAAACAAGGAACCCTTATAGTTTCGCCATGTCTTTCTGTCTGTCCGTCCGCGGTTTTACTCGGCGACTATAAGTACTAGAAAGCTGTAATTTAGCATGGGTGGGTATGTATATTAATTATGCGGAAAAAATGGTAATATAAAATAGTAAAATAAAAAAATAATTTTTGGGTAGCTCCCATACAAGTAAGGTCAAAAGTCAATTTTATTTTGTCGACTAACCAATCATGTAGGGTATCGTTGAATAGGTCTTTTAAAAATATTATGAGCTTGTGAACCCTGTTTTTCGATTAAAGGATCCGTTTCTGAAATATTTGGTTTAAAAGTAAAAATTTTTGTTAGAGACAAGTGTCCCCCCCCCCTCTATCTGCTAAACGGATATATATGGACACGTGAAAAAATTCACAGCTATAGTAAATATAACGAAATTTAAAGGAAAACTATCAGAGCTAAGTAGGGTTTAAAAATTAAAAAGTTATAGACGATCAACTTATAAAATTTACTCGGAAAAGGAAAATTTCATACAAATTCAATAGAAAATTAGTTTTTAGACGTTTTTAGTGGCACGAACTCAAAGTTGGCATTCGTAACTACGGAACCCTACACTGCGCGTGTCCGACTCGCACTTGGCCGTTTTTTTGACCATATACATATTTAAGTTTTGTGCTACGCTGTCATTCTTCACGTCACCCGTTTGGTTCACTAGTAAATATGGCATCAGGCTTTAAGTCCGCCATTTTAAATATTCCGTAATTTTAATATAGCGCCCTCTATAAGCCATAAAGTAATGAACTAAAAAAGAAAAGAAATCTAATCATACCATGTAGGGTATCAAATAAAAGTACTCATTATGCATACTAGCTGTTGCCCGCGACTTTGTCAGCGTGGACTTTAGTTTATAAGCACCGTCATTTTAATATTTTCAATAAAACCGGCCTAGTGTGACGCAGAGAAGGGTTTCGTAGTATCGAATGCCGATTTAGAGTAAAAATTTATTAATTAATTTAAATATTTAGTAGTATGAAACCTTAATTTATTCAAAGTCAAAGTCAAAGTCAAAGTTTATTTATTTGCCATAAATGTGGTAGCATATACAATCAAATTTAGCCGTAAGTATCACACATTTAACTGTTTCCAGCATGCGAATATATAATTAAATAAATTGTGTAAGCTAATTCTGTTTGGAATTCAATTGTGATTATGTCATGCTAAGATTATATAATAATAATATGTCAATCATTTTTATTTTAAATAATCATTTACAGAATAAAAACATTTAAAAAAAAAAAACCATAAATGAAGTTCTTTTTTGAATTTATGTATTGTCAACGATTTTATATCTTCAGGAAGCTTATTAAAAACTTTAACACACATTGCATAACAATTTCTCGAACAAATTTGCGTTCGAGAATAAGGCAACATCAACCTGTTCGGATATCGACAGTTAAAACTACTAACTTCTACTCTTTTTCTAAATAAAGACAAGTTTTTCTTAACAAAAGTACACACTTCAAAAATGTACATACAGGGCAAAGTAAGCAACTTCAATTTCCTAAATAATGGAACACAAGTAGCTGTTGGATTTACATCACAGATTGCTCGAATACACTTTTTTTGAGCTTTAAAGGCCGCATCGACATTAACTGCATTTCCCCACAGTAGAATACCGTACCTAATGTTCGATGCTATGTAACCGTGATAAGCTTTCAGGACAGTGTCTCTGCTAGTAATTTTCTTAAGTTTCCATAGGGCATAAACAAAACGATTTATCTTTGTACATACTTTACCAACGTGTTGCTTCCATGTACAACATTCGTCGAGTATGATTCCTAAAAAGGTTGTTTCTGAAACTTCGCTTATTCTATTATTTTTATACTGTACGTTTAAGTCAATTTTCTTAGCCCCTATATTATGAAGTTGTATATATTTAGTCTTAGTCATGTTTATATTTAAATTATTATATTCAAGCCAGTCAATTATATTGGTTATTTCATTATTAATGTCATCGTTATAAGTACTTCTATTTTTACATGGTATAACAATAGATATATCGTCCGCAAAAAGTGTACAATCGCTTTTAATGTTTTCCGGAAGGTCATTAATATGTAATAAGAAAAGTAAGGGACCCAATATGCTTCCCTGAGGTACGCCGCATTTAACAGGCTTTATATCAGATTTAAAGGCTTTCTGTTCTAGGTCAGAATCAACATGTGTCATTTCTACATACTGATACCTCTTGTCCAGATAACTTTGGAGCCATTCCAGTGGTTTACCTCGAATTCCATAGAATTCACATTTTTCAATCAATATATTATGAGGAACACAATCGAAGGCTATACTTATATCAGTTCATTCATTCATTTATTTCCATTTAACAATTTTTACATTGTGTTGGAATTACTTAAAACTAACATTATTAATTACATTTACTCTGTCTATGTATAATTTAATAATTTTAACTATATACTTTAAACAATGTCGAAAAAAAAAAAACTAAAATGGTCGACATATAAAAATAAAATTATAATTTTAAAGCATCACTTAAAAAATTCGTCAAGGGAGTAAAAGGCTTTGTCCAACAGATATGTTTTAAGTTTCCTTTTAAAAGGCTTAAGGCCATTAATACATTTAATTTCTTTAGGCAATTTGTTTTAAGCCTTATACGCTTGGTACTGAGCACTGTGTTTCATAATTTCCAACTTGGGAATGGTATCATGCTTGAGATCCATTCTCCGAGTTTCTTCGCGTGACTGTTTCTCTTTATTTGTCTCTATCGTAGGCAACTGTTTCTTGAAATCAGTCAGTAGGACAAACAGGTACAAACACGGAACAGTCAAAATACCTAATTTAACGAAATGCTCTTCACATGATTTCCAAGGCGGAATACCAACCATAGCCCGTATAGCTCTTTTTTGAATAGCGAAGGCTCTGTTTTGATTATAAAGGTAACTTTTCCCCCACAGTTTGATGCTATACCGTAATTTGGATTCTACTAAGGCGTGATATACTTTGTTCAAATTGTTTGTAGAAATTTCATTTCGGAGACTTCTGATTGCATAACAAGCCGACGAAATAGAATCGTCCAATGCTTCTAGCTCTTTCTTCCAGTTTAATAATTCGTCTATATATATACCTAAAAATTTTGTATTATTTACTATGTCAACCTTATTTCCATTTAATTTGATGTCAAGTGTTTCGGATCAAATAGTCGGATCAAATAGTACTACAGTTACAGGTTCCTTCATATTAACAGAGTCTATGACTTTATTGATGAGAGTAAACGCAGCTGATGTCGTTGACTTCCCGCTCTGAAATCCATTTTGTTTTATGCTAATTATATTGAATTTTTCTATGAAGTCTGTAAGTCTTTTGTGCATTGCAGTTTCAAATATTTTAGCTATGATGGATATTAAAGCAATGGCCCTATAATTCTTAATACATTCTTTATTGCCTTTTTTATGTATAGGTTTGATTAAAGATATTTTTAGGTTATCAGGATATATGCCTTGTGAGAAAGACAAATTTATCAAGTAACTTAGTACTGGGGAAAGAATTACGGAACATGTTTTAATCAATTTTGTTGTTATTTCATCATTACCTACAGAAGCAGTATTTTTTAATTTCATTATAATTTCAAAGACCTCTTCCGCACATGTAGGTTTTAAAAATAGGTATATATGATTATTAGATTTGGTTTTATATTTATATCTGTTACGGTGTACCTTTGATTGTGATGTCAAATTTGTAAAGTAATTATTAAATGCATTCGCAATTTCGCCAGGATTACAACTTACTTGATTATTATTTATTATTTGCTTTATTTCGTCCTTCTTATTCTGTCCTGAAGTTTCATTCTTAATTAGATTCCAAGATGCTAAACAGATGTTCTTGGAATTAGTAATATATTTTTTATTTTGTATTTTTTGTGCTGTTAAAACACAGCGTTTGAACATTTTGTTGAATTTCTGATATTTTATTTTATTTGTATCCGTTTTGTTTTTATAATAATTAAATCTTAGTTACCTCTTTGTCTCAGCTGACCTTTTGACGCCTTTAGTTACCCATGATAACCTTTTCTTATTTTTTATCTTGATTCGAATTATAGGAAAGCATAGTTCAAAGAATAATTTCAATAGATCAATAAATTTAGTATAAGCTATATTAATGTCACTTTCGGTATAAAATTCAGTCCAAGTTAAATTAGCTATACATTCATAAAATTTGGTCATATTTTCATTGCTAAAATCTCTTCGGTAAATATAGTAATAGCTGGGTGGATCCACTTTATTTTTAACTGGTATGGTAAGCATTTGTCCGGTATTATGGTCGGATAGATGGAGATCAAGAACATGACCTACTGCTTGAGGTATATTGCTTATTATCTGGTCTATACAAGTTTTAAGCCTTGTTGCCTTATTGATATGAATGTTAAAATTGAAATTTTGCGTAATATCTATTAGTATTGATCGTTTATCTGATGGCTTAAGAAGATCTATGTTAAAATCTCCTGCTATTGCGACTTTCTTATTTGAATAGTGTCGTAGTTTAGTCAAAAGCTCCAACTTATTAAGAAATACATAAGCATTGCTATTAGGTGTTCTATACACACATATAATTATAAGTTTTAAATCAGGAATTTCTATACCGCATATCTCGAAAGTACTGTCCATACCTAGGTCTTTAAGAAAAGGTAATTTTTTAAACGAAATATGGTCTCGACTTAATATGCAAACACCTCCTTTGTTTTTCGTCGACCTACAATAACTATCCGCTAGCATGAAATTGTCTAGCTGTATATTTTTTTCTTCACCAGCTTTTATAAATGTTTCACTTAAACATAGCACATCAATATATTTTTTATTATCTTGAAGATTCTCTAGTGTGACCTCGACAAGATTTTTTTTTGCTATTAAATCCCGCTAAGTTTTGATGTAAAATATTAACAAATATTTCTTTACTTTTATTCACGAAAAAACGAATTGTCATTGATGGTTTTAGCATAATTTGAATTATTAGTATGCGTGCTTACTGGAAAATAATCCAAAATAGTTTTTTGGCTTAGCCTTTTTTTACAGTCCTTCGTAGGTGGATGAAAACATTCATCATGATTATGCAGGCGTTTTTTGAGTTCCTTTAGGTTTAGAAATGTATTTTGGTAGTCAATACAATCTATGATGTAGCTCAGCTTATTGCAAAAATTATAATATGAGGAATCCACAAAATAACAATTTTCATAAGTATTGCATAAAATTCGAATTTCTCTGTTTAGAAGATTTTCATTTAGATAGTTATTTTTGAAAACCTTCAACACAATAACAGTGTAAAATTTTAGACTTCTTAGAGCTACACTTAATTCAGACATAATTTTTACAGGGTTTCAGTCATTCTCACCTACACATATAACAACTTTATCTGAACTATTTAATTTAATGCTTAGACAATCTTTCAAGACTTCTTCTGCAGTTGCATGTGGTTTCGTCAAAGCTTCAACCTTGTATTTTTCATATTTTGTTGATGTTCTTAAATCTTGTAAGTTAGACGCTAATCCAACACATTGCTGGGTTCCAAAAATGTGGATTTTTCTAGTGGTTTCCGTACCTATAGGTTCCTTCATATTTTCTTGAGTGGACTCATGCAGGTTAGCGCTTTCTTTTACTGTTACTGCACAGCTACTTTTTGATGATTCAATATCTTCAGTTTTCTTATCTACATCTGTTAAAGATTTAGTCGATTTGTAGTCAGACAGTTTGCGCTTTGTAGGAGTTAACTGTTTTGTGGGATTCAATGTGCATAACTGGGTAAGTAATTGTATTTTTTGGTCTTGTTGTATAACTTTTTTCTCTAGTTCTTTTTTTTTCCAATACCAAATTTTCTGTTTCCTTGTGGGCACTATTGAGTTGTTCATTCAGTTGTTCATATTTTTGTCTAAGTTCATACATTTCTTCATTTTCTCTAGTTGATAAATCAGGCAGACTTTGTTGTAGTATAGACTTAGGCGATAAAAATGATTCGTCCTCGGATAATAATTTAGTCATGTCAATTTTACCTCTATTACACTTTCTTTTTCTTCTGTTTGTAACATGCTCCAGTGAATAATTTAATTTTTCATTTTCAGTATTGAGTAATAATCGCGATGCATTTGGGGTGCTTGTAAACGCGCTTGAAGGAGAATCTTTGTCATTTGTAATTTTCCTTTTATTCTTATTAATACAAGTACTACATTTCCATGTCTGTTTATTTTCCTTTGTCATTAACTGATATCTTTTTAAGGTAACAATCGTGCAATCAATATCATATGATTGTTTACATATTGAACATGTCAGTAGTTCATTGTTTTTGATTTTTTTGTTGCATTTAACACAGTTACGTAGTTGTTTATTTCTATTTGATGTTGACATTTCTAATAAGTAACTTACTGCGTTCAAGCGAGGCACAGGATGCAGCTCCAATGGTCAACGAAGCACTAGCAGCGACTCGTCGTTGATGACTCACTGCAGCGAGCGGGCCGCGGGTTGGGGCAGGTCAGGGTACGGGGATCGTTATTAAAATATTTGAACTTTAAGATTTTAAGAAACTAATTGCGCCATTCAATAGATTAGCTTCTTGTCTATTAAAATATGTATAAAATTAAACTCGACGACCACTTAAGACTTCTATTTTTGATTAAAAATTCGCAGGGCTACCTGAAACGAACCGCACTTGAGTGTATCGCACGACGTGTGTTCAAAATTATGCATAAAGTTTAAATTGTTTTTACTCTTTCATAAATTTAGATCAAGAGTTATTTAGAATTAGTGTTTTTAATTGTAATTTTTTGATTTATTTATTTAATTTTATTACAAAACATGTAAATGGTGGACTTATTGTCAGCAGGGCCCTTTTTTACCAGTCAACGAACAGGTGATGCTGAGAAAGTAATATTTTGGGGTAATTTTACAACAGAAACTAAAAAAAAAACAACAACAACAAAAAAGGAGTAAAGGTATTATTATTAAGTAAGTACATATATTTTTTAAGATTTTATGGTTTCCTGAATTAAAAAATAATCTGATGTAAAGAGAAGACAAACGTTATTTTTAACACCTGACGGAAAAAGAGGGGTGTTATAAGTTTGACGCTTACATCTGTCTGTCTGTCAGTCTGTAAGTCTGTCTCATGGGGGTCAAAGTCCCATACATTCAATCCAATTTTTCGTTTTGAAGGACGTTATCTATTTACCTTATTCTGAACTAAATATCAAAAGCACTTTTAGTTATTAGTTTGTTAGAATTTGTAAAGATGTCGCACTGCATGTTTTCTCATTTAACAGTTTACGGTATAGTATAACCAATAATTTTACATTTTTGTTACGAAGCCTAAATGATGTCACTGTGTACCCGTTCGAAGTTAATCAGGAGTCCTCAGGTTCAAATCACCACTAAAACTTAAATAAATCTTTTATTCGTTTTACTATTCATTTAGTGATAAAGTTTCATTCAGTATCAAGCCAGAATAGCGTAGTGGTTAATGCAATGGACACAAGAAAATGCAGATTTCAGGAACCTCAGATTCAACCAATGATTTTGACGTGTAAAAGTGCCTGTAAAGGTCTAATTACTGAATAAACATTTGAATCTTTGAATCTTTGAATCAAATCTTCCACCTCATTTCAAATAAAATTTTGTAATTGATTTTTATTTTAATTTGGAATAACATTAATAGATGACAGTACATTTGCAGGTATGCAGTTTAAATTGTTGGCAGGAAAATTACGCAAGATGGCTCTCTATTTCAGTTATATTATAGTACTCTATGGTCTACCTGTCTGTCTGTAGACGTGTCTCTGTCTGTGGCATCCTAATTCCCGAACGGATGCACCGATTTCTACGCGGTTTTTTTTTTACGTAATAGCAGGTTTCCTTGCGGTAGTTTTTATAATCAGCTCTTTCATGATCATCATTTTCATTCATCATAGCTCAGTACAATTCGTCTTCAGCTCAGGTGATTGAGCGTATGGCTCGTGTACTCGATGATAGGGGATCAAATCCCAGCTAACGCATGTATTTTTATTATATTCTGTATCTCTTTTGTTTAATTTATTATTATGTATATCTTTTATTTATTAATAAAAAAGTGTAATATTTTTCCATCACTTTACAAGGTTTTCACAAATATTCCGTAACAAAAAAGTGTCGCGGCAGTCGGAAAAATATCGCTGGAGGCTTTTATTAACGGAATAAAACCCAAAAAAATGGTTTTAAAAATTTTGTCTGTATGTTTTTGCATGTTAAAAATTAAGAATTTTAATGGTTTGAAATAATCCTTAAAAAATTGTTTTTTGGTCACCAATAGATGGTGGTGTTTAAAATTTGAACTAATTTTTAACCCCCGATAAAAAAGAGAGGTTATCATAAGATTTACATAGACATTATGTAGTTCTACCACGTATCGCTTGATGTTGTCGTCGGGGGTTTTTTTAATTTGCCTAGAAAATAAACTTGTTATTTGTAAAATACTTTATTGTTAAAAATCAAGGCAGAAACATACCGCCCTATTAATCCCGTAGGCGTCTTAGTACGAGATTTATTACAAATTTGGATTGAGTTGAATATAAAACATGTATTTCATGAATGGCTTTTTAAATTTAAAATTATAATTTTAAAATCGTGCGTTTTAATTCAGTTTTTTTTTAAGGACGAATGACACTGATTGAGCTAGCCCCGAAGTAAGTTTGAGACTTGTGTTATAGGATGTTAACTCAACGATATATTTTGTAACAAATACATATATAGATAAACATCCAAGACCCAGGACAATTTGAAAAAGGCTATTTTCCAACTTGCCCTGACTGGGGATCGAATCCCGGACAACTGGGTGGCGTACTGTCATGGTGACTACTACGCCACGGAAGTCTCGAATTAACATGTATGTATATACATAAACTTTCACTCAACTTTTGGCATTATCACATATGATTTAGGGTTGATGAGATGCCAGTCAGGGATAAGTCCGTCTGTGTACTATATATTATGTTTTTTGTATTTACTTGTGTGTTTGTATGTACAATAAAGATTTTACTTTCTTAATTATATACAAAATAACTCAAAGTCTGATCGTTCTTGGATTTAGTATCGAGTTAAGCAATATCCTCTTTTATTAAGTACAAATATTTTAAGGGGTGATTCAGTCCATTATTTTGAACAACTTTTCCTAATAAAAGTATACGAAAAAAAATAGTTTCTCAATTCTTATACAAACCGAAGTAGTCACGTGATATCGTTACTATGGAAAATTAAATAATTTTTTCAATTTTCAATATACATTTATTGGGAAAAGTTGTTCGAAATGATAGATTGAATCACCTCTTGAAATATTTGCACTTCATAAAAAAGGACATTGTGACCATTACAAACTCCATTCTGAATCCCAAAACGATCAAACTATCGTTAGATTAAAAATCACAAGCGCTCGCTGGCTCTAGATAGTGACGTCATCCAGTAAACTATCAGTGCAATGGCCCACTTATGAAGAAAAAGATGGCTGCTATGGGAATTGCGACATATTTCGAGTAACGAGGGGCCGGAGTTAGGCCGTGTGCCGGATTTATGGACAGTTTCATTATGAGAACTCCGCTCGGCTGCATTTACACCGTCATGCACAATTTTTTAAATGTAAACTATGACGTTTTGATCATATATACATTTGTTTAAGTTATAGTAGGTTAGCGTATTCAAATATGCCAATAGGTACTCCAGATATTTTAATATCACAATTTTTAGTACTTAGTTATGCCTGCTTAGTTCTAAAAAATCTTAGCAACACAGAAGGACTGTTGGTAGGACTGTTTTTGCAGTAGTTACACTGGCAGGACTTAAGTAGTAAAAAGTAATAAGATTCATTTTGACATATCCAGTGTCACTTTCACAGCAAATACAAATCTTACGTCACTTCTCAAGGTAAAATCCATCGAGCCTTTCAGGCTGCAGAGCGTGCCAAACATTTGAATTTGGCACCAAAAATCCACCATTTTTTTATTTTGATATACCCAGTGTCACTTTCACAGTAAATACAAATCTAACGACATATCTCAAACTAAAATCCATCGGGCCGTTCAGGCTGCAGAGCGTGCCAAACAATTATACATACATACATACTCTCAAAAAAGATAACCCTCCTTCTGGAGCAGTAGGGTAAAAATATAGATACGGCCGTTAGTTAATGTTTCAATCAATACCTATAGCGACCTCTAGTGACGAGAGAAGAGAAAATATCATGTTAATGGCGATGGCAAAGACAATATAATTACTAACGTAACAAATACCCAACGCCATATAAACTACTAGTTGCGCCCCGCGGTGTTACCCGTGAAAAAAGTACCCTATGTGTTAATCCAGGGTGTTAGCTACCTGCATACCAAATTTTATCAAAATTGGTCCGTTTGCGCGTAAATTTGCATGTCCGTTGCACATGCAAATTTACAAACTTTTACCTTTATATTCATTAGTGTAAAGTATGATAAAGTGTGATTGGAGGGCCCGTAAGTATTCATAACTGGAGTTGCTTGCCTACAACACAAGATGGCAGCACACAAGACTAGCAAAAAAGTGACAAAGAAAGTGTTGACTATGCTTTAAAAGTATTTATTGCATTTCATATAAGCCATATTTATTTAATTAGAGTACTATTTATTTAAATAATAGTAATAAAATATTTAAATATTTCAATAAATACTTATAGGGCCATCTAGTGACGAGTGAAGAGAAATAATTATGTTTATGGCGATGTAGGCATGACTTCGGTAAAATTGGGTTTCGCTCGTCTCGGTGTGACGGGGTGCGCGCCCGCGTCGCCTGCATAATGCATGGCGGTATATTTTTACTGTAACCAGTTCCGACTTAATATTACTATCACTTAGCGGGGCTTGGTAACGAACTACTGCCGAAGATTCTCAGGGATTTTGACAGGTTTTTGCAATTTTATCTGGATTTATCCTAGTTATTTTTGTTAAATATAGTATCGTTGAGTTAGTATCCCATAACACAAGTCTCGAACTTACTTTGGGGCTAGCTCGATCAGTGTCATTTGTCCCTATATATTTATATATTAGTTTATCTTATATCCGTCCATGTAAGTGTGGGATAAAAGAAAAAACTTACGTAAACGTAGTACTTAAAACGTAGAAACCGAACAAGCGAATGGGCGAAAATGTGTTTGATGTTAATAGGCAAGGCTAGCAACCCATCACTATTTTGATTCTTTTTTCCACCTTCTCGCCCATCTTGTAAGTTGACGTTTTTGAAGAAAATGCTGCAGTACAGTTTATTGCCGCTTCCTCTGTATTTTGACTTAGGAGGCAGCAGTAAACTTAGCTGAAAGTAAATGATCTGACGTCAATAACTATTATGAAATCAAAAGAAAAAATGACAATCAATTTGATACAAATGTTCACAGATAAATAAATGATTTTTGACTTTTGACACTATCACGCTAAAAGTAGTCTTTTAGTTTTGAAGCCCGGGGTTCTATGTGCTTAGAGCGGCAAAACCCAACATACTCTCTCTTCCCCGTTAGAGATGAAGACGTGATAGTATGTATGACTGTACGTTTGATGTACGCTACTCAGGTTGTAGACAGGGGTATAAAATAACGTGTCAACTATTACTTCGCCGTGTCCTAAGTAGGCCCTTCTGGCACCGTAGCTTCGGCCTTTCCGGCAAACATGGGTGTTGCAGCACTCCAAAATTTGCCATAGTCCCTAGCGCGCCCAAAGCCCAGGTTTCCCCCTTGGGAGCCCTTTGCGCTGCTGCTAGTAGTTTTTAAATATAGGAAGCCAGGTCTCTGGCTCGCTCCTCAAACCTTGTCCGATGAAATAGGAAATGCCGTCTGAGGCAACCTAGGTATGTCATTTAAAAAAAAAAAAATTACTTCGCCTTTCTCGGTTGCATCGACAGGTGCTTCTTCGGAATTTTCCGCATCTTCTACTCCAAATATCATATACTTAATATGAAAGTTTATGGTCAACCAAAAATGCTAAACCTTGCGAAATAGAAGAAATAGCAGGGACAGTAATATTGCTGCCCACATTCGAAATAAATTGTTTGAAACTATTTTATGAACTACTGTTTACAGTTTAAACTGTAAACATAAGTTCATAAAATAGGTGAAAGGGTTATCTAGGGCTGATTCAAAACCAAATTTTAAATGATATTTTGGTTGCCGTACAAATAATTTTTCTTAATTCTTTTATTAAGTTCCAAAATGTCCCGCAAAGTGATGTGCCAGCTGTGATGAGAGCAAATCTCTTCGCTCGACAGTAACACAGTGACAATATCAGATTTGTCACCCTTAGCGTCGGCAAGCACTCGCGTTAATTCTGACAAGGCGATTTCCTCACACGCTCCTATCGAGGTGCTTTGTCACATTGATATCTTAACCGTTTAGAGAACAAAACTTCTACGATGGCAATACACCTTAGGTTTGTTTCCGGTTTTCTGATCCGGTAGCCTGATCAGTAGACCTCATTATCTTGCCGCACTGACGTTTTGATTTTTAAGGACTAAAACTTTTAATTTATCGACAGTCGAAATGACAATGACTGATCCGTGCGTCAACTCGTGAACGGGTGCTGCTGGGAGAAACTGGTCAGCTCGGCTTCGTTTTTTTTGACTACTTAATATTTTCTATTACGCAATTTATGTTTGTTTACTGGTTCGCAAGCATTACATGTTATAATGTGTGAACATTGTATTATATTATATATAAGTATTTAATAATTAAAAGACAATAATAATAATATGACAAAGCCCTTCTGGCGAGTAGGCGACCAAAACTGTAAAAATGAGTTTCTTTCGGCGTTTCTTCTCAGCAGTGGTCGTTACGAAGCGCGGGTATTGGTAGCTTTTCTTTAAAAATTAATTAAATGTTAATATACTTTACACGTAACATAAATTATACTTATTGACGTGTAAAAGTGCCTGTAAATGTCGAATTACTGAATAAACATTTGAATCTTTGAATATTTGACGATGGTATTGTACTTGAACTATATGTCAAAAACAATTGAGTAAAAGACAATCACTTCGAACTGATATAATTGTGATTAAAAATAAAAATGCATAAATAAAAGCCACGGGCGTTTATTCATCATGCATGACTACTACTACCATAGTTTTCCCACAATAATTACAAAAAACTGTACACATTTCAACATCGTCGGCATAACTAAAGCATGTAAGTACTGTGACATCGCGCGGGCTCCAGCACTCCTCCGCCCCTCTTCGGCGCAGGGGGGGGTCCCATGCCCATATAAAAGGCGCGGCGACCGGCGCTCGTCCTCTGCTGCTGCTAGTAGTATAAAAATATAGGAAGCCGGGCCTCTGGCCCGCTCCTCAAACCTTGTCCGGGTGAAATAGGAAATGCCGTCCGAGGCAATCTATGTCTGTCATATCAAAAAAAAAAAAAAAAACGCTCGTCCTCTTTTTCTTCGGCTGCATCTCAAGCTAAGTAGTCCTTCTACCTAGAAGGGCTACTCAACGGATCTAGTGCCTATAACTCACGACCCTGACTACCTAATCTGTACCTAGTGTTCTTGTGAATCTTTGTAACTAATGTAATGTAATAGTTGTTCATTATACCTATCTCATTTGCCAATATCTAGTCTTTCCTTTATCTCATCTATCCTCCTAGATCCTAAATCTAGGCTTTACTAACCAAAACGGTACAGTACCTATAAAGGTTTTGATGATTACTAAATCAATTGTATCGTTTCATAATATAAACTACGAACATCGTATAGAGATGGTCGACAAATTAAGCTGCAATCCCTAGAAAAAAGTGACAGCATCGGATGAGGAGCTCAGTGGCCTGGCGGGAGTGCACATTACTAGCGCTTTCGCAAGTAAAGCGACGCCAAGCCTGGTCCACGGTCTGGTGAATAGTGGCATAAAATTTTCTCGAACTCCTCCGAGCTTCGGAAGTCACATATAAGCCGTTGGTCCCGGCTGTTATAATTGTATGGCAGTCGTAAAGCTATGTCAGATGTTTCTTAGGCAGCCCGGGGTCCGCTACCTAACCAAGGAGATTTGACGAGGTTACTGGTTTTTACACAGAGCGTCTGCCGTCTGACCTCCACAACCCAAAGGGCAAACCAGGAACCAATCCTTGGATAGTTTGATGATCAAACGCTAGGTGGCGTTCGGGACCCACAGTTTTACGTGCCTTCTGAAACACGAAATCATCTTCCTTTTCGGATAATCAGGTGATTCAAGCCTGCAATATCCTATCCAAACTGGAAACAACTTTTCACAAAGTATGCTTCCCAGTGGGAATCGAACCCATGACCTCCGGGTCACAAGGCGAACGCCTTGACCACTGGACCACGGAGGCAGTCAAACACATATAAACTGAATCAGTCAAAAAACAAAACAAAATTTCGACATTCCCATACAAATTGCGCGGGCGGCTGCTCATTTACATATGGAAATGCCGATTTTTGGAACGAAGTTCCTTACGGATAGGGATTTTGCTGCGCGACCGAACTGAAAAAAATGTGATAGTAAAACCGTAAGGATGACCTCGTTAAATGAGACGTGCGCAGGCGCGACAGTCGTATACACAAGAACTTTTGAACTTCGTTCCTACCTGGTGTCCCACGACACCACATTTCTTTTTTTTTTAATTTCACTCTTGTTTAAGGTTTATTTTTCTGAAGTGCACATAGTTTAGTGTATAGTTTAATTATTCTTTAGTATACTACATAGGGCGCACTATAAGTTTCCGGAACTGGCCACTTACATAAACAATATTTAAAAATGTATTGCAACATTTGAAAATAGAACTCTTTGGCTGTAGAATGCAGTTTGTTTCATCTGACTGTCTTTTGTTTTTTCCTTGTGGCGCCATTTAAAAAATTGTGTGTCTGCATCAACATGGATTTAACTCGGGAAAATTTTCGTAGTATGATTTTCTACGATTTTAAGTGTAATTTGACAGCTCAACAGAGCATCGCTCGGCTTGAAACAGCTTTTGGCAATGAAGCACCATGCAAGACAACTGTTTATAGCTGGTTTGCAGAATTCAAGCGTGGTCGTATCAATCTCAGTGACGAATCTCGCGATGGTCGGCCGTCCACCGCTGTGACCAACAAAAACATCGATACTGTGCGCCGTATGATTGAAACAGACAGGCATGTGACCTACCATGAAATTCGCGCATCCTTAGAAATAGGCATGAGTCAAATACAATTAATCCTACACAAACATTTGGGTGTGAGAAAGCTGTGCTCGCGGTGGATCCCACACAACTTGACCGAGGCTCAAAAAACGGACCGCGTCACTT
Organism: Acrobasis suavella; assembly: GCA_943193695.1. NCBI lineage: Eukaryota > Metazoa > Arthropoda > Insecta > Lepidoptera > Pyralidae > Acrobasis > Acrobasis suavella. Next base: position 13,726,728 of record OW971952.1, read on the forward strand.
GGTGCAGTGCCATGCTTACCAGATTCAACGAAGGTGCGTCAAATTTGGTGTGGGACATAGTAACAGGTGACGAAACATGGATTTATTGCTACGATCCCAAAACAAAACAGCAATCGAGCGTATGGGTCTTTCAAGATGAGCCGAAACCAACCAAAGTGGCGCGCGTGAAAAGTGCATCTAAGCGGATGATTGCTTCTTTTTTTAATAAAACTGGACACGTGGCTACTGTTGCTTTAGAGAATCGTCGTACAGTGAATAGTGACTGGTACACGACCATTTGTTTGCCGGAAGTTATTGACGAACTCCGTAAAAATAACCGTAAACGCCGTATCATCCTGCACCACGACAATGCTAGTTCTCACACGCCCAGACAGACAAACGACTTTTTGAAGGCGAAAAATGTAGAACTCATGAGTCATTCTGCATACAGTCCCGACCTGGCACCTTGTGACTTTTTTCTGTTCCCAAAAATTAAGAACCAATTACGCGGTCAACGATTTTCATCACCAGAAGCGGCTGTCGAGGAGTATGAAAAACACGTTTCAGAGGTCACCACAGAGGAGTGGCAAAAAAGTTTTCAAAACTGGTTTCATCGAATGAAAAAGTGCATAGACGCCAAGGGAGATTATTTTGAAAAACAATAAATTAATTTTGTACCTTTAATAGTATTTTTTCATATTCATTCCGGAAACTTATAGTGCGCCCCACGTAGATAGTATAGCCCGTGGTTCGAATTATCACGGGTATGTCCATACTTTGTATATTTTAGTATTTCCTTATTTAAAATATAGTATCGTCGCGTTAGTATCCCTAAAACAAGTTCAAATTTACTTTGGGGCTAGCTCAATTAGTGTTTTTCCTGTGTGTAAGTACCCAACATTGGCTTGAGTGACTTAATGAATGTGATTTGTCCTTATCTATTTATTTATTATTTATATTTAGGGAATAAAGCCGGTAAGTGCATCTTAGGCTTCAAAAAGCGCAGATAGAGACCAGCGCATAACTAGAAGAGAGTTTTCGGTACTTTCTTATCGACCTCTGTGTACTAGTAGTCATCATGGCAAGCCGTCACACTGGTGGTCCCGGGTTCGATCCCCGGTCAGGTCAAGATGGAAAATGATCTTTTTTAGATTGACCTGGGTCTTGGGTGTTTATCTATTTATGTATTTGTTATAAAATATAGTATCGTTGAGTTAGTATCCCATTAAACAAGTCTCGAACTTACTTTGGGGCTAGCTCAATCAGTGTGATTTGTCCATATATATACATGTCCGTTTACTTATATATCTTGTGAAATTCTTTCGGTGTAATCTTCCCAGCAGTAGTCGTTCCAAAACGCTAGTAGTGTTTAGATATTGCACTAAAATAATATTGAAAAAAAAATTACCTTCAATAAGAGTTAAATATAACATACATTGAATAAAAAAATGACTTTGACTTTGATCTAATGGGTAAGTTACCAATGATACTGCATCGGTTAGAGACGTCACGTCCTTTGCAGACGCGGATCTAATCTTCATACGTCACTCGGAGTGCTAATATTGGGGAAATTGTCCGTGAGGGATAAATAGCTGGGATTTGACGGAAGTGGATAAAGGAGGTGTCATTTAGAGAAAGGTGTTGTTAAAATTAATTTAAGATGCCGATAACGTGTATATACGTCTTCATAATATCAGAACAACTTTATCAATGGAGCATAAAACATCTAAATCTTTTCTTAACCCCCGACAAAAAGAGAGGAGTTATAATTTTTACGCCAATGTCTGTTTGTCTGTCTGTGTCATCGTACATCTCAAATTGATGGACTGATTTCGATGCGGTTTTTTTCAGCGGTTCAAAAGTTATGGGGAATGAACTCTTGACAGTGGGGTTTTTGTTTAATTTGCATAGTAAATGAAACTGTTACTTCCTTCCCAATTAAACTTCAATCACCTGATAGGTCATTTCGTATTTCGCTATAGTGTTCCTTGCGAAATTCAAGAATCAAGGACGGATCAAGAATGAATAACCTATCAAGATTCAAGAAAATCAATAATCAATTAATCAGCTCAATATGGCAGAATAAATCTGCTTTTAAATTAATTTTAGTAAAAGGTATATTTAGTTAGTGCCATAATTATATCAGCCACAGAAAGTCCACTGCTGGACATAGGCCTCCCCCAAAGATTTCCAAAACGACCGATCGGAAGCAGCCTGCATCCAGCGCTTTTTTGCAACCTTGCTCAGGTCATCTGACCATCTAGCAGGTGGGTGTTATACGTGCGCTTGCCGGTACCACAGAATAAGTACTAGTACTCACGTACCGATACGTGGCCGCCATTTGAGAACCTTTCTGCCCCATCGGCCATCTACCATAGACCTAGATTTTTTTACCGAATAACTAAGACCACACCAGCCGAGTGAGTCAGATATACAATAACTGTCATCCTCACAAGAGCAAAAGAGATAGCAATCAACTTGATAACGATACAAGTTTTTATACTAAAATATAATTTAAAATTTTTGATGTAAGTCTTTGATCAGGACATATCTTTCTAATTTGAGCCATTATCACTTTGCTCAAACATCGTCACACGAAAATTAGATTTTTCAAATTGTAAACTGTTTTAATTTGTAGTTAGGTACCTATATTACCTTTGAAACATAGCATCTTACTGTTTTACTGATAGTTTGTATTAACTTTTAAAGTCATACAAAAATATTTCGTTCCTTCCTTATCTGTCTTGTCCGTATCTTGTCTGTGTCTGTCCTCATCATGTTCCTTCTAAATCTATGGTTTGAGCTCATCAAAATAATACTTATCGGATTTTGTAAATGTAACCAACATATTCTTATTTCCTTTTATTCCAAACTTTATCTCCGGTTGTATTGTTATGTAAATTGGTGACAATCTCGCCGAGAAAACGCTGATAACCCGGGCCTTCACAACACACACAATGCAATGTCCGGCCGAACCCATATGGCAGGCGATGCCTCATTATTTAGACCCCCACCCCCTACACCCTCACCAAATATGGTGGATAGAGAAGAGACGTTAAATTTTTCGGCTGTGTGGCTTAGACTTAGAATAGCCGACCACTCCATCGCTTCCTTTGGATGTCGTAAGTGTTGACTAGCAATCATCTCCTGGACGAGGGTTGACGTCTGACTAAGGCTGGTTTTAAAACTTTTCCCCCAAAAACATTCCTTTAGAGTATTACCGTAGTGACGTCAACAAATTTCACAACCGTTTTTGTTTGTAATAACTTTATTTTACTATGAAAACACAAAATTACATACAATAACAACATAAAGAGTAAATTGACATACATACATACATAATATCACGCCTATTTCCCACAGGGGTAGGCAGAGACTATGGACCTCCACTTGCTACGATCCTGACAAACCTCTTTCGCTTCATCTACACTCATCAATCTCTTCATACATGCCCTTCGGTTACGGGCACTTTTTACCTCTCCTTTTTTCAGAACGTCTGCAATCTGGTCGCAGAATGTTCGCCGAGGCCGACCCTTCCGTACTGTTCCTTTCACATTTTGACAACGGCGGATTTAGCCCATAATGAAATTTCTTCCAGTCACCGGCACGATTTTTTATTTTATTTATATCACACAAAACAGATTACAACTGTTACAAAAATACACAGAAAAAAACCTTAAGACTAAAGTAACTTAGAGGAGAATCTTACAATTCAAAAGAAAACAAGTACTCATAACAATTAAATATATAATATCTTATCTATCAAATATAGACTTAACTTTCCTGTAACACAGTATGCTGTACTGTCGTTTCAGTGTTTAATGTTTGAGGCAAGTTTAGGATCAATAAGAAGTTTTTTTTAAATATTTTTTAAAACAAGCTCTTATCTAAACTGCTCCTCAAGACGAATCAAACGAGCCCAAACTCGATGAGGTTGCGTCGTTTCATCACAGAGTAGCCACCATCCGACTCATCATCAGATCAACTCCTATCATAATATTGTTTTGTCACGCGATATACGTATGCGTAGAAAATGTCAGCTCAATTGACAATCGGGAAGTGGGTCAAATTTAACTTGCAAGATTTGATTACAGACAGACAGACAGACAGACAGACCGACAAACAACGGGACAGGTGAAACTAAAAGCTTGTAAAAACATCAAATTCTAGGTCCATTCTCACAATGAGGTTTAATTTTGATAAAGTTCCTATATGACCACTTGAGAAGTATGTCCTTTCAAAGTTTATTTTTTTTGATCGATCCTGGCTTGTTTGAGAAATGGGGGAACATACGTAAAAATAATCGAATTGAGAGCCTCCTCTTTTTTTTGAGTCGGTTATAGAACAGAACAGTTCAGTATTTAACCGTCTGAGTATCAGTTTGTAGGAACTTCTAGTAGGTACGTAGCCACGGACTAGCTGGGGCAGTTGGAGCTCCTACATGAAGAGGTAGGTAAGGTACTTAGTGGAGAGCATGAGAGAAATAGACAGCAGAGTTATTTTATTTATTATAACTTTACAATATTGATATATTTATATATTTATAAGTTGACGAAGCGTGTTGCGGATTACTAACTGTGAAAATGTTGACGAAGCGTGTTGCGGATTACCAACTGTGAAAAGGTTGACGAAGCATGTTGCGGATTACCAACTGTGAATATTTTGAGAAGATTTACAATACTAATATAGATGTAATCAGCTCGAGAGATGGTAGTGGAATGGATGTAGAATGATGAGGAAGGAATCCAAAATGTAAAATTGAATTTGAAAATGAAATTATTTTTAGACAGGTGGACAGTAAAATAGGAGGTACACGGGAACATGAAGGATGAGGTTTATTGTAACATCGTTACAATCTCTCTATTCTCGATATTTTGCAACGTTTTACACCGTTCCCCCTCCCAACCCCCTCTTGTATAGTTAATTTCACATGATGTCGTTTTGTAAGCTTTTGGACCCACCAAATGAGAAATGAAAGTTAGTACGAGTACATTTTGGCGCAGTTGGTGGTTTGCACCCGGTTAATTATATGTTATGTTGACATGAGTTTCACATGTTTCGTATATGATATTCTTAGATGATATTATTAAAAACACTGGGTTTTTATTAGGGGAAGGGGTAAACTCGATGTTTCTTTGTTTTTCGTCTGTGTAAGTGGCTCACAATTTTTTAACCTGCCTGAAGTCATCTGACGTAGCAACGACTGCTACAATAATGATATTTTAGAGTCAATAAACCCTTGGGACCTTGATGCAAAATTATTTCTTAAGGACATCACGACGCGCCTCATTGAGGTAAATAGTGACCTATTTTGACCTGAGAGCTGGTGGCTATTTTGCACAGCGTATAAGTTAGCGATTCAGCGAGGAAATATTGCCAGTATTCTCGGTACGTTGCCTCAATCGAAAGAAGTATTCTATTTGTAGTTGTTTTTTTTTTCATATTTTTATTATGTTATGATTATGTTCTCGCAGTTGGTGCCGCTATAACAACAAATGCTAAAAAAGAATAAAGTAGGGCTCCCATAATGATGGCCGGGACTACAGCTTAACATGCCTTTTGAACCACGGAGGAGCTGAAGAATTTTTCATGCCACTTGTAGTTACCCATCCAAGTGGGGACCACGCCCGTTGCTGCTTACCTTGCTAAAGCTTCGATAAAGCGCACCGAGCTCGTCCTCGAGACTACATGAAAGCTAAGCTGACTATCTGAAACCCGCGGCGTTGCTCGCGCGGTAAAATATTTGAATCCCCACGGAAACCATGATTCGAATTCAAATTATTCCACGTCTATAAGTATAATATACATTACGTGTAGTGGATACTTACTTACTTACTATCCTGGCTCAGCGACCCAAAGTGAATCTTGGCCTCACCTAACTCCCAAGACCCAGGACAATTTGAAAAAGGCCATTTTCCAACTTGCCCTGGCTGGGGATCGAACCCAAAACCTGCGATTGGCAGACTAGCGTGTCATTACGCAACAGAGGTCGTTGAGTTAGTCAAAAGTTAGCGATCAGCACATCGTAACAATCACCGATGAAAAAAAAAAGCCGAAATAAATTCATTTTAACAGTATTGGTTGTTATTTAAATTATAATTCATTTGTAATTTGAAAAGGTATTGATTTACAAAGTATATATTTCAATAAAAAGGCATGTCAACATTGTTTACCTCTATTTAAGTACTAAAACATTGTGGCGACATCTACGCCACTACGAGAAACTACAACCAAAAGTAAATCAAGGGACAAACGGACAACATAGTTTACCAGAAGCAACGAGATGGCGCCAGCAGTATCCTACATCTCAATCTCAGAGTTCGCCCGATTCGCTGCATATATACAACTTCTGACGATACACTGTTGGAGCCGCGGTTTCCCAGGCACAACACCATGCCTGGCGGGAAGATCTTCCCTTTGTGGGATTCGAGCATACTGCCTCGCTCCTGCTACAGACATGAAGTATAATTCGATGTTTCTACAACAAAATGTCATTGATGGCTTAAATTTAGTAGGTTCATCCTCGCTCAGCGTCTCAGTCTATGACATAGTGGAAGATTGGGTCCGGCCGTCGCATTATGATTTTAATAGGATTAGATACTGAGGGTCCTACCACAATCTGAGGGTACTACTATATAATTATGTCTGGATCCATTGTGGAGCAGTAATCGAGGAAACGAGACCTAAAGGTCACTTGTGGATAAGCAGGAAATGTTTACAGTATTGTTAGGTTGCTTGCCTCATATGATATGATTCCTGAAATTTATGTCCGTTTCCTCAGTTGGGCTGATGGTCTGCGCGAGCGGAGAAGCAGCTACGTTCGTTGTACGTTTTTTCAAGCATAGAAGTTTCATAGCCTTTTGATATGATTCCTGAAATTTATGTCCGTTTCCTCAGTTGGTCTGATGATCTGCGCGAGCGGAGAAGCAGCTACGTTCGTTGTACGTTTTTTCAAGCATAGAAGTTTCATAGCCTTTTGATATGATTCCTGAAATTTATGTCCGTTTCCTCAGTTGGTCTGATGATCTGCGCGAGCGGAGAAGCAGCTACGTTGTACGTTTCTTCAAGCACAGAAGTTTCAACAAATGATACAATTTTGCTATTACTGAATGCTATCTGGTTCAATGTGTCAGTAACGAAAACTAATTGATTGACAGCTCAGCTGCCAAGGTTCTGTTGAGTCCTGAAAATTTTAAGCAGGGTTTTAACAATATAGTTTTAATTTGGATAGTGTAGCTGTAACTATTAGATATAATTTATGCAGTTATTCCTGTCTGAAAAGGGAAAAACATGAAAAATAAAAATGCTGAATCATCACTGGGACTTTAAAGCCTACACCATTACCCCAGTTATATAAACTGTCTGAAATAGCCCCGTCTAGCGTTCGGCCTGATGTTGCCTGTGGAGGAAAAAAACATAACACATGACAGCAAACATCTTATGGGCAAGAGCCTCCCCCACCGCGTCTTAAAAGCCGCAACAACTTTTTGAGACAGCTTAGCTTAACTACAGAAGTTTCGAAGATTAAACTCACATCGTGGCAAAATAAATACCCTTCCTCACCATCTGACATTCCCCTGGTTATCGCCCCTGGGCTGTTTGGAAATCTTTAAACAGACTCCGATCTGGCACAGGGCGATGCCGGGAGAGCAGAGCCAAATGGGGTTGGAACTCTGGCAACAGTTTATGTGACTGTGGGGTCACACAATCCATGGACCATCTTTTGCCATGTCCCAACTGCCCAACTCCTTGTACTAAGGCAGATCTGAATGTGGCTAATGACAGGGCGGTTGCCGTGGCGTGGTTCTGGTCTAACAATATCTAATTTAAACCATTTCGACTCGATAAGAAGAATGAAGCAATACAAATTACACAATGTCAATAATATATTGCATAAGAATATTATTGAAATGAATATTTAAATTATTCGTAGGATATTCGAGAATGTGGTAACAAAAAATTTTTTTATTTATCGAACAATTGGTTGCGGTGACGTTTTAAATCGGCATTCTTTTGTCAAGGAAACACATGTCTTCAATATCAACATAACTTCCGAACATAAAATATATAGACTAGTATTAAATTTTTTAATTCAATTTACAATTTGTAGTCGGTTGTGCTAGTTGAAATATGGAAGCTATTATAAATACTCTGTATGGTTGTACATTATGTTTTTTAGTTACTTTTTACCGTACAGTTGAAAAAGTTGCACACTATTCACAGCAAAAAAACTTGGGTTCAATCGACGGAACCTTATTGAAATCTACAATCAAAGCAGCAAAACATTTGATCCCAGTTTTCAATTCATCTACCATCAGGCATTGTCTCTTTTACTGATGAATTCAGTGAGTGAGTGAGAAAGACTTCCGTACGTGAGTAGTACTTATTCTTTGGTAAGACAGACAACGTGAGTTAAATATACATAAGTAAATCAATTGTTTTATTGTTCTTTATTTACTGACAGCAAATGTGATCACTTATATAACCGGCTGGATTATATAACGTAGCCCGTAGCCTTGATTGATTCATTTGTTGGTACTGATCGATTTTCTTTTTCAGTTACTTATTATTAATTTATTGTTTGTTTATCGTGTAAGTGGCAAACTGGTGCCAAATTTTTCAAACTTCCTTAAGGCACCTGACTTAGCTTGACGACTGCCGTACAATGGTGACACTGGAACTAATGGCTTAATGTGCCTGCCAAAATGAAATGAAAATTTATAAGCATTTATAAAAATTTTATGTATTATTTATATAAGCCCAAGAGACCGTTTAAGATATTGAATAGTATAGGGAGTCCGTCAGAATTATGCACGGTTTTGAGGTCCAATGATTTTGTCGCTTAACAAAACACTTTATTTGAGGTATAATTAGAGGTGAATAGTTGGGAATTCGTTATAATGGTTGTTTTATAGGTCAAGTGTTAGTCAATTGTGTATATGACATTTTTTTTTATTTTTTCCAAAGATTCAAAGATTCAAATGTTTATTCAGTAATTAGACCTTTACAGGCACTTTTACACGTCAATAAGTATAATTTATGTTACGTGTAAAGTATATTAAAATTTAATTTATTTTTAAAGAAAAGCTACCGATACCAGCGCTTCGTAACGACCACTGCTGAGAAGAAACGCCGAAAGAAACTTATTTTCACAGTATTGGTCACCTACTCGCCAGAAGGGCTTTGTCATATTATTATTATTGTCTTTTAATTAATAAATACTTATAATATAATACAATGTTGACACATTATAACATGTAATGCTTGCGAACAAGTAAACAAACATAAATTGCGTAATAAAAAATAAAAAATATTAAGTAGTCAAAAAAAGCGAAGCCGAGCTGACCAGTTCCTCTTGGCAGCACCCGTTCACGAGTTGACGCACGGATCAGCCATCGTTAAACTCAACTAAATCAGAGGGAATCCAACGACCCGACCAGCGACGCCACCACCGGATTGGACATTTTAGTGAGCATGAAAAACCCGAATTCGCAGACCTTGTCAAGAGACCTTCACTTCCACTTTTCTACTCATCTCTACAAATAAATAATTGGTCCAAATCGGACCTGTAAAAAGAGCATTGAGTAGTGGTCATTCGACCCATTTCAAAAGATACCTTGGGCCATTTAGACCACTTTAACCTCCAAATGAAACCCTTGAGAAACAGCACTTGGCTATGGTTTGACTTGCCCAACAACCCCTTAAAATGCGGTAAGAATTGGCTGGTACAAAAGTAATATGTAGGTAGATTCTCACACATTTTTTCATCACTGACATGCTACAGACATTTTTTTCCTCTTGGTCATCATCATCATCATCCGAGTGTATTCCCGGTTGCATCCTCAGCAGTAACGCTTCAGAGCCCGGGGTCCGCTACCTAACCAAGGAGATTTGATGAGGTTACTGGTTTTTACACAGAGCGACTGCCGTCTGACCTCCACAAACCAAAGGGCAAACCAGGAACCAATCCTTGGATAGTTTGATGATCAAATGCTAGGTGGCGTTCGGGAACCACAGTTTTACGTGCCTTCCGAAACACGGAATCATCTTTCTTTTCGGATAATCAGGTGATACAAGCCTGCAATATCCTATCCAGACTGGAAACAACTTTGCACAAAGTATGTTACCCAGTGGGAATCGAACCCATGACCTCCGGGTCACAAGGCGAACGCCTTGACCACTGGACCACAGAGGCAGTCCTAGTTTTTTTTCCTCTTGGTATTACAATATATCTCTTATGGATATTTAGCAATAGATTTATGTTTCTTATTTAGCAGCTTTCGAAGTCCAAGTCCAATGATTTGTCCACCTCATTAAAGTCGATAATACGGGCATATAGGTTTTTAATATGGTCACCAGTCATTATTGGTATAAATCTAATGGAATCTTCCTTTTTAATCTGGAGAATTTGAGTCTCGGTGTCATAAGGCCAATGGCAAGCTCAATTACATGGTTTAATATCCGGTCATTATATATTAAGGCGTTCTTTCTCTGATCTCCTCCTTTACAGTAAGAATATTTAATTCATAATGTAACCTTTCATTGGTCACGTACCAAGGAGCATCAACTACAATTCTTAATAGTTTAGATTGAAATCTTTGCAGTATTTCTAAGTTTAAATTTGCGGCAGTACCCTACGGCTGTATTCCATATGTCCATAATGGTTTTACAATGCACTTATAAATTAATAGTGTGTTTTCTAGCGATAACTTGGATTTTCTGTCTAACATACAATAGTGTTTGCATAATTGAGTAATAAGGGCCTTACGCTTGGTGAATATATGCTTCCTCCAAGTGAGTGTTCTATATAAGTGCATTCCCAAATATTTCGCCTTATCCGCCTGAGGTATGACGCTATTATTTATTACAACAGGCGGGCAAGTCTCTTTTCTAAGCGTGAATGTAACATGTAAAGATTTGGATTCGTTGGCTTAATATACATACATACATACTATCACGTCTTTGTCCCTAACGGGGCAGATTCTAATCCTGCAGCTCTAAGCAGACAGACCCAGGGCCGCAAGACTCCAAGGCCATTTTTAGCGTGATAATGGGCAATAATGATGGGTGGCTAGACACATCGCCTATTAAGATTTTCTCCCATTATCTCGATCGGCTTCTACGATCTCCTCGGGACGAGAAGCAGCTGGTTCATTATAAGTTTTTTTTCTTTTCTCCTAGACTAGCATTATTATTTCAATTGGAACAAATTTTAGTAGTTAGTAATAGTTGGTGATCAATATTCATCATATCTACATCCAGATCAATATTATATTTATTGTCAATTACAAATTCTTCAAATTCTCATTTTAAAAGAAGATATGCAGGTAAAAACTCTTTGACACTATAAAAACACTTTTTCACAAGCCAGTCACACAGTTTTGGTTTGACTAATTTAATACCTATGTCTTTAGGCAATTCATTGTAAATTCCAAAGCAAGGAGGGGTTCGAAAAATTTTCATTATACTTATATATAAAAACTTTATTGATCCACAATATACAACTGTTAACAATTGGCGCACTTAGCTTTCTCTACCAGTCAACCATAGGGATAAACAGAGATCTAGTTGCGGCGCAAAATAATTACCTAACTAAATCCAATACTTTAAATATACATTATTTTTGAAGATGAGAGTGTTTTCTTTTATAAGAAAAATTTGTTAGATGCCAACGGGTAAAGCATTCCAGAGCCGTGAAGCTTGAAGGATAAAGTACTTGTACCCACACAAGTGTTGACCACACTCGGTATTGCTTTACTTGCCAAAGCGCTAGCAAGTACTCCTGCTGGGCCACCGAGCTCCTTCTACTTACGAAACATAATTTGGATGCTTAAGAGCAGCCTCCCGTTTTATTTTACAAACGCTCGTACGTAATTATGGCGTTGTAACTGATCTTTCTTGAAAAATTTTGGACTAACAGATATTTTATGTACTATTTCTAGGTTTCTATCGAAATTAAAAATTAAAATTTGGCAAAACAAGATCAGTATACGCCTCCGAAAATCTGCTTTTTTGCTCAATTTTTATCGACCGTTCATAGAGTACCCATAAATTGTAAAAGTAAAAAAAATATTTCGATAGAAACCCCGCAAATGTAATTAAAATTTTATATAAAATACATTTATTTCACACACACATAAGGCTTACTGAAAAAAACGTATATCCTGGAACAAGTTTTATAAAATTTCCGCACCCTATGAATAGTTAATATTCGTTCAATGGATAGTTAATAATAATACCAATTTTATTAAATATAACGCAAACCGTGCCCTAAGGCGCTATCTCTCTCTTTTCGGTTTGCATTTTTTTCTAGCTCTGCCCTGGATGAAATAAAAAGCTTTTCAAACTATGCGCGCGTTAACGACAGAGCGCCCGGGAAGGGCCACCTTAAGGAGTTGCTATTGGGCAATCCTCAAACATGCCATAGGCTGACCTCATATTCATAAAAAAATACAACCGTTTGCTAAGCTAAAACATGTTTTGTCTCTTTTCCGCTTCTCAATATTTGACATTGAAAGAACGAGACAAAACATATTTTAACTTAAATAGGTTTAGTAAACGTTTGTAATTTTTTATGAATTTGGGGGTGAGACACTGGGCGAGGATGTATCTACTGTATTTTAGCCACCAACGATACGAAATTTTTTTTTTCTCTTTGAATGACATTTAATCACAGACGATGGTAGATCGAAGATATAGACAAAGTAGATATATCTACAGACTTATTTTTTACTGCGTTAACAAAAATCTGTCTATTGCGACATCGGAATCCTATTCTTTAACCGACTTTCAGAAAGGAGGAGGTTTTCAATTCGTCGCGAACTTTTTTTTATGTATGTTCACGAATTCGTCTGGACCAATATCTTCTTTTTATGTTTGTAAGGGTATACTCTCCAGGTGGTCCTTTAGAAATTTTATCAAAATCGGTTCAGTTTAGGGGTGAAGAAGGTTTTTAGTTTTGAAAAATTATCGCATCAAGTGACTTGATGTGGCCACCGTCACGCTAAAAGTGGCCTTTGAGTCTTGCGGCCCTAGGCTCTATTTGCTTAAAGCTGCAAGACCCAAAATGCTCTGTCTGAACCGTTAGGAATAAAGAAGTGATAATATGTATGTATATTTAGAAGTGACTAGAACGTGTGACAAAGAGAAAAGTTTTTTTACCAGGTTGGGTATTTAGGAAACTACAGCATCTAAATAGTCCTCTAAATGTAAAACAAATGTGGATTAAAAATATTTTTTTTTATAGTTTCTATCACATATTTATTCAATAGTGTCGTTAAATTCATGAAAAAAATTCTACATCTACTTTTAAATCTTCTTCAATCGAACTAAATAAAATTGTGATTGACTAACGTGCAATGCATTCCTACGTAACAATAGCTTGCGTCTTGAAATATTTTATGGATACCAAAGAATTAAGAACAGCAGAATGACTATTTTTCAGATAAGCCACCGCAGACAAAGCTACCATTACAGATATTTTGTTGTTGTACTCAGGATATTCAGACATCATCACTGCAAAGGTTGTAAAACATCTCTTTTACGACCGTAGTTTTTAAGATGTAATTAATTTATCGCAGGAACGTCATATTTTCCGAATTTGTCCCGGAAAAAATCCCAAAACTCTGCACAGTCTGGTGATAGCGTTGTTGTGTGTTTTTTTCCCTGAATAGTGCCCTTAGCATTTTCCAGCCAAACATCGAAACCTTGATCAGCCAAGTCATAAGCGAGTCCACGACCAGTTCCACTTGTCACAAAGTCATCTGAGCCACTCAGTGTACCATGCGTTACTAACACTGTAGGCCGTTACCTGGTACTTGGAAGATATCTATAACTAGCCTCCACTTCATATTGTTCTGCACTGTATCCGTATTTAGGTTAAAGGTGTGTTATGTTTAGCTTAATATCTATATTACTAGGAAGCATGACAAACTCTCCAAAATGTTGCCATTGCTTTTAGGTGTCCACTAACAATAAAATACTTTATTATTAAACTTATAGGTATTTTGCATGTTTTAAGAATTCATGGAGAAGGTTCAAGGAAAACATTTGCTGGAAGGACAGAATTACAAATACAGAAGTACTAAACAGAGCAGGCGTAAGGAGGCAATTAATAAGCTATCAGCAATAGGCGAGAAAATATGTTGGGATACTTGGAACGGCACGAAAAAGCTTCATGAATTAAGACGATAAGAGAGGGCCAAATAGAAAGAAGGAAAAGAGGAAAACCTACACACAGCGTTATGAAACAAGTAAAGAAGGAAATAGGAGTGGTGTCGTACCAACACGTCAAAAGGCTAGCTGAGGACAGACAGGCATGAAAGGAATTGTAACGACAAGAGCGTCGCTCTTACATTTAAATTATATTTATACGTACAAGTGTCAACTCCCAGTTCTATTTGCATATATTTTTTTTATACGACGACCTCCGTGGCGTAATGGTCAACACGCTAGACCGCCAACCTGGAGATTCGATCAACAGTCGCGGCAAGTTAAAAATAGCCTTTTCCAAATTGTCCTGGGGCTTGGATGTTTATCTATATATGTATTTATCATTAAAAATATAAAATCGTTGGGTTAGTAACTCATAACACAAGCTTTTAAGCTCACTTTGGAGCTAGCTCAATCTGTGTGATTTGTCTGTATATATTCATTTATTGATATAGTATATTACTTTAAACTTTATCTTGAAAATTAAACTTTCGTTCTAGTATTTTCAGTGTTAATTATTTATAAATTTAAATAAAATACCCTTTGAGTCAAAATATTTGATCAATAATTTTTACCGATTCAAGAAAAGAAAATTTCAAGTCTTTTGTGCAATAACTTAAGTTAATTTTTTTTTATCATTTTTAGTTTTGTTTTTTTTTACTTGAAAAAACGAACATTAATTTAAAAGGGTAAAAGAACATTGGAGAAAAAAACAAAAACAAATATTTTAAATCAAACGCATAACTTTCACTTAAAAAAAAATTGTCTCAATATTTTGAAAATTTACGTTGTCCCAGTTCTTATTTATAGGTATGCGTTTCTTTCTCCTTATCCAACATATTTCTGAGTAACACTAAAGGGGAATAAAAAAAAGAGATCAGATTATTAAACAATATAATTTATAACATAATTTATATGAAATGTGTACATTTGACAGTCATTAAACAAAGAGGCGGAAAAAAAGTAAATAATTTTTATGTGCTTACTAAAATTTCAATATGACAATAATAATATTATATAATTAAAATATAATATGTACAAAATAATCACAATAAATTTATCAAATTTCAGAAAAAAGGTGCTGAACACAATGTAGACGATAATATCAACCAGAATATAACTAGATAATAATGTACAACAGATGTAAAAGATGCTGAAATTCTAAATGATTAAAATATAATTTTTGTTTACTACATCTCTAAACTCGTAATAATTTTACCTTAAAAAAAAAGGGGACAAGTGCGAGTTGAACTCGCGTGAAGAGGGTTCCGTACGATGTTACCTATCATGTTTTTTTAAATCTGACCCAAATTTGTTTGTGGTAACTAAAAAAATATGTTCTCCCACACATTCCACCTGCAAATGTAAGTTGGTACGCACAATATTGAGTGATTTACCATGTTATTTTAATATCATGGACTTCTTATAGGTTTTCCTATAATCTATAAGGAGAAAACTAATTTCTGTATTTTTTTCAAAATTTTAGGTTCAGTAGTTTCGGAGATAAGGGGGGGGAATGGTCAATTTTCGTCTATTTTCTTGAATAACTCGGAAACTATTTATTTTAAAATTACAAAAAAATACATTTAAGATCTTCTCGACAAGACCTTTCATTTGATATGCCACACGATGCAGTTTTCAGAAATTTTTTTTTTAATTTTCCCCTTCCCCCCCAAAAATGACCCCCCATATACAGATTTCATCTGCTCACGTCACACCTCTGTGTTTGGGTCACAGGAATTGATATGTGTACCAAATTTCAACTTAATCGGTTTAATAGATTCGGAGATAATTGACTGTAAGCGACGGACGGACAGACACACGAGTGATCCTATAAGGGTTCCGTTTTTGTATTCAGACGTACGGAACCCTAAAAATGTTAAAAATTTGTCAAATGTGAAAAGAACAACTAAAAAACTGAACATTTCTTCAAAACAATCATTTAAAGTCATTTCAATATTTAGAAGAAGTAAAATACATTGTTTGGTGCAAATTTACAATTTTTCATTATAAAGCATGTATTTTAAACACAAATTATACATTTTTAGTATATTTATCAAAAAATTCAACTACTTTATCATTTACAAGAGTTTTCAAATCATTTGCATAGAAAAAGTCTCCGTGAGTAAACTTCGCATAGGGTATTCTGTAACTTTCTACAATATTGGGCAATACTGCCTCAAGACGTTTTCGTTCATAATCTGTCGAGAAATTGTCATTGTCCGAGTGAATTATTGCTATTTTACTCGTAACGTTGGCAAGGGGATAATCAGGTGGTTCACTTGAACCATATTTCTTTGTGTTTTCAATGGGGCCGTAGTCAAAGTTTGCAAATTTTCCGGAAATAATTAATTGTAAATAATGAACTAATTGTTTGGTAGAAGACCCTGCAGGGAAATGTCCGTATAAAACTGGTAACAATGTAGCATTTTGTTGAGCATAATCGAATCCATAAATAAGCATTATAAGACTATGACAAAACACAGGCGCCGTAGCTGGTGTGCTACAGGCAATTGACGTGAATAAATCTGTGATTGGATTACGAGCCAACAACTCGTACAGACCTATAGTTTTTGTCAGCAGATAAAAAGGCTCTGCAATAGGTGCCAATATATTAAAAACAGGAGATCTTGATTTATCTATAAAAGTAACTGAAGATAAGGTTACCGCTACAGATATTTTATCATTGTATTCAGGAAACAATGAAGTCATTACGAAAAAGGTTGTACTACCTTGCGAATGTCCAACATAGGCAACTTGTTCCTGTCCAGTTGATTCGAGTATGTAGTCGATCATAGCTGGTAGGTCATAACGCCCAATCTCATCCCAAGAGAAATCCCAGAACTCAGCACAGTCGGGTGATAGTGAAACGTGTTTTCTACTATGAACATTGCCTCGAGCATTACCCAGCCACACGTCGTAACCTTGATCAGCCAGAATATAAGATAGTGCCCGACCAGGGCCAGTAGAAACGAAATCATCTGAGCTGCTTAGTATGCCATGCATTATAAATGCTGGAGGACCATTACCTGGTATACGGAACATAGTCAGAAGATAACCATCACTAGTCTCCACCTCGTGTTCTTCTGATTTATATCCATATTTCGTCATAAGTTGAGTTATGTTGAGATGCATATCTTCATTGTCTAATCCAGCGTTGAATTCATCAATAAAAGACTCAATATTTGGAACTGTAGAAGAATTGAAGACAGGAATTAAATCTGTAGCTGCTTTTATTGTAGATTCTACAACAGTGCCGGCGATGGACAGGACGTTGTTTGTTAAAATTGGAGTGCAACCATGGCAAGCCTTGTATGAAAAAACAGTTACCAAAAGGTATTTTAGATAAAAGTGCCATATCTTCGCCATGGCTCTGTTAATTTTCAACACGAGTATCTTTAAACTGGAGAGTTATGATAACTATTACCAAATTTTCAATTATTTATACGCCGATTCAAGGTAAAATTTACAATCAAGTTAGGTGAATGTGCCAGAGTTGGAACCTTATTTTTATTTAAGAAAAATATAAATTTACTGTAAGTAAGTCATCAGTAGATACATCTATATTATTTATATTGTATGAGTCATTCATCCTTTTAGGAGCAACGTCAATCTATGATACTAAAGTTCCATTAAGTAAACGAAAATATCCGTTTAGCTAAGCCCTTGTTATAATTATATACCAAAGTGAAGGAAGAAAAGCACTTTATTTATTTCAAATAAAAAACAACTATTTTCTTAGAATATTTTCTATAACTTTTCAAAACAAGCTAAAATTACCAGGGTTTCTTAATCCTATTTCTAAATCCTTTTGGATACCTTACCAGTCACAGAAGATCGGTTAGGTTAATATGTGGTGATACCACTAAAAACTCCGTGGTGGCAAACATTATGAGGTTGTCAGAGCGAGCCTGTGGGGGGGGGGGGGGGGGGGTGTCTTTGAACTGCAACAACACGCGCCTTCCACTCCGTAGGGTTGTCTGTCGGACGATGGAGTTCCCTGTCCACCATCCAAATAGCCCTCATAATTTACGCCCCGCAAAGTGTGATGCCACCAGAGAAGATTTGGCTAATCTAACCTTAAATGAATCAAGTGAAGGTGCCATTTTTACATCAGCAGGAATAGAGTTCCAAAGTCGCCATAACTGTGAAAGACTTGGAGTACGACTGCAACGAATGAGCTTTTTTGAGATTTTGTTTGAAGCGGGACCTTAACACCTTCGGTCCCACCGCTTGGACAGCTTCTATAAACCCTTGGTTTATCTCGTCCACTGTAACGCAATCCTGAAGACCTTCGAAGCGATTTGACAGTTCAAGCTTTAAGTTTTCGTAGTTTTCAACATGGGAGCTACCTTAAAAATTTTTTTTTCAAATATTTTATTTTACCAATTTTTCCGCCTAACTAATATACATACCCATGCTAAATCACAGCTTTCTAGTACGCTAGTACGTAGTCGCTAAGTAAAACCGCGGACAGACAGACCGACAGACATGGCAAAACTATAAGGATTCCTTGTTTACTATGGAACCCATATAAAAATGGTATAAGGCACGCCTGGTAATAGCCGCGTAAGCATAAAATGTCAGGTATTGTACACATGTCATTTACAGGAGCATATACCCTAGTATTTAATACCCATAACCGCCACGCCACATTAAAGGAGTGTTAATTCTGGCCTCATTTGCATGTATTATGATCGTTGTTTACTAAAATACCAGAACTTTTAGGTAAGTGTATAAAAATAGTATCTGTTATAACTACAGGTGTGATCCTATTTGTTTTACGAATATTTTTAGATTATTTATGCCTTTCGTGAAAATAATTAGCCGTGAATTATTATTATTATTTTTCCCTTTGTGACATCGCGCGGGCTCCAGCACTCCTCCGCCCCTCTTCGGCGCTTGGCATGCTCATATATAAGGCGCGGCGGCAGGCCCTCGTCCTCTTTTCTTCGGCTGCATCTCCAGCTAAGTAGTTCTTCTACCTAGAAGGGCTACTCAACGGATCTAGTGCCTATAACTCACGACCCTGACTACCTAATCTGTACCTAGTGTTCTTGTGAATCTTTGTAACTAATGTAATGTAATAGTTGTTCATTATACCTATCTCATTTGCCAATATCTAGTCTTTCCTTTATCTCATCTATCCTCCTAGATCCTAAATCTAGGTTTTACTAACCAAAACGGTACAACTTTGTTAAGTTTTCTCTTCAAAGAGGGTGAAATAAGCAAGAATAAGAAAATTTGATAGTATAAAAGGTTGAAACGCTAGAAGAGGACAAACATTTTAGGGTGATACGGCAACCGTTAAGTATGGTGGCGTTATGTAAGAGGTATAATTTAAAAAAAAAACTTCACCTCCAAATTACACAGATATTTATAAAAATTCTTTAGGACCGCTGGATAATTAAATACCCTTTCAAAAAAAAAAACATGTAGATTCCAAGCGTTTTCGAATAATCGGTGAACATACATAAATGGCTGGCTGAGTGCGAGTCGAATTCTGTACCATTATCTATAAAAAAATCACGTTTGTTGTATTGGAGCCCCACTTTTATATATTTATTTTATTCTGATTTTATTATTTGCATGGCGGCAACAGAATTTCATCTGTGAAAATGTCAACTGTTTAGCTATTACGGTTCATGATTCTTTTTTTGTTAGAAATATCCGACGCTCGCGGACTGGCATTTTATACAATACCAAGCTCATTTAAGAAATGAATGACATATTGTTTACACAATATACAATTTCTAGTTAATGTATACAATTTCTAGGCATTGTAATAGAATGCCTAGTGAAAATCAGATGAAGTATTAAATGTGTCATGAATTATTGGAGTTTTATTATATATTATTAGTAACAAACATATCAATTAAAACTAAATAATAAAGTGTTAAATAAATCCGCTAAGAAAGGATTTTGATCAATTCTACCCCCAAGGGGATAAAATAGGGGATGAAAGTTTGTATGAAACTTTGTCAATTTTAAACCGATCGGGCTGAGACTTTGCATGCATAAACCTACTATGACATAGGCATCCCCTAAGAAAGGATTTTGATAAATTACACCCCTACGCGAGCGAAGCCGCGGGCAAAAGCTAGTTTGTAATATAGTTAAATAAATAAAAATAAAAAAATATCTCCCGACATCAGAACAGCTCGTTGACTCCATAATATTATTGTATTGTCATCCGACTTACACAAGTATGCAAAATTTCAGTTCAATCGGTTTAAGATGAAAATTGAGTCGCAAGATTTGACTTAAGAGGCATTTCACATTTGGTTGGCTGTCTGGCTCGCAAAATTAAACATTTTTAAAGATTATTAAAAAATGTGTCTCATTTGTAAAAAAGTGTTTCATTAACATTCAATATAATTATATTTTGGATATTTTAGACATGTGTAGACATTGACTACATCGAAAATTAGGTCATAAATTTTTTTAATTTTTGATGACCTTTTTCTTGATACACACACACACACACAAAAACAATAAAAGAACATGTTTACAATATCTAAAATATAATTATATTGAAAGTTAATGAAACACTTTTCTACAAATGAATCACATTTTTTAATAATCTTTAAAAATGTTTGATTGTGCGAGCGAGACAGCCAACCAAATGTGAAATGCCTCTTAAATAATCATACATTCATTGATACTAAGATACATTGCAAGTTAATTAAAAATTTGTAAAAATGCGATGTTTCCCATAAATGCAGTCCTCCGTGTTGTGCAGCAAAAGGCGCTTTTGCCATCCCGTTCTGTGTTGTTCATTGGACACGTATCGTCATTTTTAACAGTTGACTTGATTATGAAGAATACTACAAATCGGAAGAAATAACCGACTTAAGACGAAGTGGTAGCTAAAGTGGCGCCCTCATTTGAAATAAATTGTTTAAAACTAAATATGGTGATAATTAAAAATTAGATTTGTATCACTGTCTAGAAAGACCTTTAAACTATTTTATGAATAACCTTTGAAATTATTACTAATAGCCCGTCTAGTTTAAAAACTGTTTTCCGCCAAAAGTGACAACTTTTGGCGAAAAACAGTTTTTAAACTAGACGGACTAACAATATTACTTTCAAAGGTTATTCATAAAATAGTTTAAAGGTCTTTCTAGACATTGATACAAATCGAATTTTTAATTATCACCATATTTAGTTTTAAACAATTTATTTCAAATGAGGGCGCCACTTTAGCTACCACTTCGTCTTAATGCAATTCGTACTCGCGCACAAAGTCTTCCTTACCATCTATAAAAAAACACTTTTGTTGTATGGGAGCCTTCAATGTTTATTTTAATAAATTATTTATTTTTAAAGTGAATGTACACCCAATTATTTCAAGCGTTTCCTCTTGCCGTTAAGCAAAAAAAAAAACACAATCACGTTAGTTGTATGGGAGTCCCACTTAACCCGTCAGCTTCCAGACGGTCGGATCCGACCGAGAGAACAAAAGATAACAATGGGTTTGCAAAATTGCGGTTGTTGACGGGTTAAATATTTATTTTATTCTTTTTTATAACAGAAATACATCATCGTAAGCGATTTCGTCCCGCACTTGGCCGTTTATTTCATTTCTACGTGCGTAATGTAGCAAAGTCAAAATGTCTAAGCAATGTTGCCCATCCGTCTTATTATAAAACCCAAACTAACTTTGTTACTAGGTTTAAACCATTATCCGCCCAAAATGAAGTTGACATTGACAGGTGAGATAGTGTGATATTACTAGATGTCAACTTGATTTGGTCGGATAATGGTTTAAACCAAGTAACAAAGTTAGTCTGGGTTTTATAATAAGACGGTATAAGTTCAATCTAAATATATATAACTCAAAGGTGACTGACTGACTGACATAGTGATCTATCAACGCACAGCCCAAACCACTGGACGGATGGGGCTGAAATTTGGCATGCAGGTAGATGTTATGACGTAGGCATCCGCTAAAAAAGGATTTTGATCAATTCTACCCCCAAAGAGATAAAATAAGGGATGAAAGTTTGTATGAAACTTTGTCAATTTTAAAACGATCGGGCTGAGACTTTGCATGCATAAACCTACTATGACGTAGGCATCCCCTAGAAAAATTTTATTTTTGTTTTCTTTTGCATATAACACTTATTATTTTAATCGATTACATGGTATGATTTATATCAATATAGTAAAAAAGTAAAATACAAACACACTCATTACCATATTTATGATATTAGTGGGTGTAAGTACGTTTTAAACGTTTTTTTTACCGAAAGTTACCCTAATTTATCGTAAAATACGAAAATTTCCATAAAATATCGATTTTTTTACCGTTTTTAGGGTTCCGTAGTAAACAAGGAACCCTTATAGATAGAAGGAAAACTATCAGAGCTAAGTAGGGTTTACAAATTAAAAAGTTATAGGCGATCAACTCATAAAATGTACTCGGAAAAGGAAAATTTCATACAAATTCAATAGAAAATTAGTTTTTAGACTTTTTAGTGGCATGAACTCAAAGTTGGCATTCTCAACTACGGAACCCTACACTGTGCGTAGCCCGACACGCACCAGGCCAATTATTACCATGGTAATTTCACTGCTTTAAATTTAATTTCGTTAATTATATGCATTCACATACAATATTCATTTGGTAACAGATGTAGGTAAATATTCACTTCAATTTTGAAGAAATCAATTTATTATGTATATTTTAGCATTGTTTACTCACGTTGCCCGCGCTCGTGCTCAACGTGAGTCGTGTACGCGCCGGAACAGACCTAACGTATCTTGTGAATTTTTACCAAAAAAGTAAAAATTCACAAGATACGTAGCATCAAAGTTCCAGTGTTGGGGTTTGTGATGTCACCGCTATTTAAAAACCGTACGTAGCCATGACGTCATGCGAAATTTCAATGCGCTGTATGTTATCATTTGTAACGTTATTGAACGATACAATAAACGAATTATGTAACGATAGATTTAAGTTATTATTACAAATAAAAAAAAAATTATGATTCTCAGAAAAAAGAAAAAATACGTTTACAATATTTTATAATAAAAATCTAATAATGAATAAGACAATGGCAAAATATTTTAGGCCCCAATGGGCCTGAAATATTTTCCCATTCGTCACGCCTATTTACGTCGCATAACAGCTAGAGATAGGCAGTGGATAAATACTCAATCTACTCTTTTGGGTATTTACTCAGTAGGTTGAGTAATTCATCATCATCAGCTTTCAAAAACCCACTGCTCGGCATAAGCCTCCTTTTCTGTCGGCGGCCGCTGCTATGCAGTTTTTTCCAGCGACTTGCTTGATATCGTCGACCCACCGAGCCACCGGACGTCCCACACTGCGCTTACCATTTCTAGGATACCACTCGATGGCGGCCTTGAGTAAATACCTGATAAATATCCTAATCTATCCATTTGGTGAGTAGATTGATTTAAATGAGTAGTGACTTTGCAATTCTTGTCGGAAAGTGCAAACGCTATAATATGCTTAAAATGTAGGTAGATGTCAAATGCAACGCTAAATTAAATAAAATACCATACTAATCATACATTGAAAGTAGGCTTCTTTGGTTTATTATAATTTTTTTGCTGGAAGGTGTGCAAAGACGTAATTATATGTTAAAAAAAGAAATGTGGTGTCGTGGGACACCAGGTAGGAACGAAGTTCAAAAGTTCTTGTGTATACGACTGTCGCGCCTGCGCACGTCTCATTTAACAGTTTTATTTAACGAGGTCATCCTTACGGTTTTAATATCACATTTTTTTCAGTTCGGTCGCGCAGCAAAATCCCTATCTCCTCCAAGCCTGCCGTAAGGAACTTCGTTCCAATAAGTAAACAGACATCAAAAATGCTATGTCAATAAATGAGCACGCTCTATTTACTCAATCTACTGAGTAAGTACTCAAATGGGTAGATTGAGGATTTATCCACCGCCTATCTCTCTGTTACGCGACGCAACTTGCGCTCCGTCTATTTCGGTACTAGACGTGTCTCTGTGTGCAGCGACACGTGAGGCGCAGGCGCGGATTTAGTCCTCAGAAAAGGTTGTAGGCACAGCCACCCAAAAATCCTGTGCGATCCTACGAATTAAAGGGTTTGAAACATATATATGACACCCTAGAAAAGATTTTTATTTTATTTTATTAAGGCATTGCATGTAATATCATGAGCCTATCAATCTCAATAGAGTTAGACTGAGAAAGTGAAATGAATTTTCTACAGGTCTCAAACTATGACAGTAGCAAATTTTATCTAAATCGGTTCAGTGGTCGAAGCGTGAAGAAGTAACAGACAGACAGAGAGAGTTACTTTCGCATTTGTATACCAGTAAGGATGTTTTGTTTGGTTTTCGAGTGGTGGTCGACAAAGAAGTACAAAATATTTTTTTTGAGAAGCTCATACGTCCTTTTTACAAGCAGACTTTGCTGTGAAATATTCATTTTAAGTTTCCATACACTAAGGATAAAACCGGGACCCTATTATTAAGACTCCATTGTCCGTCTGTCCGTATGTCTGTCTGTCACCGGGCTGTATCTTATGAACCATGATAGCTAAACAGTTGAAATTTTTACATATAATGTATTTCTGTTGCCGATTTAACAACAAAATACTTAAAAAAATAATTAAATGGTTGACTTATAGAACAAACGTGTTTTTTTTTCAGATAGTACTACGGAATCTTTCGTGCTCGAGTTTTACTTGCATCTCGCACTTGACCTGTTTGTTTTTTATTACTACCTGTTTCAACAATAACTACATACTGGCCTTTTGAACCTTTTCGTCTCTTAACTTGACAGTATAAATATGTGAATTTTCGTTTCTTTGGGCTCTGAAATATGAACGCAAATAAAATAAAGCCACAAAGTGAGGTGACATAGGCCTGGATTGTAAAAAGCGAATGAGTGGTTAGTCGAGCAAAAACGATGTCACCCCGAGCAATCACGGCTTTGAGGGTAGACGTGCGACTTGGCACTTGACAAGGTCTGCGAGATCGGGCTTTTCATGCTCGCAAAATGTCCAATCGCAAAAAGTGGCGTCGCTGGTCGGGTCTTTGGATTCCCTTTTATATGGTTGAGTTTAACATTGGCTGTTTCGTGCGTCCACTCATAAACGGGTGCTGCCGGGAGGGACTAGTCAGCTCGGCTTCGAATTTTGATTACTTAGTATTTCTTAATTTCTAATTTATGTTTGTTGACTCGTTTGAAAGCATTACATTTTATAATGTGTCAATATTACGCAGCGTAGCGCAGGGTGGAGCAGTGTGCGGGTCCGGATGCGGATCAGTGTGTCAATCGCGTAAGAATTTATTAATTAAAAGTCGTAATGAAATATATCATAGATAATAATAAAAACCTATAATATAACAAAACCATTTTGGCGAGTAGGCGACCAATACTGTGATAGTAACTTTCTTTCGGCGTTTCTTCTCAGCAGAGATCGTTGCGAAGAGCTATTATCGGTAGGTAGCTTTTCTTTTAAATAAATTAAATTTTAATACATACTACACATTATGTTACACTTGTTAACGTGTAAAAGTGCGTGTCAATGTCTGATGAGTAAATAACATTTTAAATTTTGATTAGTCGTCAGAAGAGCAAAGGTTTGGCGCAGATTTTCCAAGCTGCCTAAAGGATCTGACATAGCGTGACAACTGCCGTACAATGATGACAACGAACAAGCCCGGTTAAGTTTTATGGCACTTGTGGTCACCCATTTAAGTGCGGACCTCGCCTGGTGTCGCTAACTTGCGGAAGCCTTCTGCCGGGCTTTCATGCTTCTTAATTGTGGTGGAGTAAAAAAAGATAATAAATAAATAAATAAATAATAATCAACTTCTCCAAAGGGCCTCTACGTGTTGGATCTCTCTCCCCACGCAAGCCTGTCAAAGGACCGGCGTGAAAAGACCCGTGAATATAAAGGAGATACATAAATAAATAAATATATAGGGACAAATAACACTGATTGAGGTAGCCCCAAAGTAAGTTCGACTTGTGTTATGGGATACTAACTCAACGATACTATATTTTATGATAAATACATTATGTAAATAAACATCCAAGACCCAGGATAATTTAAAAAGGCCATTTCCCAACTTGCCCGAAGATGACACCCCAAAATTGTAAGAATTTTTGATTTGAGGGTTTCAGTGCACTCGTTATGCTGCGCTTAAACCTGCTATTCCAAGAAGAGGAAGAGTCTCTACTTTATAAGGTATCCAGCATCCTTCAGTGACCATTAGAGAAGAAGCCAAGAACACACCTCAGCTCTCAAGCAGCATGAAGCATTGCTGAGGATGCATCTAAAAAAGATAAAAATACAAGTTTAGGAGCTCTTACAGATGTCAGAATGCCATCGACAGTTTGCGACAGCAGTGACAGTCTGGCAATTATCGCGCGACATTGCGCGACACTGTCTCTCTTCTCTCTGAGCCCTACATTTTCTGAGGCTACCATCAGTCTATCTATCTATTACCAATATTTGACAAAGCGTCTTCATTCCAGATGTAGCAAAAATTTTTTCGTGTGTCCGAATGTTTGGATGTCCAGATTTCCTGCCGTTCTCGCCAACAGGGCGCATTTCTCAACCAATTCTCGTAAAGTTTTGTGAGCAGATTTGATAATAGAGAACGCCATATGGCGTTAAGTTCGCCATTTGTACACATTTTTTGTGCAATAAATTTTGTGATGTGGACAAAAAGAATATTTTTTATGCTCATTGGATAGATAGTTAAAAAGTATGGTGTACTTACACATTTTTTCTGTTCTCTGATCAGCAAATAATTACGAAGATACAGCGCATTGAAATTTCGCATGACGTCACAATCGCCCTCAATCCGAAACTTCAAAGCGCTGTATCGTTGTGAATTTTTACTACTTCGCTAAACGAAAAAAATATGCGTTTTTTATTTTTGGATAATCTAGTTGACCAACTAATTAAATTATATATTTTTTGCCCAGTCCAAATTCAAATAATATTCAATCCAATTAATTTATAAGTATTTTATATAAGGTTACTAATAAAAACGACTTAGTCGCAAGTGTGCAACTTCGTCTCCGGGTCCCTGATGCCCTCATGTCCAGGAATAATTGATGGAGTACTACAAAGAAAGGCGTCTGCATACTTTATGTCTTGTTTTGTGAGCTTTAAACTTTTTCCCCGAATATGGACTTCTTGGTAGAAGGACTTTGTTTGTTTATGTATGCGGAAGAGGCTAATGCTGTATAAGGTATCTAATTTATTTAAATCACATTTTTACATTTTAGGAAAACTTACAGCCATAATTAAAGACTTATACAATATAAAACAAAAACCTTGTCCTTTTCTTGTATTCGAAAAAGTCGACATTTTCATTGCTTGCTTGCTTTTAGTGTGTGTAAGCGTCCAACACTAGTGTCAGATTTTTCAAGCTGCCTAATGGCATTAGACACAGCTTGACGACTGCCATACAATGATGACAGCCGGGACCAACGACTTATACGTGCCTTCCGGAGCACGGAGGAGCACGAGAAATTTTCATGCCACTTGTGGCCACCAATCCAAGTGCGGACTACACCCGGTGTTGCTTTACTTGCGCAAGCGGTAGTAATGCGCACTCCTGCCGGGCCACCGATCTCCTCAATACAAAAGTACAAAAGTGTTCGGTCGGCCCGGCAATTTGTATGAAAATGTCGATATTTTCTTTGTGTTTTAAGCATTGGTCCCACTGGAAAAGTGGTTCATATTGACGGTCTGAGTTGCTCCAATAAGGATTGGACATGTTTTTTATAACATACTGTATAGAAACAATAAGAAATAAAAAAGTTTCCGCAAGTAGAAGTAAAATAGAAAAAAAAAGAGATCAAGGACAATATTAAAAAAATATAATATAAATAAATATTATCTGGTTTAAATAATAATATGATCTTTGTTTGTTTGTTTGTAAAAACTTTATTGTACCAAAAAACAAAATAAAGTACAAAAAAATAGAAAGAGCAAATATACAATGGCGGACTTATCCCATGTAGGGATCTCTTCCAGTCAACCTGCGATAAATTGAGAGGATATATTTACTCAATTATAAAGGTAGAAGCAAGTACGTACTAGATATTTTAAAAGACTATACATACATAACTACATCACACGCATAAGTACACATAGAATATAGCGTACGCAATATGTATGCGTAGAAATCGCGGGGCGGGCGCGAGGCGAGCGCGTGGCGTGTGCGTGTGGACTTCGGTAAATGCGATTTGAGTTGTATTGACTTATTTATTTAACTTTACACAAAAATACAAGTGTTATGGCGGACTTAAAGCCTAAGGCCTTCTTTACCAGTCAACCAAACGGGTGACGTGTAAAATTACAGGGGTAGTGTAAATTTGAATATATATTTTGCCAAAAAAAGACTAAACATATGTAAAAATAATTATAAAATCAATAAACTACAAATAATACACATTATAAAGTACAAACTATAATAAACAATACCAACATATTACTAGCCAAGGGCGAGTTTGACTCACATGTAAATGCTCCGTATTATTAAAAGTCAAAAATCATTGATTTATTAATTTTATTATACATTTGTATCAATTGATAATTGTCATTTCTATCTTACGATTTCATAAAAGGTAGTGGTTGACGTCAGTTCATTTACTTGCAGCTAAGTTTACTGCCACCTTCTAAGCGCATCTTCAACATCACCTTTCGTTTGTTATGTCGATGGTGACCTTTTAGACTTTTTTTTACTTTGTGGCTCTTGTCGGTTCAGTCTTCTGACAGTCAGAACTCCTCACCTCTTCGTTTAGATACCCAGACATCCATTGCAAGCCGATTTCATTCTTATTACTCTGGACAAACGATTCATGTAACTAAATATTTCATTTCGGAGTGGTCACCGCGCGCATAGTTAATAATGTAGGTATATTTTCGATACCTAAGCAACCTGACGACCTGACGGGAGTGACACAGGCCTGGTTAAGTGTAGCAATAAAAACGACGCCTGTAATCACAGACATCCTGTAATGTTCCCGGCGTATTTTACGTTCCGACATAAATCATAAACTCTTGTTCTTCTTTCGGCGGAATTTTTGTGAATTCTCAGCATTGCCGACAAAAGACGTAATAATTGTGTTTTATTTTGTTGTGAATAAAACGTGAGTTATGGTGAATGTTCAGTGAAGATATATTTCTTTGCAGAGTTTTAAAATAATGCACGACTGGCATCTTTTAACTTATTTTAGTTTATAAGTTTTTTTAGTGGACTAAGTAACCTTGATAGATAGATAGATAAATTCTTTATTGTACATAAAAAGACACAGTTAAAATACAGTAAAAAAAAAAAAATAGTAAGTAACCTTGTATAAATTATAGTAAAAAAGAAAGATTTACTTAATGAAAAAATAAAGTTTTTGTTCTCCAAAATTACAAAAAAATGATTTGCCTGCTGGCTGACGGTATTTTCAGGTTTCCGTATCCAAAGGGTAATAATTGGCCAAGTGAGTGTCGGGCAACGCGCAGTGTAGGGTTCCGTAGTTATGAATGCCAACTTTGGGTTCATGCCACTAAAAACGTCTAAAAACTAATTTTCTATTGAATTTATATGAAATTTTTCTTTGGCGAGTACATTTTATAAGTTGATCGCCTATAACTTTTTAAATCGTGAACTCTACTTAGATCTGGTAGTTTTCCTTTAAATTTCGTTATATTAACTTTAGCTGTGAATTTTTTCACGTGTTCATATATAACTGTTTAGCAGATAGAGGGGGGCACTTGACTCTAACAAAAATTTTCACTTTAAAACCAAATAATTCAGAAACGGATCCCTAAATCGAAAAACGGTGTTCACAAGCTCATAATATTTTTGAAAACCTATTATACGATACCCCACATGATTGGTTAGTCGACAAAATAAAATTGACTTTAGATTTTACTTGTATGGGAGCTACACTAAAAAAAATTTTTTTTCAATATTTTATTTTACCCCTTTTTTGCATATTTAATATATATACCTATTCCAAATTACAGCTTTCTAGTGTTTATAGTCGCTGAGTAAAACCGCGGACGGACAGACAGACAGACAGACAGACATGGCGAAACTATAAGGGTTCCTTGTTTACTACGAAACCCTAAAAACGGAACCTTTAATAAGACTCCCCCGTCCATCTGTCTGTCACCTATCTCATGAACCGTGATAGCTAGACAGTTGAAATTTTTCATAGATAATGTATTTCTGTTGCCGCTATAACAGCAAATACTAAAACAGGATAAAATAAATACTATAGTAGGGTTCCCATACAACAAATGTGATTTTTATAAATAGTTGTACGGACTACTGAACCCTTCGTGCACGAGACTCGCGCTTGGCCAGTTATTTATGAAAAAAGGTGCTTAACAATATTTTTTTTTATATCTTACAAGCACTAATTACCTATTACAGGTTATATTATTATGTTTATAGGTAGTAACTTGAATAGGTACAGCCACATTTTTTTTTAATAAAAGTAACATGTGTCACTGACATTACTTAGCATGAATTAAACAGGTTACTTACGTACATCCACTCCACGGGAATTGTCTACGCAGGCAGGAAACCAGCAAGCCTCCCCAACCACCGCACGGTCACTTCGGGCGCAAGGGCGATCGTTCGCGCCCGCGGGAACACCGCTAACATAAGTGTGTCTCAACTTCTCAAGTCGACATCGTGTACGCGCGTCCTCTACATACATTCGCCTTGATGAAGACCTTCGGATGAGGTCGAAACATGTCGGCCAGTAGCTGGCTCTCTACATGTGTAACCCGTTTAATTCATGCTAATAATTATAGCTAGGAGGTCCATAATTACCCTGTATATATTACAAAAAAGATTTACACCGCGGCGGAATCGAAGCAAAGCGACGAAATCCTACATATCTTTCTGAAATATGTATGCAAATTAAAATAAGCGTGGAAACCTGAGAACTTGCTATGCTAATCTCAGAGAACAAAGAAATTACGTAGACTACCTACTTTAGCAAATTTTTAGGTATTTTTACATAATATTAAGGAATGACTATAAAAAAAATATAGAAAAATCTAATAAAATAACCGGCTAAATGCGCGTCGGACTAGCGCACGAAGTGTTCCGTACAATTATCTAAAAAAAATCTCGTTTGTTGTATGGGAGCCCCACTTTAATACTTATTTATTCTGTTTTTATTATTTGTTGTAACAGCAGCAACAGAAATACATCATGTGTGAAAATATCAACTGTCAAGCTATCACGTATCATGAGATACAGGCTGGTGACAATCTTAAAAAAACACAATAGGGTCCCGTTCTTATCCTTTGGCTTTCGGAACCTTTAAATTGTTATTATAAATAATTAAAAATTGTAATTATGAATAACTGTGACGAGATTCATTCTCTCTGCTTTTCAGCGCCCAACATGATCCCTGAAATAGTGTGGGATCACACCCTGCCAGGGTTCATGTACTTATTTACTAAGAACCATGTTATGTATGAGTTCATGTAAGTAAACGAAATATAAAGAAAATTAATCT
Organism: Acrobasis suavella; assembly: GCA_943193695.1. NCBI lineage: Eukaryota > Metazoa > Arthropoda > Insecta > Lepidoptera > Pyralidae > Acrobasis > Acrobasis suavella. The sequence continues at coordinate 13,758,435 of OW971952.1, forward strand.
GTCCTTTCAACCATCAGCCATATTTTGAAGCAAGTTCACTAAAAAACTAATGACTTTCCCATAAAAATCAGTGCTTAGCCTTTTGTATGGCACGGCTTTTGTATGGCAGGAAAACAATTTTTCGATGTTTAACCCCCGAAGAAAAAGAGGAGTGTTATAAGTCGGACCGAAAAGATGGACCGATTTCGGTGCAGTTTTTTTATGTGAAAGCAAGTTCTCTTACGGTGGTTCTTAGATATGTTTGATGAAAATCGTTTCAGCCGTTTAAAAGTTATTGGGAGTTAACGTTTAAAAGTCGTTGTTTTTTAGTTTGTCTAGCAAATAATAAATGGCGCTACGGATATCAATTTTAATATGAAGTTCCGTTTCTCATCACTAGATGGTATTCTTGAAAATTGGGTTTTTTATTTTTATTTTTCTGGCATATAAACTGGTTAATATATTTTTTCAAAGAAAGCAGTGCAGTATGACGGACTGAAATAGCTCCAAATATTTGGCTGCTGATTTAAAAGTTATCCTGAAAATTGTGACGATATCCAAACACATGAAATTTGCTTATTAACTTACAATTTTATGGCGATCGCTCCAGCACAGACAAACTTCAAAATAGATCAAATATACCTAATGATTTAGCTTGTGCGTCTTCCTATCATGTATTTTAAATTTTACAAATTTTATTTACGAGTATCATAGGCATTTTAAATATCACATGTTACTGATTGGCTTAACAGAAAAAAAAAAACTTACTAAGTGCTAGTCGGATTTGCGCTCGAAGGGTATCATTACCTATGAAAAAAAAATGTTGTATAAGAGAATCATTATTTTTTATTTGAAAGCCTTTACTACCTAGTTGGTTTCATATTGATATGTGGCTTGACGAGCTCTGTGGCGTAGTGGTCACTATGCTAGTCCGCCACCCAAAGATTCCGGGTTCGATCTCCGGTCAGGGCAAGTTGGCCTTTTTCAAATTGTCTTGGGTCTTGAATGTTTGTCAATATATGTATTTGTTATAAAATATAGTATCGTTGAGTAAGTATCCATAACACAAGTCTCGAACTTACTTTGGGGCTAGCTCAATCGGTGTAATTTGTCCCTATATATTTATTTATATTAATTTAGTGAATATATTATATAGAATTTTGGTGATATGGAGTCGTTAGTCTTTTTTTTTTGGTATTTTTTATGTCTATTTTATAAATATCAGTGGTAACAGGTAAAATTCGAAGCTATTAGAGCTGTTCCGCACAGATGTCGCGTGCTGGCGAGTGAAAATTTTGCAATATCGTGTCTTACCAGATAAAATTGCCTCTCTAGATTTTAAAAGTATTGCTTAATTCTGCCATAGAGAATTTTTGTTTATTTAAGTTTCGTCTAAAAAAATAACGGATTTCTTTATTTTTCTTATTTTGATTCGTTCTTGGTTGCATCGTTAAAATTCAAAATTCATAATTCAAATGTTTGTTCGGTAATAAGACCTTTATAGTACATACAGTAGTTTATATTGAATTTTAATTTATTTTAAAGAAAAGCTACCGATACTAGCGCTTCTTTACGCGGGCAGCATCAGAACACGAGTTTGGTTTCTGGCTGTTTGTTTGTTTGTAAAATGTTATCGTATACACATAAATACAAATTAAGAGAAGGAGCACCGCACAAAGGCGGACCTATCCCAGATTGGGATCTTTTCCGGTCAACCTTGAACATCAATAAAAAGGAAGGCTTTTTCTTTTCCAGGAAATAACGCATGTCAATGGTCACCCTAGCCAGTCGAAATCCTTAAAAAGATTTTTATTCTATAATTCTATAAACCTTTTTAAAGAATGAAATCTTTTTAAGCAAAGCAAAGGAAACATTTGGTTGTTTTTTTAAGATTGACACCTGAATATAATTAGAAGATACTGTGTTAAGGGCTGGTGAAATAAAAGGTGCGGAGGTGTTAACTATACGTGTATTCTGCCATGAACCAAACGAGAAAAGACCACTGAATACACAAACATTTACAGTGGACATATGTACCACAAATAAAACTTAACATTCGATAAAACAAATTGTTCGATGGCGGTCAAGGCAAGTTGGAAAACGGCTTTTTTCAAATTGTCCTGAGTCTTGGATGTTTATCTATATATGTATTTGTTATAAAATATAGTGTCGTTGAGTTAGTATTCATAATACAAATCACATATTTATTTATTATGGAGATACAATAACATTTTGGTGTTGTCAACAACGCCGGTCCTTAGTCAACTCTTTTTGGGAATGCCGTTCTCCCGTTTGATTAACTTTGATCTTGTAGAACTAACGTACTTATCACTGGATACTGGAACGTACCTATCTTAGAGAAAAAAAATAGCTTCCTCTATGGAGTCTTGAGGAGTAGGTTTTCCGTTTTTATGAGAATTCTATATGATATGTTACCGGAAAGTTTACGATCCTGCTGTTGTTCCGCAAATCACTTCTCGGGTGATATAGTCTTGGGGTGGGGGGGCAGTGCCAGCGAGAATCTGATAGGCTTTAAAATTTTTACATTAAAGACAGTTTTATCAAGGCTAAGTGATGGAGACGTTTGTTAATTTTTAATTTTTAAAGACTAATATAGGTATACATATGTATGCTTCCAGCCAGGTATATCGTTGTTTTTAGTCTGTTTAGGATATTGTAGGTTTGAATCACCTGATTATCTGAAAAGGAAAATGACTTCGTGTTTCAGAAGGCACGTATAAACTGTGAGTCCCGAACGCGATCTAGCGTTTGCTCATCAAACCTTTCCAAGGATTGATTCCTACCCTTTGGGTTGTGGAGGTCTGATAGCAGTCGCTCTGAGTAAAAACCAGTAACCTCGTCAAATCACCTAGGTTAGAGAGTGGACCCCGGACTCTGAAGCCCTACTGCTGAAGATGCAACCGGATGCGGCGTGTCTCCGTGCCGTCATAGCATATTCATGGAATTAGTAGATATTGCATAGTAGGTATGTTTCTTCATGTTATTACCAAGTACAAGATAAATAAATAAAATAAATATATATGGACATATAACACCGATTGAGCTAGCGCCAAAGTAAGTTCGGGACTTATGTAATGGATACTAACTGAACGATACTATATTTTATAACAAATACATATATAGATATACATCCAAGACTTTACCCACTATACTACTACTAAGAAGATTAATATACTCATATTACTCTCAACACTGCACTAAGTTACTCACCTTAAACTCGCTACCACACCGACCCTACCCTATACCCCGGTAAGCGGCATGTCTTCGTGCCGTCAAAGCGTATTCATGGAATTTGTAGATATTGCATAGTAGGTAATGTTTCTTCATGTTGTTACTACAGTTATTTAAATTTTATATATGCAAACTTATATATATGTAACCGCAACAATATTTATTATTCTCAATACTATACTAAGGTAGCTTAAACTTGCTGCCAAAGTCCCAGCTCCGCTTCCCGGCAAACATCGTCTGGTATGGTATGTTTACTTTAGCATATTTTACGTACAATGACTGTAGGCAGTGACCAAGTACAAGATAAATAAATAAAATAAATAAATAAATATATATGGACAAATTACACGGATTGAGCTAGCCCCAAAGTAAGTTCGAGACTTGTGTTATGGGATACTAACTCAACGATACTATATTTTATAACAAATATATAGATACATTCAAGACGCTACCCACTATACTACTACTAAGAAGATTAATATACTAAGATTACACTCAACACTGCACTAAGTTACTCACCTTAAACTCGCTACCACACAAACCCTACCCTATTCCCCGGTAAGCGGCATGTCTCCGTGCCGTCATAGCGTATTCATGGGATTTGTAGATATTGCATCGGGGCGCGCCGCATTCCGCCATTTTGGCGAAATTGTTTGTGAAACCGAAAATATACCGAGTAGCTTTGGTGGTAACTATTTTCAGTAGCTTGATCTAGTTTCTATACAGTAACATTTATTTATTTACCAATTTATGTACACGGAAAATTTATACAGAGAATACATCAAATAAAAGTTGTACAAAGGCACTACTTATCTCAAAAGAGATCTCTTCCAGTAGGCCTGTGAGAGGAGATGTTTATGTAAGAGAGGCATACAGGCGTGTTTATACATGAAATAAAGGAGGAAGAAAATTGAAATGACATAAAACTACACAAACTACAAATAAACATACATATATTATTACACATATCTATACTATAATAAAAGAGTAAAAAAAATGTGTCTGTACATTGAAAATTTAAAAAAAAAAAATTTGGGGCGATGGAGATATAGTAATAGAGTAAGAAAATAAAAAAAAATGTCTGTCTGTTTGTCTGTTTGTCTGTTTGTACACGCTAATCTCCGGAAATACTGGACGGATTTGAATGAAACATTTTTTGTTATATAGCTGTGAAGCCTGGGCAACATATAGGCTATAATTGATTTTGGAAAATGGAACACATGATGCAGAACTATAATGGTCCAGCTAAACTATAAAAAATATTAAAATGCCGCCTTAGCAAAAGTTGTTAAGTCTGATGAGAACTTTTTGTTGAGTTATAATACAACTGGCCAAGCGCGAGTCGGACGCGCGCGAAGGGTTCCGTACCATAATCTATGAAAAATCACGTTTATTGTATGGGAGCCCCCCATCAATACTTATTTTATTCGATTTTTAGGGTTCCATAGGGTAGGGTAGAAACGGGACCCTATTACTTAGACCGTCCGACTGTTTGTCTGTCACCAGGCTGTATCTCATGAACCATTATAGCTAGACAGTTGAAATTTTTATAGATGATGTTTTTTGTTGCCGCTGAACAAAAACGTACTAAATGTATACTATAATAATAGAGTAAAAAAATGTGTCTGTACACTGAAATTTTTTTGAAAGTAGAACTTATAAGTTCAGTATTTGCGGACCTTCAGAGCATAACACACCAGAAAATTCTTGGTTATGTGAACGCGCCATATTGACACCAAAAAATTAAAAATCAATTAATAAAGAACTTATGACGCAAATTATTGTTAACTAGCTTGTGCCCGCGGCTTCGCTCGCGTAGGGGTGTTATTTATCAAAATCCTTTCTTAGGGGATGCCTACGTCATAGTAGCTTTATGCATGCAAAGTCTCAGCCCGATCGGTTTAAAATTGACAAAGTTTCATACAAACTTTCATCCCCTATTTTATCCCCTTGGGGGTAGAATTGATCAAAATCCTTTCTTAGCGGATGCCTACGTCATAACATCTACCTGCATGCCAAATTTCAGCCCGATCCGTCCAGTGGTTTGGGTTGTGCGTTGATAGATCACTATGTCAGTCAGTCAGTCACCTTTGAGTTATATATATTTAGATATATATTTAGATATATATTTAGATTTCTTGGATAGTGTTGTTGACGACGCCACCAATTATCCAGTTGAGTTTCTTAATTCAATTGCAGCAAATGGACTCACGGCTCACAAAATAAGTCTTAATGTCGGAGGGCCAATAATGCTGATGCGAAATTTGACTCCGCCGAAACTGTGTAACGGAACCCAACTTAATGTCTCAGCACTGTATGCCGAAGTTCAGCGGCTGAATTTCAGCCAATGCATGCCTGCAATGTTATTTGCATTACTAGCAATACATAACGCCGAACTTCCGATGCTTTTGCCTGAATCGGACCCGTACCCGTACCCGTACCCGTACCCGTACCCGTACACGTACCCGTACCCGTACCCGTACCCGTACCCGTACCCGTACCCGTACCCGTACCCGTACCCGTACCCGTACCCGTACCCGTACCCGTACCCGTACCCGTACCCGGACCCGTACCCGTACTCTTCTTCCGCCGCCGCCGCCGCTGCCGCCGACGCCACTGCCGCCGCCGCCGCCGCCTCCGCTGCTGCCGCCACCGCTTCCGCTTCCGCTCCCGTTCCCGTTCCCGTTCCCTCTTCCACTTCCGTTCCCTCTTCCACTCCCGTTTCCGTTCGCCGCAGACGCGCCAAAGACGGAAGATTAAATTCTCATATCGGCAGATCACTACTGTTCGGCGTTTCCACCGAACTTCAGCAGCTGAACTTCAGCTTATTTAGTGTGTCATCCCCACCGAACTTTAGACACTGAACTTTAGCCACTTAACTTCGGCATAGTCTGCTGAGACACTTAAAGCTCACAGTAAGGGAGTGATGCCAGTGTAACTGTATTTATTCCGCGTATGCCACTCATCCCCAACAATTTTCCTTTTGAAAATACACAGTTCCATATGTTAACTTGCTTTGCTATGAAAATAAGTCACAGTTTTAGAGGCTTAAAGCTGCTGATGTCGATCTAAGGACTGGTTTTTCGCATGGCCTACTTATTGTGGCTTTCTCCAGGGTTAGTAACACTTCAGCTCTTTTCATATTGGCTCCCGAAGGAAAGAATTAAAATAATATTGACTTTTAACTCCTAACATTGTTACAAGTACTTTCTCCCTCTGTCTCTCTCTCTCTCTCTCTCTCTCTCTCTCTCTCATTAGTTTTTATTTATATTTATACGCCGGAGTCATAAAGTCCACGCGAACGAAGTCGCGGGCATCAGCTAGTACTTAAATAAATACATATGTCTATTAAGAATAAAATAAAATATATACTTAATATGAACGTTATAAGTTACAATTAAGATGATTCCAATAAATAATGATTTTTTACTCGTCTTTTAAATACCGAAATCGTTTTAGAGTCACGTCACGTCACGTCACGTCAACGTTGTCACGTCTTTATCCCCAACCGGGTTGATAAACGTGCAGGGTTGAACACGAGATAGCTCAGTTGGAAGAGCATGGTCGCACAAAGACCTGGTCTTTCGGTTCAAGTAACGCTCGCGTGATTTTACGCCATTACTTATTTAGTTTGATAAGATTATCTTGGAAACCATACGAAGTAATTACTTAGACACTATTACTATTGTGGCGAACTCTACGGCCACTACGAGGAACTACAATAAGAAACCAATCAAGAGACAACGGACGATATAGTTCACAAGAAGCATATGAGATGGCGCCAGCAGTATCCTACATCTCGATCTTAGAGTTCGTCCGATTCGCTGCATATATACAACTTCCGACGATACACCGTCGGAGCCGCGGTTCCCCAGGCGCAACAACATGCCTGGCGGGAAGATCTTCCCTTTGTGGCGGTCGAGCATATCACCTCGCTCCCGCTACACTATTACTACTAGAAAGATGTGATTTGTCAAAGGCACGTATGTTAGCGCCTTACTGGCGCTAACACTTGGCAACACCGTGCCGCAGTCGGCAACATCGGGACGCAATACGCATAAATGTATATATACATCATAGATTATTATTATTTGAAGTAATAATTAGATATTTCACAAAGTCAATTCAATTCAATTCAAATATATCTATATTATCATAGGATATTTATAATATCTCTTAATAATCGTCACTTTTTTTGTTTCACAATAATTGTTGACGTCAAAAAGTTACTTAGAGCTAAGTTTACTGCCGCCTCCAAAGCGCTAGTGCATAAGAAGCGGTAACAAACTGCACTGCAGCATTTTCTCCAAGAACGGCAACTCACAATGAATTTTATATATATAGTTGATATGTGGACAGAATATACATTGTTTGTTGTCATAATTTAAATTAATTTTTTTACGTCGAAATTTTGAAAAAATGGCAAATCAAGTTGTAAATTCAGTATGTACCTAATGTACCAAATTATGACCATTTCTGAGTGTACAAGCCTTTAAGAGGGACCCGCGCCAAGCCCAAGCCAGACTTTGTTGTCTTTAAAGTTTCGCGGTCACAAGAATTTTATAAAGTACTAGTAATCATTGTATTAGCTTAACCCTTTCACCGCGGGACTTTTTATCAGTTGACGTGCCCCCAGCGCGAAGGGTAGTAAATCTAAAATAAATACCTACAACCAAAAAGGGATGTGGATACTTAAGTTATGTGAAATACAAGCATTTCTTTTTTGTCGGAAATATCCGACACTCGCGGAATGGGCACGACAATGTTTGTCGGATAAACCCGACGTTTGCGGTGGAAGGGTCGGTTTACCTAGCAAAAATAAATATGTTTATGTATAACGGTGTTTAATATTTATTTTTCTGATAATATGTAGGTATCACGTTTAGCGAGATGGTAGGCGCAAAGATGAAAAAAACCTGTATTAAAATACTCCGAAAACTCAGCCCTACCGCGATAGTTAAATATTTCGAATACCCTTCTGCCGTAAGTCTACCAGTCGCTATGACGGCAGTAGAGTCGTCGAAATATCTGGCTTAAATGATATTAATCGCAGTTTAAAATCATGTATTCAGCCATAAGTTTAGAGACAGTAACTAACTAAAAACCTAATTTGGACCATTCCTTTCATAATCTATTGTAAAAACAAGGTGATCTTTCACTTAGAATAGTTAACAATACATTACTGATTTCGACGCTTTGTAAAAAGAGCTTTTGGAGCTTCCCGCTTTGTTCACGGCTCAGCTTTTTGCGGTCATTAGCACGTTACCGAGAAACAAAGACGAGACGAATACACAAGTTAGGTTTTCTAGATAGTTTTATGTAGGGAACAGATGGCTGGATTTTTGTGCCTCGTGGTTTTTTGGCGTGTCGTATTTGCTTTACTTGGACTATGCAGTTGTCTTGAATTGATGTAAATAGATCGTCTATCACAAAAATAAACTCCCCTCTGAATGATACTGATTATGATTTTCATGATTCATATCTAGTACATACAAGCTTCAGCTTCTCAAAAAACTTAATATATGCCTACCTATACAAACACAATCCTGTTAATTGTATTAAAGCATTTAATGCAAATATCGAATTATTGTTTATGCTATGCTTTGATTATTAGTCATGTTTGAGAAATAAATAATCTTTCATCTATCTTATAAATAAAAGTTTATTGTTAAAAAAAACACAAAATTCACAACCGTTTCGTCAAAATTTATACATAATATAAAACAAATCAGTCAAAAATACCACCCCGAATCGTACCCGGATCAAAGGTACCCATTATACTTGCTGCATTACCTCCAAGCCTTTGGACCAAGTACCATCCAGAGCGGTGGTCATATCCACGGGATTTTAACCGCCGACCTATCTCACTAACAAAGTACTTCGCCTCTGAACACCACGGTCCAGCTGTTTCTACGGCCACCGGAACGAATTCGTACTGGTTAGATAAAACCGAATATTTTATATTTTTATGTCCAGGTGCCAACTTTGCTGCTGCACCAGGTGATAGATAAAATTATCTTTTATCTATCTTGTAATATGTTCTATGATTAATTCAGTTTATGGGAGTAAATACTTATTGTGACATTTTAATTGAGTGCGTGTAGCAATTTGATTGTGGATTAGGCTCTCGCGCTATAATCTGTCTATTTATCTTGCAATCAATAATTCATTAGAGTGGAAGCGCTACCAATGGGGTGAAATGTCAGCTTTGTCGCGGTTACATGTTATTTACTCCTGAGCATTAGCAGATTTGCTGATCAACAGATCTGGTTTGCTAATGAATGACTGATGATGAAATTAATATATATGTTTTAAGAATATAAACACCTATTTTGCTTGTGAGCATAAACCGAGGAGCGGGCGAACAGTTTTGAATTAGACGAAGTATACGTAGAAGAATATCTTGCTCGCCCTACATTTTGAGATTGAATCGTGAGTGATGACGTTCCAGCATCAACAACTGCATCAGTATGCGGCCGTATGCTGATCAACGTCATTATACCACGGATCTACAGAATATGGCCAGATATGACAAGCAAAAAAGAAATTCTGATCTATAAATATTTATTTTTTCCAACTTCAGGTCATTTTATTTGATTGACTCATACCTATCCTATAACTGTCTATTCAAATTATTAAGTCTTCTGTACCTGTATATTAACTTTTTTTTAAACTGACTGATAAATCTGAACTGACAAAATTCGGAATTCTCAGGGGCCGACCAAAGTCAGGGAAAGTTGGAATATGGCCTTTTAGGGTTCCGTAGTAAACAAGGAACCCTTATATAATAGTTTTGCCATGTCTGTCCGTCCGCGGTTTTACTCAGCGACTACAAGTACTAGAAAGCTGTGATTTGGAATAGATATGTATATTAATTAGGTGGAAAAAGTGGTAAAATAAAATATTGAAGAAGATTTTTTTTTGGATAGCTCCCGTACAAGTAATGTAAAGCACAATTTTTTTCTCGACTTACCAATCATGTGGGGTTTCGTTGAATAGGTCTTTTGAAAATATGAGTTTATAAATACCGTTTTTCGATTTAGGGATCAGTTTCCGAAATGTTTGGTTTTAAAGTGAAAATTTTTGTTAAGAGTCAAGTGTCCCCCTCTATCTGCTAAACGGTTATATATGGACACGTAAAAAAAATTTACAGCTATAGTATATAATAACGAAATTTAAGGGAAAACTATCAAAGCTTAGTAGGGTTTACAAATTAAAAAGTTATAGGCGATCAACTTGTAAAATGTACTCGAAAAAGAAAAATTTCATAGTTTATCAATACAAAATTAGTTTTTAGACGTTTTTAGTGGCATTAACTCAAACTTGGCATTCGCAACTACGGAACCCTACACAGCGCGTGGCCCGGCATACACTTGGCCAATTATTTAGTTTATCTTTATATGTTATTGGACGAGCAAGCGAAGCGAGCTAAGTTCTCCGAGTCTACTTCAACAATCCGGCGTTAGTATGTATAAAATAATAAATGAATATATACAGACTGTTCTGATCACAAAAGCTATATACTACTTTGAAATAAAATTGTCCGTACTCAAATTTGTGTTTTACTTTATTGTGGTAAGAAATATTCACTCCATCTGTTTTGACATACTCGAAAAAAAAAGACGTGTTCGAATTCACAGATAAGAAATTTTAACCAAAAAAGGTGCGTTTTGAATACATCCTTGTATAATATTTTTTTCTTACTATAGTAGCTAAACAAACACGGACAAATCACACAGATTGAGCTAGCCCCAAAGTAAGTTCGAGACTTGTATTATAGTATAGGATACTTCTCAACGATACTATATTTTATAACAAAACCATCTAAGGATAAACGTGAAAGACCCAGAAATATCTGAAAAAGGTCTTTTTCCATCTTGACATGACCGGGGACCGAACCCAGGACTCACCAGTACCTGGCCTCAGAGGTCGTATGTCAGTTTAACGATAACTCTAGTAGTTTTAATCGGAGATTAATAAAATTAGATAAACGTTTAGTAGCCAATACAAATTTTAATTTCGATCATAAGCCAAATCTGTCAACGATTTGTCGAGATATAAGGTCCACAAGTACACAGTTTAGGGCTAACTACTAATATAATAGTTTGTTACGGCTTGCGTTATCTATTGAATTATCTTCTTTGTTTTATGTAGATATGACATACTGGCGCTAACGATACTGTATCAAATCAGATCTGATTCTGAATAGAATGGCCCATAGCAATCTCCATCCTCCAACATAGCTACATCTAAATGCTGAAGCTACTGTTCCTATTTATTGGGCATGGAATTAGTGACCAGCGGTTTATGCACTGGCTGTCTGTCTGTGAGGCTCGAATTCGATCCTCGTTAGACACTACATATTGCGGCACGTAAGTTTAGCGCTGAGTTACATGTAGAGGGGATACAAAGTCATAGTCAAAGTCAAAAGTCATTTATTTATCTTTGGATATTTATATCACTTGATAATTGTCATTTCTTTTTTCTTTCGATTTCTTAATAGTTAGTTGTTGACGTCAGATCATTTACTTACAACTAATACTGCGCACAGTTACGGTATTAATTTTTGACTTCTGCGCAAGCAAGGTTGCTATAGTTTCGTGCCACTACCTGTACTTGTACTTAGGATTTAGAACTTACTAGCAGGGCCCCGCGGTGTTACCCGAGGAAAAAGTAGCCTATGTATTAATCCAGGGTATCAGCTGTCTGCAAACCAAATTTTATAAAAATTAGACCAGCCGTTTGGGCTTGAAGAACAAATATACTCACACACTCACAAACTTTTGCCTTTATAATATTAGTGTGATGTGCTGTCATCTTTAATTACCACCACCTTGCTAGTTTACTAGGGTAAACTTCCAGTCATTGGACAGAATACAATAAAACCTTATTTATTACAGTGCATTGCAGCTAATAGCTCATAGAGTACTATAATACAACTGAAATAGAGAGCCATCTCGCGTAATTTTTCTGCCAACAATTTAAGCTGCAAACCTGCAAACGTGGTGTCATCTATTAATGTTATTCCAAAATAAAATAAAATACTAAATATAAAATTTATTTGCAGTGAGGTGGGATTTGACACTGAGATTCCTGAGATCTCAATGACTATGAGTCCATTGCGTTAACCACTACGCCAATTAGGCTTAGCACTAAGCGTGCGAAATTATCGCTTATAATTTAACTCTAAATGAAAAGAAAAACAAATAAAAGATTTTTGTTAGATATGTTTACCCTTTGTGGAGATTCGAACCTGTAGACTCTGATTAGTTTTGACCGCGTAAAACGTTACACCAAACAGGATTTACACTAAGCTTGTGAAATTATTGGTTAAACTACTCGTATACCATAAAACCGTAACATGAGAAAGCATGTAGTGCGACATCTTTACAAATTCTAACAAACTAATAACTATAAGTGCTTTTAATATTTAATTCAGAATAAGATTAATAGATAACGTCCTTCAAAACGCAAAAATCACAATGTATGGCTCTATCACCCCCATGTAATAGCTCTTTATACTCTGTAGCTGTAGTTACGAAAGCAACCTTAATAAATAAGATTTTCTTGAGTTCTGTCTAATGACTGTTAGCGTCCAATGACTGCAAGTTTTCCCAAGTGTGTAATAATGACTATTGTCACTAGACGACAGTAAATGATCTATGTCAGATGCTTTTAGGGAGCTCGACAGAGACGTGCATTTCATGCAGACAAATTTGTCTACCCTGTGTTAGCCTAATAATGACGGCAAAGTAAGAAATGTAGCTATTTTCTTCGATATGGATCCGTTCTTCAAATGTAGGTTAATTTACAAGAACGGCTCCATATTTTTTATCTGAAGCCAGTGTTAGCTAACAACATACTTGATAAGAGTGAAAGAGTTCCTATGTTTAGGAACTCACTCTAGTTCCTAAGTTTATAAGTACGACCATGGGCCAAATCTTGATTCTCTAGTTCATAGTTCAGGATGAACTCATCATGCAACAATCATCATCATTATCAGGTATTCCTCCATTGCAGAAGCCTCTGTGTACTCTAGAGCCATATTTGGCCAAAGCAGCGAGACGATTCTACATTCTACACCTTCCACGCTGGCCAGACAGGATAATAAATAATAAATAAATATATAGGGACACACAAATTACACTGATTGAGCTAGCCCCAAAGTAAGTTCGAAACTTGTGTTATGAGATACTAACTCAACGATACTATACTTTTTAATAAATACATATATAGATAAACACCCAAGACCCACGACAATTTGAAAAAGGCCATTTCCCAACTTGCCCTGAAAGGGGATCGAACCCGAAACCTCTGGGTGGCGGACTAGCATGGTGACCACTACGCCATGGAGGTCGTCATGTAGGATGAAGTACTTGTTAAAAAAGGGATTGAAAAATACGCTTATAATACTATACTGTACTCAAAGCAATAGGTATGAGTAAGACTCTCTGCTTCAACATATTGCAAAACTTCGCTCCGGACATATGCCACTAGCAAAGTTTGCATTTTTAATGAAAAAGTACATTCCCTAAATTGTAGTGTGTGTGCCACCCTGGAAGATGTACAACACTTGCTATTGGTATGTGTACGAAATGAAAAGGAAAAACAGTTATTGTTGAGCAAACGGAATTCAAATAAATTTTATATTGGCGCTCTTGTTTATCATCCGAATTCAGAACCATCTCCCGGTTGAGGGATTGCAGTATATAAATTAGCAGCGGCTGCGCAAGAGTAAATAGTGTTGTAAAAAACTGGAGTCAGAGAGTCTACGTTTGTAAACTCGACTTAATTTTGCATGCTTGGACATTCACAAATTGGAGTCGAGTCAAGCACGAGTCATTGGAGCTCGGACTGGAGTCAAATAAAAACTCGAGTCACAGAACCAACTCGAGTTCAAATACCAAACTCGAAGCAACTTCTACTCAACAAACTCTCTAGTACAACAACTTCTACAAAGAGTCTACTACTGAATACCGACAGACGAAATCTCGGTGAACGCTATACCGACAGTTTATTAACTTTTCATGCATGAGACTGACAGAAGACGAAATCGAACTAGTTTATCCCGACTGAAGTCTATCCCGACTGTCAGTTTGACCGATACAGCATTAAATCGAAAAACCATAGATCGATTGAATCTTATCCCTCCATGCTGAAGACCAACAGAATCTTATCCCCGCTTGCAGTAGACCGACAGAAGACTAGACCGCAACGGTTTATTTCGACAGAACAACGTCCCGCCAGCAGAAAAGCGACAAAGCACAATAACGACAAACGGGCTAAATGAAAACCTCATGTTTTATTACAAAATATTACAACACATCTGGTCGTACTGTATATCTTGTATCGCCTTAGGCATATCTAAGCTCCAGGTCGCACATCGGGCTTCGGAGAGGGCTATCTTCGGTATTTCTCTACGTGATCGCATTAGAAATAATGAGGAGATCCGCAGACGAACAAAGTCACTGAAATAGCGGATTAGCTCGTTGAAGTGGCAGTGGGCGGGACACAAAGCACGCAGAATGTAACGATTTGCTAATCATCATCGTCATTTGAGCGTGTTCCCGGTAGCTTCATCAGCGGTAACGTTAACAACTTCAGCCGGGTTACGCTACCTAACCTAGAATATTTGACGAGGTTACTGGTTTTTAGAGGATCAAACAAGGCGAACGCCTTGGCCACTGGACCACGGAGAAAGTTACCATGTAACGATTCGCAAATATACCTATACTTACATCAATATTTTTAAGCTTGTTAACCTCCTGCTTGTCCACCCGGGGTGGACAGCAGGAGGTTAACAAGCTTAAAAGCAAAGCTTCTACAAAGCATTACAATCATTCAAAACTTTATATAACATTAATGATACACTACTAATAATAATAGTGATAATATACTTAAAATATGCAATAAAAAATATCAGACTTGAGCGTGACTCAGTCCATAAACAGGCTCGAGCACTTATACCGAACTCGAGTCTGTTACGAGAGTTTGAGTATAACTAACACATCGAGGCAGTAGAGTTCCTATTTGAGTCGAGTCATGTGATTTACAGTCTAGTCAGAATATTTAGACTGCTGGACTCGAGTTTCTTACAACACTAAGAGTAACTCCTTTTAATACGGACAAATATAATAGGTTAGGTTACGATTAGGCTGTCATGTTTTAAGAAAAAAATCAAAGGCTTTTAAAATAAATAGGGGGTAGAAAAAATACATATTGCAAACTGTACAAACATTCATAAACATCACGAGAGTAATGTTATTTTGTGCAGTGAAGTGAACAAACTGGCAACAAATGAACTTGCATGATATCTCTCAGACATCGCAATTTAATTCTGTATCGACATATCGGAGCCGGATGGCGGAAAAATTGTGCATAGACCTACAAAATATTAGAACTGCATTTGTACCGATTTATTCTGAATGTCTAAGCCCTTGAGACATTACGCATTATCTTATCTTGCTTTGGGGTTCGAATTTGGAAGCACGTGGAACTTTTGGGTTATTTTTGACTTAACTACTTGCCTTATTCACCCGCTTAGGGATTTCCATAGATGGACTGCATAAGCTTCAGAATATCACCTGGTCACAAAATTAATATATAATAAGTATTACATACATAATGGAATCTCTACATGGCTCGAACGAGGGAGAGGTCCGGGGACGGGGAACGGGGACGCATATTGTTCCATATTTATATAAATTCTGTAACCTGGTACATACTGCCTGTAGTCCTCTAACTTAGGGTATGCTGATCTTCGCCTACACATTACGCCTACGCACTTTTGAATTTATTATACTTGTTGCCGGCAGCGTTGTAATTCTTGTCGATCCCACGGGAACTTCATATTTTCCCGGGTTAAGAAGTTTCCTGAAAGACTGGGTCAAAAATAAATTATTCGGTACAGTTCATAAAATAAAACGTCATAAAAGTGTCACTTTCCATTGATCATTTCTATTTTCATCAAGATTTAGATTAATTAATGCAGAAATACTGATATTAAGAGAGCCATTTGACTCCAAAAAAGCATGTGACGTCGTGCTTTTTTGGAGTCAAATGGCTTTTGTATTTCATACAAAATCCCATACAAAATGTTTGTTTTGACGTTTTTAAAAAAGTGTCTGATTTGACTTGTTGTCATCTAGCGGATTAGCTATATACGTGGTAAATTTCATCTAACTCGTTCAGGCGTTTTAGTTTAAACACAAACCAAATACCCTTGCATCCAGACATCCATATACTTTAGCCCTAACGGGGTAGACAGAGCCCTGGGGCCGTTAGAGCCCTGGGCC
Source organism: Acrobasis suavella (assembly GCA_943193695.1). Lineage (NCBI taxonomy): Eukaryota > Metazoa > Arthropoda > Insecta > Lepidoptera > Pyralidae > Acrobasis > Acrobasis suavella. The sequence goes on from OW971952.1 coordinate 13,774,961, forward strand.
GTTAGACAGGGCCCTGGAGCCGTTAGAGCCCTGAGCCGTTAGACAGGGCCCTGGGGCCGTTAGGGCCCTAGGTCGTTAGACAGGGCCCTGGGGCCGTTAAAGCCCTGGGCCGTTAGACAAAGCCCTGGGACCGTTAGACTGAAAGGTCTCTTATATAATTGTTCTGAAAGTATGTCAAGTAATTTCTCAAAAGATTCAATATATTGTGCTCATTACGTAAGGTCTTGAGGTTTGGCGCCAAACTTGCTAATTGAGGCTAACATGATCAAAATCAATTTGGAGCCAACTTCAAGTATAACTTACACATTGTACGGAACCAAACAACCGAACAGAGGGCACAGAATAAAGATAGCAACAGAAGAATCGCTCGAACGTACTTTTGCACATGATAAATTGTTTGTTTACTACTACATTTTTATATAAAATCCTTGCTTTAGCAAAATCCTTTCTTAGGGGATGCCTTCGTCATAACATCTACCTGCATGCCAAATTTCAACCCGATCTGTCCAGTGGTTTGAGATGTGCATTGATAGATCACTATGTCAGTCAGTCAGTCACCTTTGAGTTATATATATTTAGATAGAGATAGAAGATAGACTAGTTGCGCCCCGCGGTGTTACCCGCGCTTAAAGTCGCCTATTTATTAATCTAGGGTGTAAGCTTCCTACATACTAAATATTATTAAAATTGGTCCAGCCGTTTGGGCGTGAAGAAATAACAAACACACACATACACTTACAAACTTTCGCCTTTACATACTAGTGTGATAACATAATTAATTCTTATGGGGCGTATTCTAAGCCCAAGACCACAACGCAAGACCCAAAGGTCACTTTAGCTTATGCATTCAAGAGAGTGGAAAAAGGAATCAAAGTAATGATGGGTCCCCCAATCCTCCGATCGATTTTTACAAGGGTAAATGTAATATCTTAAAAGTTTTTAGTGGTTCACGAATTCTTTTGCGTGTTTTGAGTAATTTGTCATTTTATAAAATAAAGGTGATATTAATTTACAAGTTTATTAGCCAGGCGATTTCAAGGACCCTGGACGATAGCATCTAGTGATAAATGAACTACAATCACAGAACTACATATTCTATCCGAGGTTAAGTGGTATAAATATGTACCGCCATCTATTATTTTCTAGATAAATTAAAAACCCCTACTTTTAAGCGTTAACCACCAATAACTCTTAAACCGCTTAACTGATTTCCATCAAACATTAGCTATGTTTGATGAAAATCAGTTAAGCGGTAAAACCAGCGCAAAGGAATTTGCTTTGAAAAATAACCGCATTGGAATCGGTCCATCCGTTCGAGAACTACCATGACACAGACTGACACACATTAATATCAAACTTATTACAACCTCTTTTTTGTCAGGCGTTAAAACTGTTTCTGCAAGTTATATCTGCAGCCATAAACCAAATTTGAAGACCGAAAGTTGAAGGTCGTATCTGCCCGCTCTATAGTTTATGATGAAACTTAGCAACATTAAGTTATGCAAGTTGTAATCAAAGCTGAACTTGTGCAGTTTGCATTGTGACGTCAGTGTCTATATTGGAATATAACGTCGATAACTAGAAGATAATACTATTGTGCGTGTATTTTTAGGGCGCGTTCAGACGACACGTGCGTGCACGCCTTGCGCACAAGTCACAACAAGCGCGATTTGAATTTGTTGCGTGTAATTTCCTTCCGGGACATAGCTGTTTACATGACTGAACGTCCAATGGTTCGATTTTGTAAATATCAAAATGTACAAAGTTTTTTATTTCTAATGACAAAATGCATTGAGTTGTATTGATGTATGATAGGACTCAAATTATATGCAACAAATTTCAAAGCGCGCTAGGCATGCGCTAGGCTTAGATTTGGCATGAGCTTGTCGTCCGAACCCGGTCCATGCCCTTATACAGTGTATTTTGTCACGCACGAGCAGCGAACTATAATACAATTAATAAGTAACTTTACATATTATGTACTATCACGTCTTTATTCTTAATGGTGCCGACGGAGCCTAGGGCCGCAAAATCCAAAGGCCACTTTTAGCGTGATGCTGGGCGAGACGGTGAAAAATGTAACCAAAATAGTTAAGGGCGACTAGCCACGTCGCCTATGAACATTATTCGCATTCTCGTCCATTACTCTTGAGCAGCTTTAACCATCTGCGCGGAAAAGAAACAGCTTCCAGTTTACCATGAAAGTACCTCAGTTGTGCGACAAACCGTTGCCCTGCAAACCTTTGACCGACATAACATTTGATCGGTACTACTATTGCTCGACATCAATATTGTTCGACCAATGTCTGACCGACATAACATTTCATTAAATATAAAACTTACTAGCTGACCCGGCAAACGTTGTTTTGCCATAAAAAAATTTTGGGGTGGACTACCCCTAACATTTAGGGGGATGAAAAATAGATGTTGGCCGATTCTCATAGATACCGGATAAGCACAAAAAATTTCATCAAATCGGTCAAGCCGTTTCGGAGGAGTATGGCAACGAAAACTGTGACACGAGAATTTTATATATTAGATAACGACGCAAAGTGGTCCCAAGAAATTAAATAAAAAAAAACTATTTATGTCTTGTCTAAAACTTTGCTATATCTGAGCGATATCGAGATCGCAGCATTAGCATATGCGACGGAATGCGATTGTATATATTCCTGCGATATGCACACGAGAGGGTACTCTGCCATGATGCTGCGCTGAAGGGATAACATCATTGCATTTATTACCCGACTCCGGCAAAGCCAAGAGGAAGGGTAATGATTTTAACAGTCTACAATACGTAACAAAAACCCTGTCCGATCCTTGACGGAGCAACTCAGACCGTCAATATGAACAACTTTTCCTATGGTACCAATGATTGAAACTCAAAGAAAAAGTCTACATTTTTATACAAATTGTCGGGCCGGCCGAACACTTTTGTATCAAAAATGACGTTTTTTTTTGAGTTTCAAGCTTTGGTCCCATAGGAAAAGTTTTTCATATTGATTGTCTGAGTTGCTACTACACGGATCGGACAGGGTTTTTGTTATGTATGTGGGTATGTATGTCTGTTCCACCGTAGCATCCGAATCGCTTGTCCAATTTTTACAAATGATATGTCAATCGATGCATTAAGTTGTGCGGGTGACATAGGCTGATGGCTGATGGAGTAAAGCACTATCAGAATAGCAGTCTAGGACGGGTAAAAGAAGCATCGGACGTCCTGTAAGGCTCACTTGTCAGCACGGCGCAGCATTTTTTCTATGCTGCTATTCTTTTCTGTCGCTCAGAACCGTCATTTACCCGAGCAACAGAGACTGACAGAACGCTATCCGAACCGTGCGATAGCACGCTTATAGCATTCTGCGCACTCTCTTGCTCTGGCTAATGACGGTTCTGAACGACAAAAAAGAATAGCAGCATATAAAACTGCTGCTCCGTGCTGTCAAATAAGACCAACCCTTATGAGATGAATTGATGATGTAGTCAAGGTTCGTGGATCGAACCTAGATGAGATCAGTACAAGACCAGGCCTGTGTCACTTCCCGTTTAGGTATCGAAAATATACCTCCATGTTTACTATGTGCGCGGCGACCACTTCCAAGGAGAAAATTCGGTTACATGAATCGTTTTTCCAGAGTTATATGAATGAAATTGGCTTGCAATGGATGTCAAGGTATCTAAACGATGAGGTGAGGACTTCTGACGCGAGCTAAATTAAACCTTAGCGCTAACTAAATTGAGTAGATATTTCTTTTTTAAGTAAGACTTCTGTGCGCGAGTACTTATTCTGCGACAGGACCGAGATTGGTGGCGTAGACGAAGGGAGGCATATGCTCAGCAGTGGGCAGAAGAAGGGCTGATATAATGATGACATAGGCTACAATTTGTATGCAAAAACTGTTATAACGATTATCATATACAAAAAAGTAAGAGTCAATTTTTCCTTTGTTTCAAATACTAGTGGACTATCAAATGAAAGGTCTTGATTGATAAGCACATTTTAATGTAAACATTACTAGCTACGCACCGCGGTATTACCCGCGGAAAAAGTAATCTATATTAAATATTATATATTAATTCAAGACTATGTCATTTAAAAGTAGTTTCAGATATGCGGCGGCAAAGTGTTGGAATAACATTCCAGCGCCAATCAGAAACGTCTAATCAAAATTTACTCTTAAATGTTTGTGTAAAGTACATCTTCTGGATATGCAAAAAAAGGATATGTCTAAGCGCTTTGCCTGCCGCATCAGTAGAATTTATGCCTTGCATAATATTAAGCTTTCTTTTTATTGACTACCCCGCTGGTTCCTGTTGTGTGGGTTTGTGTTCATGTACGAGTATATAATGTTTAATGCAGTTATGGGAAATGTTATAATTTTTATTCCAATGCTATGTCGTATGTAATCTTAGACCAATATTTTATTGTTAAGTTAATCTAATTAATGGTTTAAATTGAATTATTGTATTTTTAACCGACTTCCAAAAACGGAGGAGGTTGTCAATTCGTCGCGAGTCTTTTTTTTATGTATGTTCACCGATTATTCAAAGACGCCTGGACCGATTCAAAAAATTCTTTTTTTGTTTGAAAGGGTATACTTTTCAGGTGGTACCATGGAAATTTGATCAAAATCGGTTGTATAGTTTGGGGGTGAAGCAGGTTTTTAGTTTTGAAAAATTATATTTTAATGATTGTATTGATTGGAATCTCGTTCGCGCACTCTCAAGGGCGCCAGCTGAAAATCAGCCGTTACTCGTAGTGGGTAGCGTTTAGCTGGGCTGTAGACCTATTGTGAACACTGCACCACAAATGCAAGCTTAGCTGTAAGTACTAAAATGTGTAGTTATGTATTTTAAATAAATAAATAATAAATAAATATATAAAGACAGATTACACTGATCGAGCTAGCCCCAAAGTAAGTTCGAGACTTGTGTTATGGGATACTAACTCAACGATACTTTGTATATATTTTTAACAAATACATATATAGATAAACATCCAAGACCCAGGACAATTTGAAAAAGGCCATTTTCCAACTTGCCCTGACCGGGGATCGAACCCGGGACCTCTGGGTGGCGGACTAGCATGGTGACCACTACGCCACGGTGGTCGTCAAATTTTTTCATTTTATAATTTTATGTGTACTGTGTGTTACAGAAAACAAATAAATTATTTATCTATCTATTATTATCTAATTCAGAGTGTCGGCTACATGCATGTCAAATTTTATCCAAATTGGTCTAGCCGTTTGCGCGTAAAGAAGTAACAAACACACACTTTCACCTTTGTAATATTAATGTGATTAGCCGGGTATTACATTTATAAACGACCTCTGTGGTCTAGTAGTCATCATGCCAGGCTGTCACACCGGAAGGCCCGGGTTCGATCCAAAGTCAGTTCAAAATGATATTTTTCAGATTGACTTGAGTCTGGGATGTTTATCTATACAATGTATTTGTTATAAAATATAGTATCGTTGAGTTAGCATCCCATAACACAAGTCTCGAACTTACTTTGGGGCTAGCTCCATCTGTGTGAGTTATCTATATATATTTATATTTCTGAAACACAGTGAAAAATGTGAGGTTTTAGCTAGTATTCACATAATTATGTGAGCTGCAGCGCTGTCTCTGGGGCGTCGGCCCGCATCCGGTGCATTCAGAGCTTCCTTTGCAGTGACACATTGCACAGGCCACATGACCCCGTTTAGGGAATTATATATTACTTACTCTACTTTCATCTTAGTACATTCTTGGCTCATTCCTTCTGTGCAACTAAGGACTCCCGAGGTGCGCTTACTCCGTATTTCTCTTTCAAAAATATTTCTTCCACGCTAGTCTTAGGACGTAAGCAGCTGATTCTCTTTCTGCGCAGATCGTAACAGCCGATTGAGGGAAACAGATGCGGATAGCAACCCATAATTATTTTGATTTTTGAAGTGAAAACTTATTTAGCGGCGTTGTACACTTTGTTTTAATGGGTAAAAAATGTTAAACTCGCGTCAGGGCGTCAGGACACGTGACCTGATCGAAAGTTCGTAAGACGGATGGAGAGTAGATTGCCGGCGCGGCGTAGGAGAGGAAGTATCCCCGTCTCTTTCTACGGCGGCGCAGGGCGCTTGCGCAAATATTCGTGTGTGTTTATATTACAGCGTGCCACGCGCATCCATGGAAATGCACAACGTTAATATTCAAGTTTTCACTTCTGCCGGCACTCCTGGAGTGCAACCCGCCTTTTTTTTCATCCTTCCGCTCACTATCACGCTAAAAGTGGCCTTTAGTTGCGGCCCTGGACTCTGTAGACTTAGAGCCGCAAGACCCCATTGCTCTGTCTACCCCGTTAGGACTAAACGCATACTAGTATTTATATAAAAACTCTTGTAGTCGCTTCTCACGAGATCCATAGAGAGAAAGAGTGGCTTTTAACCAACGATAGAAAAGAGGGGTGTTATAACTTTGACGCTAATGTCTGTATGTGTGTCTGTCTGTGATATTGTAGCGCTCGAACGGATGTAAGATAAATAGGTATAAGATAACTCTTTATTGTACACCAAAAGAAAAATATAACAGAAAGAAATATTGTTAAATTAAATGAGTACAACGGGCGGTCTCATCGCTTAAAGCGATCTCTTCCAGACAACCAGTGGATGGAGAGGAATGTGAGATAGACAAAGACGGTGGTGCAACTGACTAAGAAGGAAAAATTATATCTAAAGCAACTTTTAACTTAATAAAATGAACAGATGTTCTTAGCTATGTTTGAGGAAAATAATTTTAGCCGTTTAAGTTATTACAGCTTGAAAGTCCGGGCTTTTCCTACAACATTATACATGACGCTATAATAGTAAAACTACCATTACGATCAAATCGTATTGTTAGTACCGCAATTCATCACTAGATGGCGTTCTCGGCATTTTCGGGTGATTTTAATTTACCGAACAAAAAACTTGTATCCCAGGTTTCCGCATGACATATGACACAACATATTTATATCTAAAACATGTCTAGACTCGTTATTGATCCTTCTTCATCCTTTCATGAAAATTCTAAAATGCTCCCAAGCAAATACGTCTAAAAGTCATAATTCTAATAAAAGTGAGCGCCTTTTAAGAGTACTTTAAAAAGGGCGTTTGATCTGACACTTTGACGTGTTACACTTTGGAGAGAAAAATGGGGGAAAGCCCCTCTTCTTTCTCTTACACATTATCACGCCTGTTTCCCACAGGGTAGGCAGATACTATGAACCTCCACTTGCTTCGATCCTGACAGACCTCTTTTGCTTCATCTACACTCATCAATCGATTATCAGGTCATCATCAGCGTCACCGGCAGCCTCCCATATTGTTCTGTTGGGAATAGGCCTCTCTCAATGTATGCCAACCACCTCGGTCCTGTGCCTTACGAAACCAGTTTCGACCCACGATTTTGCTTATGTGGTAAATTTAACTCTATAGTCATTTTCTTTAGTTTCCTCTTAATAAGAGGTCATAATGTGAAGACACAAGAAGGTTAGGTCACATTGTGATATCCACGAGAAGGTAATGTCATAAAATGACATCCACTAGAAAGTTAGGGTCAAAATGTAACATCCACAAGAAGGTAAGGTCATAATATGACATCCACAAGAATTGAAACCGCACGGCAGAAATTTTAAGTGTCTTTTTGATAACAACTATTCAAACACTGTGTTACTCACGTAGAACATTTGCAAAATCCTGACTAGTTTTAATCGGTTTTTACGATCATCTTCTGGATGAGAATTGGGAGCGACCCGACGTTCTCTAAGCGTTGACGTTATGTCTATTTGATATTATGTCAACGCTTAGAGACTTGTAGAACGCTGGCTCTGTTGATAGCTATGAAAAGAACGTTTGATTTCCCGTTTGTAGACTTATCCTCAAAGATTTTGTGCATGAGGTTTTATGTCAATACTTTAAGATGTTAGCAATTTCTCATCTTATTACGATGAGAAGCTCGGTGACCCGGCGGGAATGCGTATTACTAGCAGTTTCGCAAGTAAAGCGACACCGGGCGTGGTCCCCACTTGAATGGGTGACCATAAGTGGCATGAAAAATTCTTCAACTCCTCCGTGCTTTACATGGCATGTATAAGCCGTTGGTCCAGGTTATCATCATTGTATGGTAGTCGTAATGTTATGTCAGACGCCTTAAGGCAGCCTGAGAAATCTGACACCAGTGTTGGCCACTTACACGAACGAAAAACAAACATCTTATTGACATGCACGAGTCTTAAGAAATAAAATTTCATCATCATCATTTCAGCCGCATAACGTCCACTGCTGGACATAGGCCTCTCCCAAGGATTTCCAAAATAACCGATCCATAGCGGCCTGCATCCAGCGCTTTCCAGCGATCTAGGTCAGGTCGTCTGACCACCTTGTGGGTGGGTAGCCTACGCTTCACTTGCCAGTACGTGGTCGCCATTCGAGAACCTTTCTGTCCCACCGGTCATCGGTTCTTATCAGATAAGATTTGATGCAAAATAATGATTTCAAAATGTCAATGTACAAGTATACTTTTATTAATTCTGAAATTAATATAACTTTTTTACTATTTTTAGGGTTCCGTAGTAAACAAAGAACCCTAATAGTTTCACCATGTCTGTCTGTTGTATTAACGTGACATATTCATATCATGCTAATATGCATATATACATACGATACCGTGAGGCGGGAACTCAAAGTCTACAATCAAAACAACAGATACACTGCGCGTAGCAGGACACGCACTTGGCTCTTTTTTGTTTAATAATCATTAGAATAGAAGCAACTACGTCGTAAGTTTTTGTCTTGTCTCCCACATCAGCATGGAAGTAATATGGCGTATGTATTCCGAATTTGTTTTTTTTTCGACAAACACACAGATTGAGCTAGCTCTAAATACTATATTAAATTTTATAACAAATACAAACATCAAACATACAAAGATAAACATCCAAGACCCATGCAAATCTGAAAAAAATAATTTTCCATCTTGACCTGAACATCGAGCCCGGGACCTCCGGTGTGACAGTATGATATCCTAGACCACAGAGGCCTATATATATATATATATATATATATATATATATATATATATATACACAGCCGAAAGACCCGAAATGCTCTATGCATTTCGGGTCTTTCGGCTCTAAGCAGACAGAGCCCTGGGCCGCAAGACTCAGGTTACATTTAGCGTGATGGTGGGCGGGGAGATGGAAAAATGAATCGAAATAGTGATACCCTGCTAGCCACATGCCTATTAACATAATTCGCATTTTCGCCTAATCCCACGATCGGCTTCTAAGTTCTGCGCGGGAAGATAAGCAACTGGTACATTTTAAGTTCGTTTTTTTCTTTAAGACCTAAATAGAAAAGCATAGAATATAATAACGCGTACAATATAATAACGCGTTCCGGGTGTTGATGGGGCTGCCGCGTTACTGCAGTGCCTCTGGTATGTTTGCTGAGGCTCCCGTAGATGGGTTCGCTGCTATCATGCGCAAGCGTTGCGCTTCTCATCTCAGGCGCATGCGCGACAGCCCCAACACTATCCTGCGCGCGCTGGCAGACCGCTGGGACTCACCGATGCTCGCTCGATGGATACAACTGCATGCAGTTAAGTAGGCCGTCCAGCTAGCATCGCTGAGTACTATGTATGTACGTGCATGTCCGTCTGCTGTTTTTATTTTATTTCATTGTTACTAACATCCTAGTATTTTAAGATCAATTGTTACTAACCCTTTTTATGGATCTTGTTGTCCGAAATAAACGATTTATTATTATTATTATAGCACTTCTTATTACATATATTGGGCATGTAACGGTGGCTTCAATTTAATAGCTTTTTATAGTGAATGGGGTGCATTAAGAGCGGCCAGCTGCAGCTGCGACCGATACTGCAGCGGGACCCACACGGACAATTACTTAAAAAAGTCATTATTTAAAAATGCGTGAGTATTGTGGATCATTCGGTTGGAAAAATCTTACATCTAGCCCCCAGCCGCCAAGGCCATACTGTCCGAAAAGGAAGTTCATTAAAAAAAAAACCGAAAAACCCGACCGCGTGCAATTTTTTCAACTTTTTGTCACTAAATGTCAGTCATTAGGCTACGTCATTAAATTCTTTTCGCGGAGAGTTGATAAAGTCAGGGCTACTTAACTCATTACAAATTGCGGCCTGCTTATTATTAAATAACTTTTACAATTTTATTTAAACAATAATAAACTGTATACAATACAAAACAACACGCAAAAACACAAAGAAGGGCGAGCGGACAGTTACCGTGTCCACTCGCCCGTGCGGCACGCGGTTGACAACAGCTGCGTGCTTCGTAACATATAAGCGGCGACAGCGGGAGATAAGCGACGGCCGCTATATTGTCTGTTTGCGACGAATTAAATATTTATCAACACTCGGCGAACAGACTTTAGTCAGCTCGAAAAATCTGTCACCTGCGTCAATAATATGATAACAAATAAGATCGCTGCTCACTCAGAAAAGGAGTTCTCTAGCTAAATTAATCATTTTTTTTCCTTCACCCCGTGTGAGTTTGGGTTATTTTCAATGCGATCTGTATTTATTATAACGTAATGCATCACCGCTGCGCTGTATTGACGATACTCGCTCAGAAATGAAGCTCTTTAGCTAAATTAACCATATTATTATTTATTTTCAGCTTGTGTGAGTTTGGGTTATTTTCAATGCGATCTGTATTTATTATAACGTAATGCATCACCGCTGCGCTGTATTGACGATACTCGCTCAGAAATGAAGCTCTTTAGCTAAATTAACCATATTATTATTTATTTTCAGCTTGTGTGAGTTTGGGTTATTTTCAATGCGATCTGAATTTAGTAACGTAATGCATCACCGCTGCGCTGTATTGACGATGCTCGCTCAGAAATGGGACTCTTTAGCCAAAATGACCATATTTCTATATATTTTTTGTTGTTTTCCTTCAGCCCGTGTGAGCTTAGGTTATTTTCAATACGTTCTGTATTTATAAACGTAATAACATCACCGCTGCGCTGTATTGACGATGCTCGCTCAGAAATGGAACTCTTTAGCCAAAATGACCATATTTTTATATATTTTTTGTTGTTTTCCTTCAGCCCGTGTGAGCTTAGGTTATTTTCAATACGTTCTGTATTTATAAACGTAATAACATCACCGCTGCGCTGTATTGACGATGCTCGCTCAGAAATGAAACTCTTTAGCCAATGTAACCATATTTTTATTTATTTTTTGTTGTTTTCCTTAAGAGTCCCCTTACCCTAGACAGAATCAAACTTTTCCATACAAACGTAGTCTACGTTTTATTTGGAAACGACGTGTCGGATATGGGCGAAATTACGTAATTTTAAAGAAATTCCAATTATCTAGGGTTATAATTGGTTTCCGACGGTAAATTATAAACTTAAAAAAGAATATAGTGTATTATATCATATTTGACCACCACTATGGAAAACTCCTACACCCTTATATTTTCTTTCCAGCTCATGATTTTACTGTCGGAAACCAATTATAACCCTAGATAATTGCAATTTCTTCAAAATTACAATTTTTTACCGAAATCTGACATGTCATTTCAAAATAAAACGTAGACTACGTTTGTATGGAAAAGTATAGGGTAAGGGGATTCTTAAGCCTGTGTGAGTTTAGATTATTTTCAGTGCGATCTGTATTTATTAACGTAAAGCATCACCGCTGCGCTGTATTGATGGTGCTCGCTGAGAAATGGGGCTCTTTAGGCAAAATAACCATATTTTTATTTATAATTTTGTTGTTTTCCTTCAGCCCGTGTGAGTTTAGGTTATTTTCAGTGCGATCTGTATTTATTAACGTAATGCATCACCGCTGCGCTGTATTGACGATGCTCGCTCAGAAATGGGACTCTTTTGCTAAATTAACCATATTTTTCTGTCTGAAATATTTAATTTTTTTTTTCTGTAAACGTGGTTTATTTGGATTTAAATGTAAGTAGAGTTTGTATCTATGGATACGTGGAAACACGATTTGTTTTGGAATGAATCCATAACATATACCATAGTTCAGATAAAGGGATATAGATACCTACCTTTATTTATTACTATATTTATTTATTTATTTTATTCAATCATTTCTTTTATTACAAATGCAAAAGACGGACTTAAAGCTGAACTGGTATAAATTCGAAAAAAAAAAGATTACGCCAGCTACCTCTCTTCGCAGATTGTAAAAGCTGATCGTGGGAATAGGCAAGATCAATATAATTGTTGAGGTTTTTGTTTTCTTTTTACACGTTGGATAAACTCTATTATTATACGAACAGCATGGTCCAGCCATTTGCAGCCTGATCCTGGTTAATCCCTGTAAAATGACGAGGCGCTCCGGGCTTTGTACTGATTGCAAAACAATATCATAACAAGACTAGCAGCTTGCTGCGACCTTGCGCTACCTAAACCCACTATATGGACAAATCTTCATATATTTTGCGAATCCAACAATTTATATTGAGCAGTATATATATAACAATTTGTTTCTTTACACCTGTACAAAAAAATGGAAAATAACAATAAAAGAAACGATAGAAATTTAAATAAGTTAGAGATACCACCCACTAAAATGCAATTAATTTCCTCTAGTCCCCATCATATGGTGATGAAAATATACAACCATATTCCTAATCACATAAAAAATATTATAGAAAATATTACATTCAACACAACCCTTAAACTGTTTCTCGTTAAAAAATGCTATTATAGTGTATCCGCATTCCTCAATGACAAATTGTAGCTTACTCTCAGTCTGCATGCCTATATATGTAAGTGTACGTTTGATGACATTATAATTTGATTGAAAAATATAAATGTTTATGATGAAATTTAATTTAATATATTTAAGTAAAATGGCATCTAGCTGCCCTTATTGTTTGCAGTGCCCTAGCAGGGCGCAGTGGCGGCGCAAGACCTAAACTTAATGTGGGCAAGGTACATTTCGCGAGGCCCTATAATGTTGCAAGAAGGGAATATAAAATTAAAAAGTTCCAACAAACCTAAATTTTTACTATACTTCTTTGGAACATTAAACAAAAATGAAAAGAAAGTTACAGGAACAGTAATTTTCTACTTTTGATTTTACTGATTTGGTTCGTTTCTTATATGCTATATCTACTTCAATAGATAAAACTGCCAAAGCTGCTTCATTCTCATTCATTTCGTGCGCCAAAGAGTGGAAATAAGAAAACTCTTGTGGCATGCGCGTACTTTTGGATTTTCCATACTTTTTCACATTTATTTTCGGCTGTGAGGCGCGAGGCCCTTTGTACCGCGAGGCCGTGAGCGGTGGCCCACACCGCCCACGCCTTACGCCGCCTCTGGCAGGGCGGCACTTGTACCTATTTAATTTATGTAACACCTTAAAAACTGTGACTTGCAATAAAACTCTGAATCTAAATCTGAATCTGTCGATTCTATTATATCGTTTAAATTGATGGATAAACTTCATAAAAAAAAAAACTTGAGAGGTGTCAAGGGACACCCGGATGGAACGAAGTAAAATATAAATATAAATAGGTCTAAATTACATTCAAACTCTTTTCTGCGTTCTAAAATCAAGTTTTTATTATTTTCATAAATTTGAATGAACAAAAAGTGTCGTTACAACTATTGGATTTAATTTTTTGCGTCTAGTCCCCTTTCGCAACGTGCGATAAGGAACTTCGTTCCAAAAATTACCGTGGGATAGCAAGAAGAAATATTAGTTATCACTACCCTTTTTAGTGCGTTTTCCCGCTTTATCCTCAGCTGTGATTGTGAATGTGTGAGTCTGAAAAATCGGACACCAGTGTTGGCCACTTACACACACAAAAAACAACAAATAGCAAAGAAATGTGTTTATCTCTCTATTTAAATAAATTGAGAAGAAATAACTGGAACAGTTCAAACTATTTAACTATAGTGTTATGATCGTCCACATGACTGATGTAAACCCCCTATGGGAATGCATTTGTGCGAAAAGTTTGACAACCAGCCGCCAGCCGACGTCAACTCACGGGTATGCAGTTGTAATACGACTAGTAATGTACAAGACTCGAGTCTTCAAGTTCTAATTTTGAAGACTCGAGTCGGTTTTGCAGGGCCCTATGAGCTTAGTCTTGGAGTTCCGAGTTCTCTGAGCAACGACTCGAGTCTTTAAAAGAGCTCGAGTCTTAAAATAAACTTGAGCTGTTCTTGAAAGCTTCAAGGACTTGAGTGATGACTGATTTTAGTTATCCAAGGTATGCAAGCAAACATTTTTTCAACTAATATTGTAATTTTATTTTATTTCTTATTTACAGGTCACATTTATAAATGAAAAATCATTGCTTTTTTTAAACAATCTCGAAAAACTCTTCGCACGCGGGTAAAAAGACGCGGGCGCAGAAAAAGACTCGGATGCAAAAAGAGACTCGAGCTCTAATCTCACGCTCCGAGGCCCACTTAAGGGGCTACCTGAATTTTTCGGGGTCCAGTGCTGCCCTCACTCGAAATAAATCATTTGAAAAGAAACGGAGATATCATTTAAAATTTTGTCTTGATCAGACCCTAGATAACCCTTCAAACTATTTTATGAACTATTGTTTACAGTTTGAAGTGAGAACATGAAGCTTTTCTACGCACATACGCCAAAAGTGGCCGTTTTTCACAATTGTGCGTAGAAAAGCTTCACGTTCTCACTTTAAACTGTAAATAGAAGTAATGAACTTACATTTTACACTTTAAACTGTAAAATGTAAGTTCATTAAATAGCGTGAAGGGTTATCCAGGGTCTGATCAAGACCAAATTTTAAATGATATCTCCGTTTCTTTTCAAATGATTTATTTCAAATGGGGGCAGCACTGGACCCCGAAAAATTCAGGTAGCCCCTTAAGCTCGCAATCGTCGAGCCTTCCGTTATAAGAGTCGAGCGCTGTAAACGACTCCAAGTCCTAAGTAAAAGGACTCGGAGGACTCGAGTCTTGTACATCACTAAATACGACATGTTTGTATAAATCCTGTAGTCGCCTTTTATCTCATCTACTAGAACTTAGTACTGCATGTTGAGTACCTATAATTTTTCAAAATTAAAACAGACTTCAATTGGTTGTGTAGTTACACAACCAATTTTGATAAAATCTCTATGGGACCACCTGACAAGAATACCATTTGAAACAAAACGTTTTTTTTTTTTTTCAAATTAGTCGAGGCGTTTTCGAATAATCGGTGAGCGTACACAAAACAATTGGCCAAGTGCGTGTCGGGCCACGTGCAGTGTAGGGTTCCGTAGTTACAAATGCCAACTTTGAGTTCATGCCAATGAAAATGTCTAAAAACTAATTTTCTATGGAATTTGTACGAAATTTTCCTTTTCCGAGTACATTTTATAAGTTGATAGACTATAACTTTTTAATTTGTAAACCCTACTTAGCTCTGATAGCTTTCCTTTAAACTTCGCTATACGTACTACTGCTGTGAATGTTTTCACATGTCTATATTTAAGCGTTTAATAGATAGAAGGGGGTTGGGGAAACTTAAACAACAAAAATTTGCAAGATAAAACCATATTAATAATAGCAAGATAAGAACAAAGCTCACAATATTATTAAAAAACCTATTCAACGATACTCCACACGATGGGTAATTCGAGAAAAAAAAATTACTCCTACTTTACCTGTATGGGAGATACACTAAAAAAAATCAATATTTTATCTCTTTTTGGCATAATTTAAATACATACCTATACCAAATTACAGCTTTCTAGTAGTTATGGTCTCTGAGTAAAACCTCGGAACGACAGACAAACAGACAAACGGAACCCTAAAAAAAAAACGGCGAATTGATTACCTCGTCCAAAGTCGGTTAAGAACCCCTATAAATCCACAGGAAAACATGGAGTGGACTTATTCTAGGCCAAAAGTCATAACGTTTTATAAGGTATTATTATACTTGCAGCTAGTTCGTTATTTTTTATAAGCGCCTTGCACGCTATTAATATGAGTTTAGTGCTAAGTGAGCTTAGCGCGCCCGTGTGTACTGCTTTTATAAAATGATGCAAGTAGAAGTTACTTCCTTCCTATTAGGGTCAGCTCACACCAAGACGTGACGTGACGCGACGCGACGCGACGGGACGATTCTTGAAGAGGCAAGTACTTTCGTGCTGCACAGCGCGACGCGCCGCAGAGCATTCTTAACTCTTTCGATAAAATGTATTTCCTATTACTTAAATTAATAAATATATAGGGGCAAATAACACTGATTGAGCTAGCCGCAAAGAAAGTTCGGGACTTGTGTTATGGGAAACCAACTTATCGATACAATATTTTATGAAAAATACATAGAAGATCATCGATTTCGAACATCCAAGACCCAGGACAATTTGAAAAGGGTCTTTTTCCAACTTGCCCTGACCGGGGATTGAACCAGGGACCTCTGGGTGGCGGACTAGCATGGTGACCACTACGCCACGGAGGACGTCAAATACTTAGTAAATAAAGTTACATTTTGTGTCACTATTTTAGAGATGCAAGACAAAAGGATGCTCGAAGAGGCAAGTGGTTCCTCGCGTCTCAGTGTGAGCTGACTCTTAGTCGAGAGAAGAAAAATCCTACTAATATTATTAATGCAAAAGTTGGTAAGGCAAAATCTATGGTTGCTTTACTGAATGTTGCTTACATGCTGGTCTGATAGAAAAAAAAAACTGTGATTGTACCGGCAGCTCTTCCCGTGCAAATCGTAAGAGCCGACCGAGGGAATGGGCAAGATTTGAATCATGTTAGTAGGCTATGCGTCTAGCAACACATCACTGTTTTGATTCCTTTTTCTATATTAACACCCCACTTAAAACAAACAATACAATTTATTGTTTCAAAATTCAACAAAATTCTCTTTAAATTATTTTCATTTCTATTTAACTCTGCACATTCACACACACGTTCCTTTGTCGTATATTTGCTCAAATGCGGTTGCGACGAGCTAACTCATTATTACTCCAACCACTTGCTGTTGTTCAAATAAACAACCTTTCTATTTTATTCCAAGCGTCAATTCATGCTACATTTTGTATATTGACAATGAATTGTGACACTGGTTCGTTTTAGCTTGGGCGTAATGCTTTAAAAGCTCCGTCCTGCTGTTTATTTTATATATTTTTTAAATTTTACATACTTACACCAAAATATATTTTTGTTCCTAAAGGTTTATGGCCTAGGACGGGTGAAAGAAGTATCAGACGTCCTGAAATACTAAGATGGGTTTACGTTATAGTCACAGCAGACACGGGTTGCACCTGTGGTGCCATTTTTGAAACGCAAAATCACTAAGCGAACGGTTTCTTGTACAGAAAAGCCAATCATTTAGTGAATCCGTGTTTCAAACATGGCACGTCTGGATGAGACCAGCACAGGATCGAGATTGGTAGCAAGGAGGCAAACTCAGAGGCCGGAAGAAGGACTGAGATGATGACGACGTTCTTCCTCCAGGTTGCATGTCTCTACCGATTCTCGTGAAATTTTGGGTGCAGGTACGATAATTATATAGTTTATTTTGTCGACTGAAATATTGCTTTTTTTTTCCAAAATGGCGGTACGATTAAGGTTAAAAAAATGAAAAAATAAAGATTTAAGATTTTTAAATTATTATTTTTAAATATAACATGGATTTGGAGGGGTTAAGAGCGGCCTTCCCGTCTTAATTTTCATACAAACGCTCTTACGTGATTATGGCGTTGTATCTGATCTTTCTTAAAAACTTTTGAACTCACAGGTATCTTGGGCGCTATTACTAGGTTTCTACCGAAATAAAAAATTGAAATTTAGAAAAACAAAGTCAGTATAAGTCTCCAAAAATCTGCTTTTATGCACAAATTTTAGCTGAACTTTGACCATTAATAAAGTTCTCATAAATTGTAAAAGTAGAGAAAATATTTCGATACAAACCTCGTAAATATAATGAAAATTTTGAATACAAAACAATTATTTCACATACTTGTAAGGCTTATTGATAAACACGTATCACCTGGAACAAGTTTTATGAAATTTCCGCACCCGTTGAATAGTTAATATTCGTTTAATGGCTAGTTAATTATAATACTAATTTCATTTAATAGAATGCAAACCATGCCCTTAGGCGCTATCTCTCTCTTTTTGGATTGCCTCTTTTTCTAGCATTGCCCTGGATGAAACACCAAGCTTTTCAAACTATGCTTGCGTTGAAAACAGAGCGGCCGGGAAGGGCCGCCTTAAGGCAGTTAACTCATTGCGGTTATGTATTGCAAGTTGATGAAAATGGAGGGAGGTCTTTGCCCAGCTGTCGGTAAAACAACGATTGTAGCAAAAAATAAAAAAATATACACCAACGAAATTAACTTTCAATTTAGTCCTGCATATAGTTCACACTCCTTTGTCGCACACTCGTATTTGTTGAACGGTGCGGTTGCGACTCGACGAGCAACCAACTCATTATTACTCTAACCACTTAACTTGTTCAAATTAAACAGTTTTAATCATGAACCCTTGTATATTGTGTCAGACAAAATCCGTGGGGGATTTATATTCTTAATGCACCGTGACATTTAGTTAGACTTTGAAAAGTGTACGTAACGAAGACTTCACGGTGAGTGTAGATTTACAAACAGATAAAACAATATTTAACAAAAACCGGGCAAGCGCGAGTCGGACACGCGCATGAAGGTAAGGTACCATTTATCTATTAAAAATCAAGTATGTTGTATGAGAGCCTCACTTAAATATTTATTTTATTCTTTTAATATGATTAGTATTTGTTATTATAGCGGCAACATAAATACATCATCTGTGAAAATTTCAACTATACGGTTCATAAGATACAGCCAGGTGACACACAGACAAATAGACAGACGGACGGGACGGATAGCGGAGTATTAGTAATACGGGTTTTTACACTTTGTGTACCCTTAAAAACATTAAATTGTTAAGAAAAGAAGAAAAAAAAATTAAAATGAAAATAATAAAATGAACAAAGAAGAAAATTTCTTAACTTGCAGACAATTACTGTGTATTTGCAGAGATGATAAATTTAATAGCTTACTATATTTTTAATTTTCTTTATACTCTATATAACACCATTGGCAACCGTCGCTTTGAAAATCTGCTAATATATAGACAAAACTTTTAGACATAAAAATAAACACGATTCTTCAATAATTGTCATACATCATTATAATTATAATCTCGGGCGGTACATCAACCAGAGGCATTGACTCAAACAGCTCGGTACATACAAATGCTATAGTTGTACCTGTCATTCATCTATTACGTCACGATGCTTTCTTTAAAACAATATTGGAAAGAAAAATAGAAGGAAGAACAGAAGTAGGAAAACCGAGCAAAAATTTTTTCGATCGAATAAAAAAAAACGTTCAAAACACATAAACTGGTCAAAAACTTGGCGGAGGAAGGAGAGACATGGAAAGCAGTCCACCGACAAGAGCCCAGCTCTGAAATATAAGAAAAATAAGTAATACCTGATGCAGAAAGCGACGATAAAAAACCATTATTAATAAAGCACGGGTTACTCACGTGAAGAGTCAGCTACTGGCCGACATGTTTCGACCTCATCCGGAGGTCTTCATCAGTGTGTCGTGCAGCGGCTTTGTGCACGAGCGCGTCACATTCGCCCTGATGAAGACCTCCGGATGAGGTCGACACATGTCGGCCAGTAGATGACTCTTTACGTGAGTAACCCGTGCTTTACTAATAATGTCTGAGTCTCACATTAGTTTTGATCAGGTAATACACCACATGCAAGTAAGAGAGCCTTTTCGTAGTCACTAACATTCACCCTGAAGACGATCGTCTAAATCGATCGAAACGTAAGCCTTTAGAATGTATTACACGAGTAAACCGTATTTACCACTATGTAAATTTTTCACACACTATATTGTCTATTTCAGAATAGTTTCCTCACAAAGCGAACTCGCTAGTTCATATTGCTGGCTTTGGAATTAATTTGGCGGATTCCTTCGTCGCGAGCGCGGTGCTAGACGAATAATGACAATATTACTGCGAGAAAATGGCGACGATTACGTAATTTTATTTTAAAATGGTTAATAATTTTTCTTTTTATGTTTTAAACATTTTACCTATTTGCTCTTCAAAATAGTTTCCTCACTGAGTGAATTCGCTAGTTCATATCGCTTTGGAATTAATTGGGCAGATTCCTTATGGCAATGCTTATGTAATTTTATTTTTAAATGGTTCATACTTTTCTTATTTATGTTTTAAACATTTGGCTTACTTGCTCTTCAAAATAGTTTACTCTCACAATGACCACGCTAATTCATTTCGCTGGCTTTAGAATTAATTTGGCGTATTCCTTTGTCGCAAATGCGGTGCGAGACGAATATTCTGCGCTAATGACAATATTACTGCGAGAGAATGGCGACGCTAACGTAATTTTATTTGAAATGGTTTATGCTTCTTTTAATAATGTTTTAAAACAATTTATATTTTTGCTCTTCAGAACAGTTTTCTCACATAGTGAACTTGCTAGTTCATATCGTTGGCTTTGGAATTAATTTGGTGGAATCCTTATGGCGACGCTTACGTAATTTTATTTTAAAATAGTTTATAATATTTAATATTATGTTTTAAAAAATTTCGCCTATTTGCTTTTTAAAATAGTTTACTCACAAAGTGAACTTGCTTATTCATATCGCTGGGTTTGGAATTAATTTGGCGGGTTCCTTTGTCGCGAGTGCGGTGCGAGACGAATATTCTGTGCTAATGACAATATTACTGCGAGATAATGGCGAAGCTAATGTAATTATATTTTAAAATGGTTTATGCTTTTCCTTATTTATTTTCATCTTCCAAGCTGGTCTGGGAGATAAGAAAAAACTGTGAATGTATCAGCTACTTATCGTTATCAGGTGTATGGTCTGTCTGAATGCGAATATTGTTAATAGGTGATGCGGCTAACAACCCATCACTATTTCGATTCCTTTTTCCACCTTCTCGTCCATCATCACCTAAAAGTGCCTTTGAGTCTAGCGGCCCTGGGGCAGACAGAGCATTTCAAGACCTGAAATGCTCTGTCTGCTCCATTTGAGACAAAGACGTGATGGTAACGTGTATGTTTAAATACATATCATTTATTGCAAATACGATGAATCTATAAGATGTATTTACATCAGACCTACCAGAAATACCTTTGGGACTTTTATGAGAAGCGATAGATGGTGGCTTATATCAGTTTTGAGAAAATATTTTTTTTTTCAAATAAGGATAGCGCTTTAATGCATGACCATCTTCGTAGTCATAGAATTAATATAAGTATTACTATACAGCACGGAATCTCCTAAGGTCCCGCGCAATATACGTCCCCGTTCTCCGTCCCCGCACCTCTCCCCTGTTCTCGCCGTGTCGAGGCGGCTGCAGGCGCCTGCAGCCGGCCGCACAACACTCTCGACAAAGCGAGAACGGGGAACGGGCACGCATTTTGCGCGGAACTTTAGGAGATTCAGTTCTGATCAATTCCTTGGTATTGATCACATAAGGGTTCTTAGTTTCACAACTCGCTACGGATCTCTAAAAGCGTAATGCAGCCTCCGTCTAGACAGGCCAATTAATATTTCATTGAGTTATAAATATTGCCTCCATTTGTAGCTCTGATTCATGGCATGTTGTTTCAATATATTGAGTTTGTTCGGCTAATTTGATGATTTATATCGAGTGAGTTATAGAATATTAGGAATATATTATTTACTGAGTAAATAATGTATGAAATGACAATACTTATTTAAAATAAGTTGGCAATTACTGTGGAAGAAAGTCGAATTTCTTGTCTATCAGAGTTTCAGCTTTGTATGTCTGTTTGTCTGTCCGTAATCAAATCTTGCAAGTTAAATTAGACCTACTTTCTGGTTTTCGCGTGACAATGCAATATTATCTAAATATATATAACTCAAAGGTGACTGACTGACTGACATAGTGATCTATCAAAGCACAGCCCAAACCACTGGACGGATCGGGCTGAAATTTGGCATGCGGGTAGATGTTATGACGTAGGCATCCGCTAAGAAAGGATTTTGAACAATTCTACCCCCAAGGGGATAAAATAGAGGATGAAAGTTTGTATGAAACTTTGTCAATTTTAAACCGATCGGGCTGAGACTTTGCATGCATTAAGCTACTATGACGTAGGTATTCCCTAAGAAAGGATTTTGATAAATTACACCCCTACGCGAGCGAAGCCGCGGGCAAAAGCTAGTGATGACATAAAGCTGACGGGCCTTACTATGAAGATGGCGCTGAAAGGCGAAGACTCGATTGATATCTTGAGGAGCTCTCTAAACCTAAGTAGTTCATTGTTTTTTTTTCAGTGTGTAAACGTATCTATATTGCAAACAAATACGCTAATTATATTACGATTTAGCCTAAACTCAGACTAATGAGTAATTTATCATTGACCTAGTTTTATAAAATACTTATTTGATAAGACTGAAAGGCAAAGACTCGATTGACCTAATTGAGTTGATTGACAGCCTAAATAGTTCATTGTTTTTTTTTCAGTGTGTAAACGTATGTATATTGCAAACAAATACGCTGATTATATTACGATTTAGCCTAAACTCAGATTAATTAGTAATTAATCATTAACCAAGTTTTATAAAATACTTATGTGATAAGACTGAAAGGCGAAGACTCAATTGATATCTTGAGGAGCTCTTTAAGCCTAAATAGTTCATTGTTTTATTTTTAGTGTGTAAACGTATCTATATTGCAAACAAATACGCTAATTATATTACGATTTAGCCTAAACTCAGATTAATAAGTCATTTATCATTGACCTAGTTTTATAAAATACTTATTTGATAAGACTGAAAGGCAAAGACTCGATTGACCTAATTGAGTTTATTGACAGCCTAAATAGTTCATTGTTTTTTTTCAGTGTGTAAACGTATGTATATTGCAAACAAATACGCTGATTATATTACGATTTAGCCTAAACTCAGATTAATGAGTAATTAATCATTAACCAAGTTTTATAAAATACTTATGTGATAAGACTGAAAGGCGAAGACTCAATTGATATCTTGAGGAGCTCTTTAAGCCTAAATAGTTCATTGTTTTATTTTTCAGTGTGTAAACGTATCTATATTGCAAACAAATACGCTAATTATATTACGATTTAGCCTAAACTCAGATTAATAAGTCATTTATCATTGACCAAGTTTTATAAAATACTTATTTGATAAGACTGAAAGGCGAAGACTCGATTGATATCTTGAGGATCTCTTTAAACCTAAATAGTTCATTGTTTTTTTTTTTCAGTGTATAAACGTATCTATATTGCAAACAAATACGCTAATTATATTACAATTTAGCCTACATACATACATACATATTATCACGCCTGTTTTCCACAGGGGTAGGCAGAGACTAAGGACCTTCACTTGCTACGATCCTGACAGACCTCTTTCGCTTCATCTACACTCATCACTCTCTTCATGCATGCCCGCCGGTTACGGGTACTTCTAAACTCTCCTTTTTTAAGAACGTCTGCAATTTGATCGCGGTACGTTCGTCGAGGATGACCCTGACCCACTCTTCCACTCACGTTTGCTTTGTAGACTCTTTTAGTGAATCTCCTTTCATCCATCCTTTCTACATGTCCGAACCATGTCAACATTCCTTTCTCAATTTTTGTTACTACATCTTCTTTCAGTCCACACTGCTCCCTTATGACATCATTTCTAATCCGATCTTTCAAAGTAACACCACACATACTCCTCAGCGCTCTCATTTCAACTGCATTTATTCTACTTTCGTGCCTTTTCTGCCATACCCAACTCTCACTTCCATACACCAGCGTCGGTATCAGCACTCCATTATGAACAGCCAAATTCCATTATGAGCGCTGTTGTGAGGTGACCTGTGCCGAGCTAGATCATCATATAATTATTTGTGTATACAGTCCCCCTAATAGTGATTTTAAAACTTTCCTTAAAGCAATGGACCAGGTACTTAAGTCCTGTTCAACTAGTAAAAAGAATATTATTGTTTGTGGAGATTTTAATGTTGATATCTTAGTAGATAATCCAAAAAGTACGCAATTCGTAAATCTTTTTAAGTGTTATGATTTAGTAAACGTATTCTTGGAGCCAACCCGAATCACTGCTACATCTGCCACATGTCTAGACAATTTTTTTAGTAATATTCAATATTCTGACAAATCTGTTATTAATAAATTGCCTTCTGATCATTCGGGTGTATACGTAGCCTATGTCAAGGAGTCCAAAGGCAAATTCAGCCACTTGAACAAAGATAAGACCTTCTGTAGGACAATTACTTCAAAAAATATAAGAAAACTTAAAAATAATTTAGTTAACAAACTGTTATCTGTCGTATACACAGGGAAAAATCCGGACGACCATTACAATAAGCTTTTTAATTGTGTTTCTTCAGAATATTCTAAAACATTGAAACAAAAAAAAGTTGCTGTGCATAGTAAATCACAATTTAGTGAGTGGGCTACTACCGGCATCTACATAAGTAGGAACAAGCTTTATGACTTATATGCCCAAAAACAATTTAATTTTAATCCTTCCTTTGTAGAATATGTTAAAAATTATTCTAAAATATTTAAAAAAGTTTGTAGACAAGCCAAGGCCAATCGTATTAGTAAAAAAATAAATAATGCCCCTAACAAGATAAAAGAAACTTGGAATGTTATTAATAAAGAAACTGGTAAAAATAAAGCAAAAGAAAATATCTGTCAAATCAAAGCTAGCGGTAAGATTGTTACTAAACCTGAAGAAATTGTTAATATTTTTGATAATTTTTTTACTAACATACCTTTGGAACTTACTTCCAATGTGGATTCTAACCCCCAACGTGCTGAAGCCTTGCTTAAGAATAATGTTAGGCCTTGTGATTCTAAATTTAAATTTGAGCATGTTGGCCCTAGTGATATAGTAGAAGCATTTAAACAGTTAAATTTAAAAAAATCGGAAGATCATTGGGGCATATCGGTTGCTGTAGTAAGCCATATTATAAATGTCATAGCTGGTGATTTAGCTTTTATATTTAACGAATGTATTGATGAAGGCATATTTCCTAACCTAATGAAATGTAGTAAACTAATCCCCTTATTCAAAAAAGGAGAAAAAACAGACCCTGGCAACTACAGACCTATATCTATCTTGCCAGTTTTGAGTAAGGTGTTCGAAAAGATAATGCTCAATCAAATGCTACTTCACTTCAAGACCTGCAACCTTTTCCATAGCCAACAGTTCGGTTTTACTGGCGGAAAATCAACCACCGATGCGGGAGTGGCACTCATCACTCATATTTACGACGCTTGGGAGAGCAAAAATGATGGGATTGGATCCTTTTGCGATCTCTCTAAAGCATTTGATTGCGTAGATCATCCGACACTTTTGCTTAAATTTCGTCAATATGGTTTTGATGAAAATTCAATTAAATTAATAGAATCTTATTTAACAGATAGGCTTCAGACTGTTGATTTAAACGGCATAAAATCGCACGGATCTAATGTTAAAATCGGCGTACCACAAGGTTCTATTCTAGGACCTTTCCTTTTCTTAGTTTATGTAAATGACTTGCCTTACATGGTTGAGAAACAGGCAGGCATAGTGCTGTTTGCTGATGACACCTCGCTAATATTCAAAATTGGCCGTCATAGCACGGATGCTAGCGCGGTGAACAGCACCTTGTCTTCTATTTCTGATTGGTTTACTGCCAATAACCTCATGTTAAATGCGAAAAAGACCCAATGCATTCGATTTTCTCTTCCCAATGTGAGGCAAGCTTGCGTCGACATACTGATAGATGGCGAAAAACTTGATCTTGTTGAAAGTACTACCTTCTTAGGAATTACGATCGACTCGAAACTTCAGTGGGGCGCTCATATATCAAAACTTTCAAATAAACTTAGCTCTGCGGCTTATGCTGTTAGGAGAATTAGACAATTGACAGATGTAGCAACTGCTAGACTTGTGTACTTTAGTTACTTTCATAGTTTAATGTCATACGGCATACTGCTATGGGGGAGTGCAGCCGATATTCAGACTATTTTCATTTTACAAAAAAGGGCAATTCGAGCTATCTACGGCTTAGGATCTAGAGACTCACTCAGAGAATTATTCAAGGAAATAGGTATACTAACCTTACCATCACAGTATATATTTGAAAACATACTGTATGTAAGGAAAAATATTTCCTCATACAATAAAGTAAGCGATTTTACCGTCAGAAACTTACGCAATAAGAGTGACTTAGTTGCCCCGTATTATAGGCTCAAAACAGTTAGTAAAACGTTTATGGGGAACGGTATACTTTTTTATAATAAACTGCCACAATCGGTCCTTGATATGCCTGACAAAAAGTTTAAAGCTTATGTAAAGAAGGTACTGTGTGAGAAGGCTTATTACAGGACCGATGACTATCTTAAAGACAACAAAGTCTGGCTTGAGCTTGGCGCGGGTCCCTCTTAAAGGTTTGTATACTCAGAAATGGTCATAATCTGGTACATTAAGTACATACTGAATTTACAACTTGCTTTGACATTATTTCAAAATTTCGACATTAAAAAATTAATTTAAATTATGACAACAAACAATGTATACTCTGTCCAAATATCAACTATAAATATTAATTTCATTGTGAGTTGACGTTCTTGGAGAAAATGCTGCAGTGCAGTTTGTTACCGCTTCTTCTGCACTAGCGCTTTGGAGGCGGCAGTAAACTTAGCTCTAAGTAACTTTTTGACGTCAACAATAATTAATTGTGCAATAAAACAAAGTGACGATTATTAAGAGATATTATAAATATCCTATGATAATAAAGATATATTTGAATTTGAATTTGAATTCAAACGTGCTGTGTTTGACACTTTCGTGCTGTTCATAAAGGAGTGTAGTGCCCCATTCACTTGATTTCCCGCATTCACTCTTCTTTCTATATCACTCTCGTGCTTTCCATCTCTTGTAAACTTACATCCCAAATAAACAAACTCTTCCACTTGCTCCACTGTACACCCATTTACCACAATATTGCATTCTGTTATACATTCATCCCTCTCGAATACCATTACTTTCGTTTTACTCACATTAATTTTCATTCCCTTTTTCTCCAAAGCTTCATTCAAAACGGTTACCATTTTCTGTAATTCCTCCTCTGAGTCTGCAAGTAATACTTGGTCATCAGCATAAAGGAGGGACTTTATAAGTAACTCATCCATTCTAACACCACATTCAACATCTTTCAGATTTGTCAAACAATTAAACGATTTAGCCTAAACTCAGACTAATGAGTAATTTATCATTGACCAAGTTTTATAAAATACTTATTTGATAAGAATGTGTCCATTAGCACTTTTCTTACTGTCTCTATAAAGGGGTAGGCACTCTGTTCATGTGTCTTTAGTTTTCATTGTCACTATTTTTCACTATTATACACACATATGTCACTGCTACACTAGTTCGAAAGGTTTAGTTCTTTTAAGTATTCGCACAATATCTGTGTTGTCGAGGAGCTGGATCGCCTCAACGTTCACATGGTGAAGCAACCTAAACTCGTGTGCTTCGGCGTACTTTTTATAATTTTGTTAACGAACTGTGCAGGTCGTCGTTTCTCATATACCACGAAGGTTTAGATAAAATAGCTTGCTTTTTAAATATTTTTAAAACAATTAATTGTTAAATTCGTCATGTCGATTTAGTGATAAATGTACATACACAATAAAAATAGAGTACTGATTTTACTCTAACCATAATATGCAACTTACTTCAAACATTGTCATCGCGCAAATTGAGTTAACTTGCAACTTATATGAGTTACTAGCTTTTGCCCGCGGCTTCGCTCGCGTAGGGGTGTAATTTATCAAAATCCTTTCTTAGGGGATGCCTACGTCATAGTTACTTAATGCATGCAAAGTCTCAGCCCGATCGGTTTAAAATTGACAAAGTTTCATACATACTTTCATCTCCTATTTTTATCCCCTTGGGGGTAGAATTGATCAAAACCCTTTCTTAGCGGATGCCTACATCATAACATCTACCTGCATGCCAAATTTCAGCCCGATCCGTCCAGTGGTTTGGACTGTGCGTTGATAGATCACTATGTCAGTCAGTCAGTCACCTTTGAGTTATATATATTTAGATTATTATTTTAAAGGGACACACGAATTTTTCAAGGCCCAGTGCTGCCTCCATTCGAAGGAAACAGAGATATCATTTAAAATGTTGTCTTGACCAAGCCCTAGTATTCAAACTATTTTATGAACTACTGTTTACAGTTTAAAGTGAGAACATTAAGCTTTTCTACGCACATACGCCAAAAGTGGCCGTTTTTCGCAATTGTGCGTAGAAAAACTTCACGTTCTCACTTTAAACTGTGAACAGTGGTTCATAAAATAGTTTGAAGGGTTATCTAGTACTTGGTCAAGACAAAATTTTAAACGATGTCTCCGTTTCCTATTAAATGGTTTATTTCAAATAGGTGCAGCACTGGACCCCGGCAAATTCAGGTATCCCCTTAAGATCTCCCGTTGACAGTCGACCAGTTCGTAGCAAACGACGTAGCTCTGCTACGGCGTAAACCTGCTAAGAAAATATATCATGTTGTTAGCAAAACGATTCATAATGTAAAATTTATTTCATCATCATCATTTCAGCCGCATAACGTCCACTGCTGGACATAGGCCTCTCCCAAGGATTTCCAAAACGACCGATCAAGAGCGGCCTGCATCCAGCGCTTTCCAGCAACCTTGGCTAGATCGTTTGTCCACCTTGTAGATGGGTGTCATACGCTTTGCTTGCCAGTAAGTGGTAGCCATTCGACCCTTTTGCTTCATCGGCCATCGGTTCGTCGCACTATGTGTCCCGCCCACTGTCACTTCAACGAGCTAATCCGCTGGGCTATGTCAGTGGCTTTTGTTCTCCTACGAATTTCCTCATTTCTGATTCGATCACGTAGGGAAACACCGAGCATAGCCCTCTACATAGCGCGCTGAGCGACCTTGAGCCTTCTTGTAAGACCCATAGTAAGGGACCACTTTTTAGAATGTATTTGCTCATGTACTTCTTCTATGAAAAAAAATAATATTTATTTATGGTAGATAGTAAACTGTCAATTACTAGAAAACTTAAAAATCATTAATCTTTTAAAGACATAGTATATGGTCGTACAGCAGGTACCTTCGGCCAAACTTCTATGTAAACCTATAGTCCATTTGTTTAGGTATTTAAAAGAATGTAAACAATCTTGACGTGTCTTTTTATTGAAATATACACTTTATAAATCAAATTACAAATTTATTATTTAATTTATATAATAAATAAATTGTAATTTGTGAAAGTACTAATTTATAAAGTGTATATTTCAATATAAAGAAATGTCAAGATTGTTTACATTCTTTTAAATACCTAAACAAATGGATTGTAGATAAAATATAGTACTTGCATCATTTAGTTCTAGATAAATAAAGTAATGAATAATTTTTCAAAACTAAATCCCCACTTCTACCCTAAAATACACAACCGATTTTGATAATTTTTTTGTGAGTCCACCGAGCTTTTATACTCGTTTAAACAAAAAAAAGAATTTTCCAAATCGATCCATGCGTCTTCGAGTAATCCGTGAACATACATAAAAAAAAGATTTCGACGAATTGTTAACCTCCTCTTTTTTTTAAGTCGGTTGAAAAAGTGAGCTTGTTGACAATTTGAGCACCATTATTCACCCAAATAAAGCTGACAACTTAACTCTTGAACGGGGGTTGCCGGTAGGGATTGGTCAGCTCAGCTTGACGACCTCCGTGGCGTCATAGTCAACACGCTAGTCCGCCAATCTGGAGGTTCTGGGTTCGATCCCCAGCTAGAGCAAGTTGTAAAATAGCCCTTTTCAATTTGTCCTTGGTCTTGGATGTTTATCTTTATAAGTATTTATCATAAAATATAGTATCGTTGGGTTAGTGTTCCCATAACACAAGCTTAAGCTTACTTTGGGGCTAGCTCAATCTGTGTGATTTGTCCCTATATACATACATACATAAGCTTTGCTTTTTTTACTACCTACTTAATATTTGTATTTTTTAACTCGTTCGCAAGCATTACGTGTCATAATATGTCAACATTGTATTATATTATTAGTATTTATGTAATCAAAACACATAACAAAGCCTTTCCGGCGAGTAGGCGACCAATACTGTGAAAATGAGTTTCTTTCCGCGTTTCTTCTCAGCAGTGCTTGTTGCGAAGCGCTGGTAAGCAAAGGTAGCTTTTCTTTAAAATTAAAATTTAATAAAACGTGAAAGGAACATTACCGTAATAAACCAAACCACGGGCTATACTAAATCACTATATTATAATGAAATTAAAACAAGAGTCAAAAAACAAAAATTAATTTCGGCATTTCCATACATAAGTGTGCAGCCGTCCGGGCAATTTGTATGAGAATGCCGATTTTCTTAAGTGATCTAGTAGCCTGTGGTTTGATTTATTACTTGCATGTCCCTTCCACGGAGTATACACTACATGTTATTTACGTAAATTATACTTACTGAAGTGTAAGAGAGCCTATCAAAGGTCTAATTACTGAATAAACATTGAAAATTCAAATTTTGAATTTTAAATTTTGTTAGTTCCAAAAGAGAAGGTAAAATATGGCAGGTCTTCTTATTCTCTGATTTAAACTAAGTTTAAAGTAACTAGACTTCGTTTTAAAGATTCATAGATTCAAAGATTCAAATGTTTATTCAGTAATTAGACCTTTACAGGCACTTTTACACGTCAATAAGTATAATTTATGTTACGTGTAAAGCATATTAAAATTTTATATATTTTTAAAGAAAAGCTACCGATACCAGCGCTTCGTAACGACCACTGCTGAGAAGAAACGCCGAAAGAAACTCATTTTCACAGTATTGGTCGCGTACTCGCCAGAAGGGCTTTGTCATATTATTATTATTGTCTTTTAATTAATAAATAATTATAATATAATACAATGTTGACACATTATGACATGTGATGCTTGCGAATAAGTAAACAAACATAAATTGCATTGTAAAAAAGCCGCGCTGACCAGTCCCTCCCGGCAGCACCCGTTCACGAGTTTATAATTTGAAGGAAAGGCCCTATCCATAAGCCTGAAAATTCCATCACCGGACACCATCTATTTCAAAAACCATCCACTTCGTTTCTAATAAAACCGTTACGATTCAAACGTCGAACACAGAAAATAAAGCCAAACACCAATCGTATAATTGCGAACGTCAACTCGGCCAATCCAATTGCCTTCTTTTTTCTCTGCCCCGCATTCCTGCGAGTGCGAGCGAGACGGCGATATTAATGAAAGCCAATAACCCGACTTGTTAGTCGGCAAATGAAAAAAGTTGGAGTGAATTTGTCACAGCTTCGATTTAGGATCAGAGTTCTTGATCTCGAATCCTTGCGGACTTTGATTTAGCTCCCTTTTTTCTTTCTGCTATAATGTTAAAAGAATTCTACCGTTCCTTGTTTTGATTGTAAGTGTTTAGTTTTAAATCACTTTTATCTCAACTTCTCGCAAAATAATACTCATCTGTACTTATTTAAATGTTTAATTACTTGTACTCGCTAATAGTTATAAATATTTTGTAGTTTCGATTAAAGATATTCAAGTTTTAGTGTTTACAAATAGAATTTTCTATAATATAGACCAAACCCTTGAGTCCTCGTCTGAGGGGCGCGGGGTGAGGTAACTTACGGATCTGAAGGGGTTGCGTGCGCCGGTGTGAATAGCTCCATCCTCAGTGCTCTTAATCATCATTCCCTGCACATCTGTACCCCTAATTCGAGTACTCATTAAAGCCGGTCGGTATGTAATATAAACTTACAAATGCCGGATTCTAGATTCGTTTGCCTTTACTTGTTGTTCAGCAAGGAGCAAGACCTTACCGTCGAGTGGGTCCGCCCCTGGCTTGTTTGTGCCGTATTTAGGGTTCGTCTCGAGTTCAGGAAACGATAAAAGTTCCCTATAAGTGTTCAGAGTTTTTATTGTTGTAGTGGCTAAGTGTTCTCGCCGTTTTGTTAGTGAGGAGTAGTTACTATTTTATTTTTAAAATGAATGTAACACACATTTGAAAAAAAAATTCTAAAGACTTTGAAAAAAAATCCAAGTCTTTGTTTTTCGTTTGTATAAAGTTGGTGTCTGATATTTTAAGTTGCCTTAAGGTTTACAAGATGAGTGCCTGTAGTCTTGCGTCGCAAGAGGGGTCGCCCAAGGACAAGGTGGTGTGATGATCTGACGCTTCTCGATAAGACCCGGAAATCCGTCGCGCAAGATAGAGATCAGTGGCGTACTACAGGGGAGGCCTTTGCCCAGCAGTGGGATAGTATAGGCTAATAAAAAAAATGTAAAAGGCAGCTGACATATTGCTTGATGACTGGCATTCAACGATTATTCGGAACCTTTCCAAAGCGCGCAGGAGCTCGAGTTTGTAGTACACTTGTAACTTATCCAAGTACAGACCACGCCTGGTGTCACTTCTCGAATAATGTATTTAAGATACTGAAGAATGAAAATGTCGAAATGTACAGTGTACACAGCTGCTATTAAAGTGTGTATTAAGAGTAAATCAATTCAAGTACTTAAAGTAAAAAAAATCAAAGCTGAGCGTGTTTTCGGTTGCATCCTCAACTTGGCAGTTTTATGACCGGATTCCTGCCTGACGTTAACCTTCTTTTGGAAAAAGCTAAATTCTGTTAAAGCTAAACTCCATTTCGAACCCTGTAGTTAGTGAACTAATCATTGTTTTTCTTCGTTTCTAATCACACTAACGTCTAGATGTTAGGTGCTACCTGCAGCGGAGTGTCAGACCGACTCTTGAAAATAATTGGATTCTGGCGTCCATATGTTGAAAAATGTTGTGTGAATCGGACGTCGAGAGATATGACTCAATGTATAAGATTTATTTAGAAACCATGTGATCTTCAGAATTTAATAACTTGGCCGTGTGGTTTCAGTCTTAGAATACGTGTCTCAGCACACTATGCCGAAGTTCAGCGGCTGAAGTTCCGCTTACTGTATTCGATGGTGATGACACATTAAAAATAAACTAGTAGTTCGCCGCGAATTTAGACCTCGCGATTATTATTCTATCACAATTCATTCTCTAAATAATACCTATATGGTGCTATCCAAAGTTAGGAAGCGCTATGGTTTCGTTTGCTTCATAATCGCCGATATTTTTATTAATATTTCAAAAATTACTCAGTCGATTTTGATGCCCAATGAACTTGAAAATTCTATTGATATTTCCTATATGCCTACCAAATTTCATCAAAATCGGACTTTCGGTTCGTCAGTTATAGCGGTACAATCATACATACATACATACAATGTGTTTTCGCCCCAACTCGATTTAGAGACCTGGCTAGCTTCGCTCGCTCGGTCAATTAAAATAAGAATAAAATAAGCCTTTATTGCTGCTAATAAAATTTATTGACAATAATTTTTTAAAAAAATATAGAGGTAGGTAATAAAGTAATTAACTTAAACTAAGTGCATAACGTTCTCGGCATTTAGTTGATCTTCTCTATTAACAGCTTGTGTTTCGACAAAGGCCTCCTCTAAGGCTTTCCATTTGTTTCTGTCCTTGGCTATTCGTAACCATTCAGGACCAATATTTTATTAAAATCTTCTTCCCATCCCTTAAGCTGTCTCCCTCTACTTCTATTGCCTTCTCTAGGGTACCATTTAGTTATTGATTTAGTCTACTTATCTTTCTTT
The DNA here is from genome assembly GCA_943193695.1 of Acrobasis suavella. NCBI lineage: Eukaryota > Metazoa > Arthropoda > Insecta > Lepidoptera > Pyralidae > Acrobasis > Acrobasis suavella. Next base: position 13,808,734 of record OW971952.1, read on the forward strand.
TCTCTCATCATGTGTCCCGCCCAGTGTTATATTTATTCTGTGATGACGCACTATCACAGAATAAATATAAGTATTAAGGTCCTGCACAATATGCGTCCGCATTCCCCGTTCTCGCACCTGTCTCCCGTTGTCGCCTTGTCGAGGCGAGTGCATGCGCCTGTAGCCGCCCGCTCAACCCACTCCACGGGGAACACTATTCCGTTCTGTATCTAATACTTATATCAATTCTGTGACACCATATAACCTGAAATTCAGCCGCTGAAGATCAGCCGCTGAAGTTCAGACGCTGAATTTCATCCGCTGAAGTTCATCCGTTGAAGTTCAGCCGCTGAAGTTCGGCATAGTGCACTGACACACTAAGACCAATTCATCTCTTGCTGTTGATGTCGTAAGAGGCAACTAAAGGACTAAGCACAAACATCTAGTGCTACAACTGCATTCTAAAGGACATTTGACGTCGGGCGTAGGCCGGTTGTAAAAGTTTTCGCTAAAATGAAATCCCAAATAGGGTTGTCATTCAGACACACTTTATCCAAATTGTTTAGATTAGTTCTGCTAATATTTCCTGTCGATTTCGCGTGGTCTTTAGAATCCTTGGGTGATCATCATCATATTCCCGGTTGCATTCTCAGCGGTAATGCTTCAGAGCCCGAAGTCCGCTACCTAAGCAAGGTGATTTGACGAGGTTATCGGTTTTTGTTTATTCTTGGGTGATCACTGATATGATCACGTAATTTATGTTTGTTAACTCGTTAGCAAGCATTACATGTTATAATGTATCAACATTGTATTATATTAAAAGTATTTATCATTTAAAAAAAGACATTATAATAATATGACAAAGCCCTTCTGGCCAATAGACGACCAATACTGTAAAAATGAGTTTCTTTCGGCGTTTCTTCTCAGCAGTGGTCGTTACGAAGCGCTGGTATTGGTAGCTTTTCTTTAAAATAAATTTAATCTCAATATGAACTACACGTAATGTAATAGTAGTTTATGATACAAGTGTGGTAAGTTGTTCATTACAGTCGAGGCGGGTTGACTCACAAGTGGGCGAAGCCCGCGCATGAGTCTATGGAGCCGAGACTTGTGATGAACAATACACACGTGTGCCATACTACGTTTTTCAACCCATTAGTAAGGTAAGAAAATCTACAATAGTAAAACACTTCACTTAAACTGACAATTAATCTCGTTAAAGAAAATTAGAAAATGGCGCGCTTAGATTTTTGTTCAGGCACATTTCGCGCATGCGCGAATCTGTAGAGATACGAGAGACACAGAAATCAATCCAACAACAGTTAAAGGATTATTTTAAAAAAAGAAATTTTGAACAGATTTATAAATTTATTTTAGTGTTGCTATAAGGTATTTCAATTAATATATAAAATGGAATAATTTGAGTAAAACAAGGTTTTTGGTATGAGTCTAGGCTGGCTGCATTCAGAGATTATATGTTTCAAAAATAATATTCGATATTTTGGATTTATAGAATCTTATTCCTCAAACATTTAAAAAACACTTTAAAGTAATATTTACTGCACGATTTCGAATGTGTGCGTAATGAATGGCATTATATAAGTAAAATCAGTGTGGTAAATAGCACCTTCTGAGCTAATGTGTTGAAAATTATACTTATTGACGTGTAAAAGTGCCTGTAAAGGTCTTATTACTGAATAAACATTTGAATTTTGATATGCAAAAGCTGAATTAGCATAGTTATGGATGCACCAGGGAACGCAATAAGATGAAGAGTACAGTTAACGTTTTTTGAGAAAATGCTGCTTTATAGTTTGTCGTCGCTTCTTCTGTACTTGCGTTTAGAAATCGGCTGTAAACTCACCTTTAAGTTAATGGTCTGGCGTCAATAACTACCTTTTATGAAATCGAAAGAAAAATTGATAATCAAGTAATACAACTATCTAAAAGGTAAAAAAAAAGGTTTTTGACTTTTTTGTACTTACATTATCCAAATATAAAATTAAAAAAAAACGTTTTTTGTGACTTAGTACATTTTGAAGAGCCTTAAATAAAATTGTGAACAAGACAAGTCAAAAAGTAATATATTCTTCCGAAATGCAGCTAAAATGAGACAGTGCAATTGTAACAACACTCGGACTACAAAGGGGTGTCTCGTTTCAACGCTTTTTACAGTTTTAATAACGCACTTGGTTTAAGAGAATGTATAATATTCTGTTTTGTATGGCTACACAATAGTTTACTGTTGAGTTGTCCCGAACTGTAAACTCGCGAGTCTTCACATCTATTATTACGACCTCCGTGGCGTAGTGGTCACCATGCTAGTCCAACACCCAGAGATCCCGGGTTCGATCTCCGGTCAAGGAAAGTTGGAAATAGGCTTTTTTCAAATTGTTCTGGGTCTTGGATGTTTATCTATAAATGTATTTGTTATAAAATATAGTATCGTTGAGTTAGCATCCTATAACACAAGTCTCGAACTTACTTTGGGGCTAGCTCAATCAGTGTTATTTGTCTCTATTTATTTATTATTATACAGTTTTAGAGGTTATTTATCTTGAATTTCCGTATTTAATTAGCTTCTGCAAGTCACATATTCGTTAGGCCATCCTGTCAGAAACTTGTGCACGTGTTTTACTGAATGTCTGGCTAGATGTTTGGCGCGCTCTGTTGGTCTGGCAACTAGCAGATTTTATTGTATTTGAATTAGTTGTCTAAGTATGGTAAGGTGATACTATTTAAATCTACCTTTGGCCCCTTGTACCAGTTTATTGGTCCTGTTTTCAAACTAGGGAGTATTAGGGGTGTTCAATAAAAAGTGAGAATGAGTATGATGCAATTATTTTTTATCAATTGTTACTTTATTTTTCGACGTAGTCACCTTTCAGGTTTATACATTTGATATATCTTATATCTTAAGCTAAAATTCCCTTTCTAAAAAATCTTCCTGATCTCTTAAAAAATCGGGTAATCTAGACCTGTGTCGCGCATCGACACAGGTCGACACACAGTTTGTGACAGATTAACATGACAATCGTTGTCAAACTGTTTCATATACCATACTCAGATAGGTGTTACGGGGCATACTGTTGCTAATCTACAAGAGCCCTAAATTGATAGTGCAAACTACAAACAAACATACAAATGATTAATGAGAAAATCAGCAAGCCTAATGCCTTTTAAATAAACATCTCCTCTCATAGGCTTACTGGAAGAGATCTCGTTTGAGTTATGTAGTTTGTACAACTTTGATTTTATTTATTTTCTGTATACATTTTTCCGTGGACATATTGTAAATTTAATAACATAGTAATATTTTATAATGTAAGTATATTGTATTGTTTTTTTTTTGTGCCGCATAATTTTCTGTCTGTTTATCCCTATGGTTGACTTGGAAGAAATGCTGTTAGCATTAAGTCCGCCATTTGCTAAAAGTATATTGAAACCTGGCTCGAAGAAACGATGGTAGATGGAGTAAGGCCGTCACCGAGTGGTATCCCAGAAATGGGAAACGTAGTGTAGGATGTCCGGCAGCTAGGTGGGTCGACGATATCAGGCAGGTTGCTGGAAGAAACTGGTTTGCGATGGCAAGGGATAAACCAAGATGGCGCAGGCAGAAGGCGGCTTATGCCCAGCTGTGGGTCCCTGAAACCTGACGATGATGATGATATTTGTACGAGCTATTATCGTACAGTATCAGCATCTTTAACCGACTTCCAAAAAAGGAGGAGGTTATCAATTCGTCGCAATCCTTTATTTTTTTTTTATGTATGTTCACCGATTATTCAAAGACCCCTGGACCGAATTAAAAAATTCTTTTTTTGTTTGAAAAGGTATACTTTCCAGGTGGTACCATGGAAATTATATCAAAATAGGTTATGTAGTTTGGGGTTGAAGTCGGTTTTTAGTTTAGAAAATTATTAATCAACTCATTGCATTACTTCACTTAGTTTTATATTCAGTTCGCAATGGGTCATCAAGAACGCCGCGCGTACTCATTTTACATCAAACAATATTGTACTTCTTATTAAATTTTGGCTTTCCAAAATAGTGTAGAACCGTTATCAAGTTTATCATTTCTTAATATCTTAGATTAGGCAGAACCCGAACAATATTTGTAATTAGGACCACAGTTTGATAAAATAAAATAAAATAAATTGGTAATTAAATAACGTGTGTCTGGGCTTACGGATAGTTGATTTAATATAAAATTATTGTAGCAAATTCCTTTTTAAAAAGAAAAAGAAATGTGGCCACAAAGCGATTAAATTAAACAATATTAAACATGCATTCTGTGCCTGCAACAAGATGTACTTTGTGCAAGTTTTAATGCGCACATAATTGCAGTATCTCTAAAAGAGGTATCCATTTCATACGCTCCTTTGTCTCTTAATTATTCTCTAAGCTCTGTTTGAAATAATGAATGTTTATGAAATAAAGCACCATTTTATTTCTAACTTATAAACATACCAACTGCCACCGACTGGTTATTAACCTATTTAACTCACTATGTGAGAGATTCGCTAACTTAAAAACTTTTTGTTCTGCAAGAAAAAAGCGTAGTTTGTAGGAGTTTTTAGTAGGTAGGTAGCCGCGTACTAGCTGGGGCAGTTTGAGCTCCTACATAAAGAGGTAGGTAAGCTACTTAGTGGAGAGCTTGAGAGAAATAGACAGCAGAGTTATTTGGTTTATTGTAACTTCACAATACTAATATATATAAATTTACAATACTGATATAGACGTAATCAGCTCGAGAGATGGTAGTGGAATGAATCAGAATGATGAGGAAGGAATCTAAAATTTAAAAATTGAATTTGAAAATGAAATTATTATTTAGAAAACGGAAAAGGAGGTAAACAGGAACATGACGGATGAGGTTTATTGTAACATCGTTACAAGTTTAATACTAAATATAAATGAAATGCCAAAAATTGATTACAAATTATAATGGATTATTTGTGTTATTCAAAATCTATTCACTTTTCCGCTACCATTGCGGCGTAACGAATACCAATACAAATTTATTTACCTACGCAAATTTAAAAAAAAAACGACTATACCATCTATTAGGTAATGAGTGGCTAGGTTTGCTATTCATCACTAGATGGTATCGTTTCCAGCCGATGTTAAGTGGAATTCGTATCCGTACCGCCATTAATTATTAGCCAAGTAAATTTAAAAACCCCAACTTTCAAGCGTTAACCATCCATAACGGGTGAACCGATTTTCACTAAACACGTAAAAAAACTGCATCTAAGTTGGTCCATCCGTTCGAGTTCGATGCCACAGACAAACACACAGCCAGACAGACAGACGTCTAATTTATAACACTCCAACAAGAAGTAGGTATGTTTATAAACTCTGTCAATTTCAGTGTTAGTCTTTGAAATTTCAAAAACTTATTCTCTGTGAATCTGCAGTTACTCCAGATTTAGCTGGTGACGTTGAAAAATTCACCGAATGAGAAATGTCTCCGGACGCGGGCGATTTATGTACTAGTGCGGCACGCGGCTCTGCTGTGGCCGGTAATGGAATTGGCGGTGTAAGCTTGCAGTGCCAATGCAGTACCAATTCTTTTCTTTGGAAATTGTTGAGGTTGTCCCAGTGAGGTAAGAAAACTTATTTCTAAAGAACTCAGGTATTTCTAAAGACATATAAAATCTTTTCAATTATTTGCAATAAGGAAATGTATGTACTAGCGCGGCAGTGCAATGCAGTCCCAATGCTTTTCTTTTGAAATTGTTGAGGTTATCCTAGTGAGGATTATTTGTTTAGTTTTAATTGAAGTAGGTAGTATTTTAGTTTGTTTAGTTTTAATTAAGTTTTTTTTTCTTATATTGTATATATTTTTGTGTTTTTGAACCACTAGCAATATATAAATCTTGGAATCAGAATCAATTTATGTAAGAATTTGATTTATTAATCTTAATATTAATAAAAGATTTTTCCTAGTGAGGTAAGAAAACTTATTTCTAAAGAACTCAGATATTTATGAAGACATATCAAATCTTTGCAATTATTTGCAATAACGAAATTTATGTACTAGTGCGGCACACTACACGACATATGTTGAAATCGCTGACTTATGATGTTTTGGAGTTTTAAACACGATACTTTAGCAGAAATTTCGAAAATTTGAATCGAAAATAATTCTTTATACAAAACTTCACAAGAATTGTTTGAAAAATGCGACCTGCAGGCGAGAACAGACAGACTGACATTGCATTTTTGGTTAGTCTTAAAATTGAAGACGCTTCGCTCGTTCGGTTTCAGAGAATTTATGCGATTAGTGCTGTTACGTGGCCGGTAATAGAATGCGCGTTGCAAACTTGCAGTTCCAGTTTAAATTTAAACGAAATTTCCAACAATTCAAGAGTTCAATCAAAATTTTTGTAATTTTTTGTAAGTAAGGCCTTTGAAGTCAATTTGGACCGGGGATTATGTGTTTACTATTTATCTCTCGTCGTCATGTTAACTATTTATTCTAAAAAAACTTCATATTTGATATGATTTCATGAAATATTCATGTCAAATTTAAAGTGACCAAGCGGTGGCTACAGTTGTGCGTTTCTTCTTCTTATTATATTTAATAGCTGGGTTCTTGTCGATGGAGTGTTTTTCCACTAAATTCTTGAAATAACATCTCTTTATAAGTATGCACGTGTAATTTGTCTTTTATTTACTTAAAAAGAAAATCTTCTGGGTTTTCCTACTCCTTTTTTTCCTTCAATGATTGTTTTAAGTAACGCATCGTAGCGTAATAGATGACCGAACATTTTCCCTCTTTCTTTTTCCTATAATTTGTAGTATTTGTCTTTTCTATCCCAAATTCTCTAATACCATTTCGTTTGTGAGGTATCAATGCGATTCTTGTGTATTATGTAAAGCGAAGATATTTCAATACAAAAAGTGTTTTGTTATCATCATCATCATCGTTTCAGCCGTAAGATCCACTGCTGGACATAGGCCTCATCCAAGGATTTTCAAAATGACCGATCAAGAGCGGCCTGCTTCCTTCTCTCTCTCTGTCTCTCCCCCCCCCCCTCTTCTCTCTATCTCCCTCTCTCTCTCTCTGTCTCTCTCCCTCTCTCTCTTCCTCTCTCCCTCACTCCCTCCCTCTCTTTCTCTGTCTCTCTCTTTCCCTCTCTCTCTGTCTCTCTCTCTCTCTCTCTCTCTCTCTTTCTCTCTCTTTCTCTCTCTCTCACTCTCTCTCACTCTCATCACAGCGCATTCCCAGTTGCTTTGCACCCTCAACGGTAATGCTGAGCTGAGCAGAGTTTATATACTCATGTACGATCATTTTCATCAACTACTAGTAAAAAATATCCTAAGAAAACCTGCTCACTAGTTCATTTGTATAATTATGACTACTTTCGCTACATGATAGTCATCGGGCTATGTCAGATGCCTTAACGCAGCTCGAAAAATCTGCATTCATTGTTAGCTATTGATACACTCGATAAGACAGAGTATGGTTAACTAAAACCTCACATCAGTGTGTAAATAATTAAAAAAAAGTTTTTAATTTAAATTGTAATGAAGACGCTACTTAGGTACCTACATTTCAGACTGAACGGCTCGCAACAGGCCGGACCAGACGGTAAAGAAAATTAAAATGTGTTGACAGGAATTACAGTTGATATTTGCATGTAATGGAGATTCACGTAGTACGCATGCCGCGGCAACCCTACGCATCCGTTACGACGCGGTGTGATACCAGCCGGTCGTTCTGAATTAAGATTCAGACGTGGTTTATAAATTATTTGCAACCAAACTATATATGAAGTAGAGCAGTGGACGAAAAGAATACTAGGTATCAGAATGTTTTCAAACGACTGAATAAATGCAACAACATTTGTAACAGAAGTTGAAAACAATCACGATTTATAGCCTGCTTTTCTGAGGCACATAAAACAAAATGAGACAAAGCCCGAGTTATGAAGTTTAACAAGAAGCTAGACGGAGCTGCATAAGTGTCGTTTACATTGACCGAGTTGGATGGGCGAGTGGGATAGCTAGTGGTTTGAAAAATATTAGGTAAAGATTAAAGTATGAAGTTTAACTAGAAGCTAGACGGACTGCTTAAGTAAGTTCTTCTACACTGTAATACTCTAACTGCGCCAACTCCCCCACATCTTTTATAGTTTTCTTTACCCAAAGGTTGGCTGGAAGAAATCGCTTTAGTGATAAGCCCGCCTTTGTACCTACTAGATTTTAAATATACTTTTGATTATTGTCATACTTAGTTGGTGCAATAAAGAAATTTTATCTTATCTTATCTTAAGTAAGTTTAGTTTTCATTGGGTTTTTTGTTAAAGTTAAATATTTGCCGTATTTCATCGCCCATCCGATAAGGAGACTACCCAATAAAATACTAAATAAAACTAAATATGTACAAAGAAAACTTAATTTCTATTCAGACATTGTAAACACTGGCGTAAAGGTAAAAGTGATAGCTGCCATAGATATCACTGGAGCGATATGGATCAAGCTGATTTGCAAGACATTGAAGTTGCCAGCAAACTTCTAAATCAGTATAAATGACCCAGTTCTGAAGTAAAAATCATTATCATATACAAAAAGGCTTCGAAGCAATTTAACCATAAATGATGCATAGTAATGACTATGCATAATTTATGGTCACCTAACGATGCCAAAAACCGTCTGAAAACGCTATTTTATTATAGTTTTATGACCTGACAAATGTCCTTTCTACTTTCATATTGTACTCGCCCAGTGTAGACCCCATCTTAACAGCACTGCAACACTGTTACTTTAAACTAGCTTTGGGAACTTTGTTATTCCAAATAATGGAGTTCCAGGAACTTTCGTAATTATATTAAAGACTTTGATGCAAGGAATATGATTGATTTTAAGCTGCGGACGTGTTTTAAACTAACTTTCTTTTTATGGTTCCGTACCTCACAAGGAATAATCAGAGCCCGCCTGTTTGCTGCCTGTCTGTTATAGACAATTTTCTCCAAAACTACTAAACCGATTGAGTTGAAATTTTTATATATTTATTTTAACACTTTATTATTCCAAAGTAAAAATTTACTTTTAAAAATGGTGGACTTAATGCTAACAGCATTTTCTTCCAAAATACTCCATATGAACAAACTAAAAAAAAAAAACGACAGTTTGCACTCCGGGAGTGCCGGCAGAGGTGAAAACTTGAATATTAATGAATAGGTTAGGGAATAATTTTGCACGAATTGCTGTAATTATCAGTATAAAAGTACTATCATTTATGTGGAAGAATACAATACTTATTTATTGCGCTATCGTACACAAACATGACAATTTATATTACATTAAAAAGTCCATGGATGCGCGTGGCACGCAGTAACATAAACACACACGAACTTTCGCGCAAGCGCCGCCTAAACGAAACAGCACCAGGCATACATTTTCGCCGCGCCGTAGAAAGAGAGGGGGATACTTCCTCTTCTACGCCGCGTCGGCTGTCTACTCTCCATACAAGGTATTTACACTAGTAGGAGGAAATTATATGAACTATATGGTGAAAAAAGATATAATTTTAATGCGGATTTTTTGGCATATGTTAAAAAATATTCAAAATTGTTCAAAAAGGTGTGTTTGGCTGCGAAAGCATTACATCTAACGAACAAAATTAAAAATTCTAAAGATAAAGTTAAGACAACATGGTCAATCATTAATAATGAGACAGGAAAAACCAATACTAGGGACTCAACATTCACATTAAAAATTGGAGATAAAACCGCTGACTCGGATATCGAAGTAGCTAATGAATTCAATACTTTTTTTGCTAACATTTCCAAAGATATCACCCAGTCATTGCTTTCATGTCCGAACGCCGCCGATGAACTATTGAAAAGTAATTCATCTACGCCCGAAACAACTTTTACCTTTACTAGCATAACTCCATATGACATTATCTCAGCTTACAAGGCTCTTAATACTAAAAAAACTGAGGACCTATGGGGTATTTCGGTTTCCGTTTTGAGCAGTATCATCGACCTGATTGCTCCTCACTTAACTTTAATATTTAATAAATGTATTTCAGAAGGTGTTTTCCCTGACTTAATGAAAGCAAGTAAAGTTATACCACTGTTTAAACAGGGATCCAAAGATGATCCGAACAATTATAGACCAATTTCAATATTACCGGCTTTAAGTAAAATATTTGAAAAAATTATATTAGACCAGCTAGTATCGTATTTAATATTAATAAATTACTTCACTGTCGCCAATATGGATTTACAAAAGGGCGCTCTACCACTGATGCAGCAGCGACCTTAGTTAAAATTATTTACGAAGCCTGGGAGAATCAACAAGACGTTATAGGTATCTTTTGCGATCTGTCGAAGGCATTCGATTGTGTCGATCACATAATATTAAAAAATAAACTAAAATTTTATGGCGTTACTGATACTGCACTCTCTGTTATTTCATCTTATCTTGATAATAGAACTCAAAGAGTTGAAATCAACAGAGTATCCTCAAATAGTGCACCTGTGAGCATGGGTGTGCCTCAGGGTTCAATAATTGGTCCTTTTTTGTTTTTGATTTATATTAATGACCTCCCCTGTCTTGCAGAAAAGTTGTGTGAAGTAGTATTGTTTGCTGATGATACATCTTTACTTTTTAAGGTTGACAGATAATGCACAAACTATGACGATGTAAGCAATACTATGTCACAAGTACTTAGTTGGTTTACGACTAATAATCTGGCCTTAAACACACAAAAGACTAAGTGCGTTAATTTTTCACTATTGAATAAACCTAATACTCACATACCTTTGAGTCTTAATGGTCAAGTTCTAGAATGGGTACCCAACACCAAATTTTATGCATAACTGTAGACTGGAACTTAAAATGGGATAAACATATTGAGGCCACTGCCAAGAAACTTAGTTCGGCAGCATATGCTGTGAGGAGGGTCAGACGGTGTACTAACGTTGAAACTGCTAGGCTAGTATACTTTAGTTATTTTCACAGCATAATGTCATATGGCTTGCTCTTATGGGGTAAAGCGGCTAACATACATGCTATCTCTGTGCTACAAAAGAGAGCAATTCGGTCGATCTACGGACTAAAATCACGCGATTCCTTAAGAGAGTTATTTAAATCTATAAATATTCTTACTGTGACATCTCAATTTATTTACGACAATCTTCTATTTGTTAAATCTAGGTTAAATAATTTCAAGAAAAATAGTGATGTTCACAGTTATAATACTCGCAACAAAAATCAGCTTCATACGCCTAAATTTCGACTTGCTAAAACTAAAAAGTCACTCTTAGGTCTAGGTATAACATTATTTAATAAACTTCCCGAAGCGATCGTTAACCTACCAATGGCAAAATTTAAAACACATGTTAAAAATGTTTTATTGAACAATGCGTACTATACTATCAATGATTATTTAAGAGATAAAAACGCGTGGATACTTCCTAAACATTTTCCATTACACTCCACACATGAAACATAAATAGCTGCATTTTCTGTTACCATAATAAGCCTACTGTAAAAACATGTAAATGCTCTGCGATCAATAAGTGACCAACATATAATTAATATTTTCTCTTGACAAGGTCTGCGAGTTTGGGTTTTTCATGCTCACTAAAATGTCCAATCCGGTGGTGGCGTCGCTGGTCGGGTCGTTGGATTCCCTCTAATATGGTTGAGTTTAACGACGGCTGATCCGTGCGTCAACTCGTGAACGGGTGCTGCCGGGAGGGACTGGTCAGCTCGGCTTCGCTTTTTTGACTACTTAATATTTTTTATTACGCAATTTATGTTTGTTTACTGGTTCGCAAGCATTGCATGTTATAATGTGTCAACATTGTATTATATTATAAGTATTTATTAATTAAAAGACAATTATAATAATATGACAAAGCCCTTCTGGCGAGTAGGCGACCAATACTGTGAAAATGAGTTTCTTTCGGCGTTTCTTCTCAGCAGTGGTCGTTACGAAGCGCTGGTATCGGTAGCTTTTCTTTAAAAATAAATTAAATTTTAATATACTTTACACGTAACATAAATTATACTTATTGACGTGTAAAAGTGCCTGTAAAGGTCTAATTACTGAATAAACATTTGAATCTTTGAATCTTTGAATCCATCCATCTTACGAATTTTCGATCAGGTCACGTGTCCTGACGCGAGTAAAACAACTAAATGAAACAAGCGTCATATTATGTATGTACTCGTATATGAACAAATATATATCTAATGGAATATCACTACATATCTACCATATTATCTAGTATATAAGTATTAATTTATACATATGTAATTGGGTGACCGCAAAACGGACGTGTAACGTAAATAAATGAATTTCAAATCCTGGTGGTGACACTTTGGGTGACAAAGAATTATTATGCGTTTGTTTTTTTTTTTCTTTTTCCACCGTATTAATTTATTGAAAGACATATAAATATTTTTTATGAATAAACATGATTGTTTATGGCGTAGTTTTGCGACGGTTATGTTGACGTTTATATATCAGTTAACGGCCTTTAATAGTTTAATGTGAGTTTAATATATCTTATAACAGCATTAACGTCAGCCGAGATGGCTCACATCCCAGCACCGTTTTAATGAACATATCCGTCGTCTTGGCAGCGTCTCCCCTTAATATAGAAGCGAAATAGAATCTATCATAATGACTAAACATTTTAACATGGTTGTACTCAATTAGTGTAGTCGGAAAAGACCGTTTAGTTTCGATCTGAGGATGATCGTCTTAACCGTTTGAAACTAGTGGGCCTTTTCCAACTTCGTGAGTAAATTCTCAATTTGATGACCTCCGTGGCGTAGTCGTCACCATGCCAGTCGGCCACCCAGAGGTTCCGGGTTCGATCCCCGGTCAGGGCAAGTTGGAAAATGGCCTTTTTCAAATTGTCCTGGGTCTTGGGTGTTTATATCTATTTATGCATTTATTATAAAATATAGTATCGTTGAGTTAGTATCCCATAACACAAGTCTCGAACTTTGGGGCTAGCTCAATCTGTGTGATTTGTCTCTATATATTTATATATTATATTTATTTATAATCCGTGTTAAATATTTAGTTATGTCATGCCACGTTAGTTTTAATGTTTAATAATAGCTTCGCTTTTAAATCACAGATTTATTTACCTATATTTCATACGAATACACATACATCACGCCCGCAGCCAACACTCACTAACTCACTCAACTCAACTCAACACATCGACAAGGTGAGAACGGAGGAGAGGTGCGGGGACGGGTAATTCGATTCTTTTATAGCAATGATTTATTTACCTATATTTCTATCATCTTTTCATTTGTTTTGTTTTCATTTGTTTTTCTTACCGTCAAGATGAGTGAATCTAATGAAGAAATTAGATACATTTTAAAAATTTACTACCAAGAAGGTAAAAATGCAACGCAAGCCGCGAAAAAAATTTGCGATGTTTATGGACCTAGTGCAGTGTCTGTGAGAGTAGCACTTTGGTTTAAGCGTTTTCAATCCGGAAATTTTGATGTCAAAGATGCACGTCGTTCTGGTCGCTCTGTTACGGATAAAATGGATGCTATTTATATAAAATTCGAAAAGACTTTTTCCCCAACCTATTAATTAAATACAAAAATTTAAATATAAAAATTGGTAACACATACAAAACACTCCTAAGCGTTTTCGGTGCAAAGGTGCCTAAAACACTAGCCGCATTACCGCGCTGTATTGCTATGGCCATCCTTTGCACCAGAAACCAGCTAGAGCGGGCGTCATCGGATTTCTCGATGCGGTGCCCGATCTCCCTAATTAGGCGCTTGGCGTCACTCAAATTGGCCAAGTGTGTGTAGGCCACGCGCAATGTAGGTTTCCGTAGTAGGACTAAAAACGTGTCCACGATCTCGCAATATTTTAAAAGACCTATTCAACGATACCTCAAACTATGGATTAGTCGAGAAAATATAACATTTTTTTTACCTGTTTACAAAACATCACAAGAATCGGTTGAGAAATGAGACTTGTAGGCAAAAACTGCCGGACAGACTGACAAACTGACAGCCGGAGAAAAGCATTTTTAGCCAATATCGAAACTGAGACGCTTCGCTCATTTCGCTCGCTCGGTCATTAAATGATTAAGAAAACATGTAAAGAGCCTACGCAATCCAAAAAAAGAATGAAGTACTTACCATACTGTGGTACTTCTGTTCTCTCAGACCACCTTGTAAAGTAAAGAAAGTCAAGAATCTTTCGATTTCTTAATAGCTAGTTGTTGACGTCAGACCATTTACTTACAACTAAGTTTACTGCCGCCTCCAAAGCGCAAGTACAGAAGAAGCGGTAACAAACTGTACTGGAGCATTTTCTCCAAAAACGTCAACCTCTATTATACAATATGTAACAAAAACCCTGTCCAATCCTTGTAGGAGCAACTCAGATCGTCATTATGAACAACTTTTCCTATGGGACCAATGCTTGAAACTCGAAGAAAAAAATCGACATTTTCATACACATTGCTGGGCCAGCCGAACACTTTTGTATGAAAATGTCGATTTTTTATCGAGTTGCCGGCATTGGTCCCATAGGAAAAGTTGTTAAAATTGACGGTATGAGTTGCACATACAAGGATGGGACAGGGATTTTGTTACATATTGTATAAGTACTGATATTAAAGTTAGATATGTGGACTGAGAATACATTTTTATGTCATAAAGTCATAATTATTGATGAAGAATGAAAATTTGAAATTAATGTCAATTTGTAAATAAGGTATATATACCGATTGTACTCAAATTATGACATTTGTGAGTGTACAAATACAAACCTTTAAGAACCGCGCCAAGCTCAAGCCAGACGTTCTTGTCTTTAAGATAATCATCAGTTCCGTAATAAGCCTTATTACAAAGTACTTTCTTTACATAAGATCGTACATACATCATAAAGCTAATGTCGTATGTATTAGCCATAAAATAGGCTAACAGCATTGTATACGTGCATAACAAAGTCGATTCTCGGCAGCGTCACTAAATAATTACGAAGGTAATGAAATTTCGTAGCGTTGCTACGGCGTAACATTGTGCTACGCCGTACGTATGTACTTCTAGATACCTACTTTGTATAGTTTTTGTGTTTCGTCATACAACCGCCACCAGTTGCTTGTTTCCAGCGCAGATTAAAAAAGGCTTTTGATCGGATAAAGGCTTTAATAACTCTATATTACTTATGGCTCTGAAACGCGGTCTCTTACTATGAGTCTCATAAGAAGGCTCAGGTTCACTCAATGCGGTATGGAGAGGGCTATGCTCGGTGATTCTCTACAAGATCGAATCAGAAGTGAGGAAATTCGTAGGAGAACAAAAGCCACTGACATAGCCCAGCGGATTAGCTCGTAGAAGTGGCAGTAGGCGGGACACATAGCGCGACGAACCGATGCCCGATGGGGCAAAAAGGTTCTTGAATGGCGACCGCGTACTGGCAGGCGAAGCGTAGGACAGCCACCCACAAGGTGGTCAGACGACCTGACCAAGGTCGCTGAAAAGCGCTGGATGTGGGCCACTCTTGATCATTTTGGAAATCTTTAGGAGAGGCCTATGTCCTGCAGTGGACGTTATGCGGCTGTAATGATAATGCTGACTCTGTAACGTGTAATAATGTGACCAGTGTGTGTATCATCATCATCATCTCAGACGCATAACGTCCACTGCTGGACATAGGCGTCTCCTGACGATTTCCAAAATGACCGAGACATGTGTTTGTATAGAAATTATTACTAAGTACTAAATGGTAAAACGTTAATTAAACCAACAAATAACAAAGGAGCAGATTCTCAAAATTTCCTTGATCGGTTTTTACGAAATCTACGAAAAGAGAAGCCGCTAGTACATTTTTTTTATTGAAGTTCCCTTTCGGTCTATACGTACTTGGTGGATAGGAGCTAGGCGAAAAACAGTGTAAGAGGTTTCCGTCACTTTTTTTCGTTACGAATTAATACTTTACTACGAAAATAACTTACTTCCAACCAAGTGTTCCATGACACCCACGTTCTTTTTTCTTTTTTTATAGACTTTTTTACAGCGGCAACAGAAATACATCATCTGTGAAAATTTCAGATGAATAGCTATAAAGTTCGTCAGATACAGCCTGGTGACAGACAGAAAGACAGACGGACGGACAACGGAGTCTTAGTAATAGGGTCCCGTTTTTACTCTTTGGGTACGGAACCCTAAAAAGCAGCTGCCCTCGGGAGGTCGTTGGTTCAAGTCAAACTCTTTATAAAGCAACTCCGTCGGAAGAAAGTTAGCAGGAAGAGCTAAGAAATGTCTAGAACTAGCCCAAGAGGACCTAGACTTTAACTTTACTTATAGCACAGAATAAGAACTAGTACTCACGTACAGAAGTCTTGCTCGGAAAATAAATTCAATGAAATATCTACATAATGTGGTTAGCGCTATGGTTTAAGGGGCTACCTGAATTTTCCGGGGTCCAGTGCTGCCCCCATTTAAAATAAATCTATTAAAAGGAAACGGAGATTTCATTTAAAATTTTGTCTTGATCAGACCCTAGATAACCCTTCAAACTATTTTATGAACTATTGTTTACAGTTTAAAGTGAGAACGTAAAGCTTTTCTACGCACAATTGCGAAAAACGGCCACTTTTGGCGTATGTGCGTAGAAAAACTTCATGTTCTCACTACAAACAGTAAACAGTAGTTCATAAAATAGTTTGAAGGGTTATCTAGGGTCTGATCAAGACAAAATTTTAAATGATATCTCCGTTTTCTTTCAAATGATTTATTTAAAATGGGGGCAGCACTGGACCCCGGAAAATTCATGTAGCCCCTTAATTTAGCTCGCGTCAGGATTCCTCACCTCTTCGTTTAGATACGTAAACATCCATTGCACCAATTTCATTCTTATTACTTTGGACAAACGATTAATGTAACTGAATTTTTCCCTTCGAAGTGGTCGCCGCGCACATAGTAATATTGTAGGTCTATTTTCAATATCTGAACAGGAACTGACACAGTTAATCGTTCGATAAGTTTACGAAGCAATAAAACATATTTTCTTCTATTCTGTATAAAAGGAAAAACGATTGGTTCAACATGACAGTATAGAATTATAGGACACGGAATCTAATGAAGACCAAAATATGGGACAAAAGATGGCAGCACAGTGACTTCAGGTCTATTAAGCTGCTGTAATTTATTGAAATTTATTTTATTTACAGTTGGTAATTCGCAACATGCTTCGTCAACATTTTGACAGTTTGTAATCCGCAATACGCTTCGTCAATTTTTTCACAGTTAGTAATCCGCAACACGCTTCGTCAAATATTAATCTAAGAGACCACCCCTTTATCGTACGTAGCCCAAATGTTCCCATGACACTGGCGGCATTGCCTCGCTGTATGGCGATGGAAATTTTTTAAGCCAGATAAGATAAGGAGCGTCTATCATTTGCCCGTTCAGATATTCTATGTCCA
The DNA here is from genome assembly GCA_943193695.1 of Acrobasis suavella. NCBI lineage: Eukaryota > Metazoa > Arthropoda > Insecta > Lepidoptera > Pyralidae > Acrobasis > Acrobasis suavella. The sequence continues at coordinate 13,826,166 of OW971952.1, forward strand.
AGCTCATTTATAAATGTCCGTGCCTCGTTTCCCCAAACACCCGTGGTTTCAAAAGCCACAGGAACAAAAATATAAGTAGGTTTCAAAAATTGATATTTTATCATTTTTGACTTAGCAGCGTTTTCAGCTGCTGAATGAATGGTATCTCTTCTGCTGTTATTGGATACATTCAACGGGGCAAAATAACCTATCAACTGATTGTTTAATTGTTTATTGTGATAAAAACAATTGATGGTCCAATGACAACATTTGATTGGACCTGACTTCACTGTGCTCTCTCATATTTTTGAAAACCCTTATTAATCTCATTATATACTGACTTTGGGAACAAATCGTCGGAAAGAAAATAAAATTACTATAAGTCGAAAATAGGGCCTTAGGGGATACCGATCTAAGGATATTAAGGCGGCCCTTCCCGACTACTCTGTCGACAACGCGAGCATAGTTTAAAAAGCTTGTTGTTTCATCCAAAGCAATGCTAGAAAAAAGAAGCAAAGCAAACAGAGAGAGATAACGCCTAAGGGCACGGTTTGCATTCTATTGAATGAAATTAGTATTATTATTACTTATCCATTGAAAGAATATTAACTATTCATAGGGTTCGGAAATTTCATAAAACTTGTTCCAGGTGATACGTGTTTATCAGTAAGCATTACAAGTGTGTGAATTAAAACTTTTTTTTTACCTTTACCATTTATGAGTACTTTATGAACGGTCGAAGTTCAGCTAAACATTTGTGCAAAAAAGCAGATTTTTGAAGGCTTATTATAATGACTTTGTTTTTCTAAATTTAAATTTTTTATTTCAATAGAAACTTAGAAATAGCGCACAAGATACCTGTTAGTTCAAAAGTTTTTGCAAAAACGAGCGTTTGTATAAAAGTAAGAAGGGCAGACCACACTTAAGTATTTAAACAGCTTTAAAATATAAAAAAAAATGGTCGGGTGGCTTCCATCCTCTAATTAGAGCACTCCATTTCGTGATGTCATATATCTCTGAAACTGAGTATACATAGTTCGATAGTTATTTTCATGAGGGTGAAAGTCCCACAAATTGCGAATTTTTCGTCTTGAGGGACGTTATCTATTAATCTTATTCTGAACTACATATTACAAGCACTTTTAGTTATTAGTTTGTTAGAATTTGTAAAGATGCTTTCTCATTTTACGGTTTTAAGGTATAGTATAACAAACAACTCACGTACTTGTTACGAGGCTTGAGTGGTGTAATGGTTTACACGTTCCAAATTAATCAGAAGTTCTCAGGTTTAAATCACGACTTAAGCTTAAAAATTCTTTTATTCGTTTTACTAGTCATACGATATAACGATATAAGCGATTATTTCGCGCGCTCAGTACCAAGTCAGAATGTACTCAAATAAACGCAAATCTCAAGAACCGCAGGTTCAAATCCCACCTTATTGCATAAAAAAAATATATTTGTATTTTTCTTTTATTTTGGAATAACATTAATAGATGACACTACATTTGCAGGTTTGCAGCTTAAATTGTTGGCAGAAAAAATACGCGAGATAGCTCTCTATTTCAGTTATATTATAGTACTCTATGGTTATTCTTTTGTCTCGTGTCCTAAGGGGCTTCTCGTTGGAGCTCAACGGTCTCAATTTATAATGTATAGAAAATTCCGAGCTTAAATTGCAGGGAAAAATCTTGTTAAAGCTCAAAGAACGAGCACTATTGTTAGACTACTCTAGCTTTTTACTTCGGTTCTGCTTGTTAAGTATTCAACGTTCACGTCATTTGTTATGCTTTTACTAGTGACTGTAGACCTGACCTCGCTAGTCTGTCTTTGAAAAGTCACACCTCTTGAAGTTTATCGAATAAATAATTTGGGTTATGACAAATATACACATAATTTTAAATAAATAAATATAAATAAATATATAGGGACAAATCACACTGATTGAGCCAGCCCCAAAGTAAGTTCGAGACTTGTGTTATGGGTTACTAACTCAACGATACTATATTTTATAATAAGTACTTAAATAGATAAACATCCAAGACTCAGGACAATTTGAAAAAGGCCATTTTCCAACTTGCCCTGACCGGGGATCGAACCCAAAACCTCTGGGTGGCGGACTATTATGGTGACCACTACGCCACGGAGGTCGTCAATATATGTGTTCTGAAAAAAATAAAATTTTATAAAGGTATTTCTCAATCATAATCTATTCAAAGCGTAAATATTTACATATCAGTAACACGTAAGCATTGCCATCTAACTTGGCAATGCCGCCAGCGTATTGGGCAATGTACTGCAGGACAATGACCTTCATGTTTTTTTCTTTGTACTTTTAAAATGCAGTTAGAATTTTTGTGACCTTTATGCTCTTTTTATTGGGTTAATTTCAGTTTTAAGTAAGTGTGCATTGCTTCAATTTAGTTTCTCATTTTTCAAATTCTTTTGCAATAGCAAAAATATACGAGTAATATTTTTGCTCATTTAAATTTTACTTTAACTCTTACAAATAAATTCGTTAAGAAATGGAGTTCTAAGAAATGGAGTTTTCAATCTCAAGTTCACAGTTTGGGGACAACGAAACCAGTTTCCTTTTTTAATTAAAATCATTTATTGCCTTACATAAAGTACAACAGTTCTAAATAAATATATAAGGACAAATAACACTGATTGAGCTAGTCCCAAAGTAAGTTCGAGACTTGTGTAATGGGATACTAACTCAACGATACTATATTTTATAACATATACATATATAGATAAACATCCAAGACCCAGGACAATTTGAAAAAGGCCATTTTCCAACTTGTCCTGACCGGGGATCGAACCCAGGACCTCCGGGTGGCGGACTAGCATGGTGACCACTACGCCACGGAGGTCTAACTACTAAAAGTCACTGTCTTCTATAATAGGTACACTATAAACCCTGTCGCGTATCAAAGTAAACTCTTCATTGTCATATCTTATCAGCCACAAAATTTTAATGCTTAGTAATGAATCATTTGTTTCAGACTAAGTTCATATTTATTTAATTATTTATTTATGTTTACTGCACACAATCTTATGACGGATTGATCACAATGGGTCAAACTTAATGCTAATGCATTATCTACCAGTTTGCCTTTGGGACATGGTGAGAGATTGGAATTAGGGTGCAAGTGTAGCAAGCCAACTTGTAGAATTGTCAATACAATGCCTATATAATATTACATCTAATATAATACATATATTGATTTCTTATAATAAAAAAACGTTTATGGGGAACGGTATACTTTTTTATAATAAACTGCCACAATCGATCCTTGATATGCCTGACAAAAAGTTTAAAGCTTATGTAAAGAAGGTACTCTGGGAGAAGGCTTATTATAGGACCGATGACTATCTTAAAGACAACAAAGTCTGGCTTGAGCTTGGCGCGGGTCCCTCTTAAAGGTTTGTATACTCAGAAATGGTCATAATCTGGTACATTAAGTACATACTGAATTTACAACTTGATTTGACATTTTTCAAAATTTCGACATTAAAAAAAATAATTTAAATTATGACAACAAACAATGTATACTCTGTCCACATATCAACTATAAATATTAATTTCATTGTGAGTTGACGTTCTTGGAGAAAATGCTGCAGTGCAGTTTGTTACCGCTTCTTCTGCACTAGCGCTTTGGAGGCGGCAGTAAACTTAGCTCTAAGTAACTTTTTGACGTCAACAATTATTGTGCAATAAAACAAAGTGACGATTATTAAGAGATATTATAAATATCCTATGATAATAAAGATATATTTGAATTTGAATACTGTTATTAATATTACAGGACTAACCGCGATTAATATAATGTTAGCCAGATATTTCAACGACCCTTCTGCCGTCACGGTCGCTGGCAGACTGAGGAACTGCGATGGATGTTTGGCTGTCAAGGGTAACCATGTCGATCTAACCTCTTTCTTCGTCGGTTGTTACATAAGTCCTTACACACAACACTGACGATTTCCATTCGGGAATTGTTTTTTTGTTGTTCGCACACACTTTTATGTGGTCGCGACACTCTAAATTACTACAGGTTTTGACAACCTCCGTGGCGTGGTCACCATGCTAGTCCGCCACCCAGAGGTTCCAGGTTCGATCCCCGGTCAGGGCAAGTTGGGAAATAGCCCTTTTCAAATTGTCCTGGGTCTTGGGTGTTTATCTATATATGTATTTGTCATCAAGTATCGTATCGTTGAGTTAGTATCCCATTACACAAGTCTCGAACTTACTTTGGGGCTAGCTCAATCAGTGTAATTTGTCCCTAAAAAAAATCGTATATTTTTATGATTTGTTTGCCTTACACTATATCTTAAATCTAAATAAACGGAAATACATAAAAGGGCTTTTAGTAGGCAGTCCAAGTGGGATATAGGCTTAAGTAAAATAAAATATTTTAATCAGCTAAAGGTGACTGTGTCCCATAGAAAGTTCCGTGTCGAGAACTTTCTCTTAAGCTGCAAATTAGTAGCGAAGCATGAATTGCGAGCTTGCCAGCTAGCGAGTCTTGCGACACACTTTCCGTGCCAGTGCATTTGTAACAGGTGACAGAACAGAGCAGTGTTCATTAGTTAGAGAGGCATACTTAATGTGAAAGATAAATAAATACATATAAAGGGACAAATCACACGGATTGAGCTAGCCCTAAAGTAAGCTTAAGAGGAGGCATTTCACATTTAGTTCGCTGTCTCGCTCTCACAATCAAACACTTTTAAAGATTTTTAAAAATGTGTCTCACTTGTAGAAAAGTGTTTCATTGATATTCAATATAATCATATGTTATATATTGTAGACATGTTTTTTTTATTGTTTATGTGTGTATGTATCGAGAATTAGGTCATCAAACGTTTTAAAATTTTGATGACCTAATTCTCGATGTAGTCAATGTCTACACTATATACAAACATGTCTAAAATATCCACAATAAAATCATATTGAATGTTAATGAAATACTTTTCTACAAATGAGACACATTTTTAATAATCTTTAAAAATGTTCTATTGTGCGAGCGAGACAGCCAACCAAATGTGAAATGCCTCTTAAGCTTGTGTTATGGGATACTAACTCTACGCTACTATATTCGTATATAATGGTATATACTTAAACAACGTGAAAGGGACATACCCGTAATAAATCAAACCACGGGCTAAATAGCATAATGAAATTAAAATAATAGTCAAAAAAAAATCGACATTCCATGACCACGGAACCACTTGGGTGAGCAAAATAGTTTATTAAATACCCTCTCGAACAAAACAAGGACTTTCCAACCCGATCCAGGCGACTTCGAGTAATGAGCAAGGAACCCTTATAGTTTCGCGTTCGCCGTTTCTGTCTGTCTGTCCGCGGTTTTACACAGCTTTTATTAGTACTAGAAAGCTGTGATTTGGCATGGATATGTATATTAATTAGGCGGAAAAAGTGATAAAATAAAAAATAGAAATAACTTTTTTTTTAGGTAGCTCCCATAAAACTGAAGTGAAAAGGCAATTTTCTTTTCTCGACTAACCATCGGTATCGTTGAATAGATCTTTCAAAAATATTATGAGGTCGTAAACACCGTTTCTCGATTTAGGGATCGGTTTCTGAAATATTTGGTTTAAAAGTTTTGTTTGAGTCAAGTGTCCCCCCCCCCTTATATACAAACACGTGATTATATAGTTATATATAAACACGTGTAAAAAGCTTTAGTATATATAACTAAAATTAAAGGAAAACTATCACAGTTAAGTAGGGTTTACAAATTAATAAGTTATAGGCGATCAACTTATAAAACGTAATCGCAAAATTAAAATTTCACAGAAATTCAATAGAAAATTAGTTTTAAGACGTTTTTAGTGGCATGAAATCAAAGTGGGTATTCGTAACTACGGAACTCTACACTGCGCGTGGCCCGATACGCACTTGGCCAATTATTTTTTTAGTGTAAAGTTTAAACAAATTGCGTTCTGTTTTAAATTACTACTAATTAGCACTAAAACACAGCAAATGTGAATTGAATATGGCGCTAGCGGAGCAAAATTTGCAAGTTGCAGTTTAGATTAACTTAGCTGTCAGATGAGAATTAACGCGAGCTTTAGAAAGCTTCGGGAACAGTGGTCGTAAAGTTTGGAAGGCCGGAAGTTCATGTTGTAATGCAATGTAGAAATATTATTTACTTTATCTTTCCAATTTAAGTTAATCACACAATTTACAATGGGTCAAACTTGATGCTAATGCATTATCCCAACAGCCCTATCGGATGAGGTGCAGGGCCATCTGCGAGGCACCCCGCAGACTTCTACATATTTCGACTGATTGGGAAACGGAGGGCGGAGAATAAAAGCGGACTGTTATGTATGTTATGTAAAATCTTTATTGTACAAAAAGGACACAGCATAAATACAAAAGAAAACAATACAAATGCGGACTTATCCCTTTAAGGGATCTCTTCCAGTCAACCCAAAACCAGAAGAAAGAACACATGACATTTAGTAGGGTGGAACATTGTACAACATTTATGGGCAAACTAGCTTTAACCCGCGGCTTCGTCCGCGTAGAAGTCGAAAATAATTCTAATAGGATTTTAACTGGTTTTTTACGTTATTAATATTGTGATAACATATGAATTATTATGTTAAAATGTTTGAATACTTATAAAATACAACATTTTTGAATATGACGTTGAGATTTGAAGGCCTAGCAGACCCGGCGAACCTCCCTCTCCCGCTCCCTCTCCCGTTTCCTTCCCGTTCCCGTTCTCGTCATTTGCTAGACCGAGAGAGAGCGACGGAACGCTTCAAAATGGTTAAACTAATCTTGTTTCCCCATACAAACTTCGGACCCCCATTTCACCCCCTTAGAGGTTGAATTTAGAAAAATCCTGAAATACATACTTACTCATTTACCGTCAGGAGTACTCCTGCGAAGTTTCGAATAAAGTAGTCTAACTAATCTTGTCACTCCATACAAACTTTGGAGCCCGTTTGACCCCCTTTTGACCCTTTTATAAATATGCAACAAATTCAAACTGCGCTTGTCGTGTGCAAGGTGTGGGCTAGGCGTGCGCGTGTCATCTGACGGACGGCCTACATATATTAGCAGCATAAAATATAAACAACCGGCCAAGGTACCATTATCTATACAAAAAAAAAACATGTTTAGATTTATGTTTTTAAATATTTATTTCGGTTTTTAGTATTTGTTGTTATAGTGCTGGCAACAGAAATAGATAATCTGTGAAAATTTCAACTGTTTAGTTATCACGGTTCATGAGATACAGCCTGGTGACAGACAGACAGAAAGACGGACAGCGGAGTCTTAGTAATAGAGTACGGAACCCTATAAAGTATGACGGAAAAGTTGGTTATTGCTACCAAGGCGAGCCCTAACGCTTAACTACTCCACAACCTATTTTTGTCGAACACTTTGATAAAAACCTATCACACCTCTAGATTTGGGGTTTAAGAGCGGCCATCCCGTCTTACTTTTCATACAAACGCTCGTACGCGATTATGACGTCGTAAATGATCATTCTTGAAAATTTTTGAACTAACCTGCGCTATCTATAAAAAATTAGCGACAAAAAATTAAAATTTGGTGAAACAAATCCTATATAAGCCTCCAAAAATCTGCTTTTTTGCACAAATTTTATTTGAACTTCGACTGTTTATGTACTCATAACATGTAAAGGTAAAAAAAAACATTTCAATAGAAACCTTGCAAATAACATGAAAATTTTAAATAAAAAAAAAAAACAAACTGAAAAACACGTATCACCTGGAACAAGTTTTATGAAATTTCCGCACCCAATGAAAAGTGAATATTCGTTCAATGGATAGTTAATAATAATAATAATTTCATTCAATAGATTGTAAATCGAGCCCTCAGGCGCTATCTCTCCCTTTTTGCTTTGCCTCTTTTTCTAGCATTACCCTGGATGAAATAATAAGCTTTTCAAACTATGCTCGCGTTGACGACAGAACGGCCGGGAAGGGCCGCCTTAACATAGTAATTTAAATTCATATGTAGATGTGTTATCTTTTAATATAATACAAAATAAAGAAATAACAGTGTGTATAGATTAGAATTTTAATTAAAAATTAAAACCAATTTTAGTTTCGAAGCTAATGTTATTTTAATTATTCATTCAAACAATGTGTGTTAAGTCGGATAAGTTGCGTTATCCGATTTGCTTTAGGCTTTTGGAGCACTTTTACTAGGAACATATTAATAGACAAACATTATGATATGTAAATTCTTTATTGTACAAAAAGGTCACAACACAAATACAAAAGAAAACAAAGGCGGACTTATCCCTTTAAGGGATCTCTTCCAGTCAACCCAGAACCAGAGAAAAGAATGACATTGAGTAGCGTGCAAGATTGTACAACACTTACAGGCAAGTATACAACCAAACTTGTAAATAAATAAACATAAATACATATAAACATAACTCAATCCTGGTCAGGAATCTTCATAAAAGTTTTTAATCCTAGCTTTAAAGAAATACAAGGTTGTTGACACTTTCACTGACAATATTTTTAGCAAGAGCAAAATGGAATATTTTATAAATTTTAATAAAATAACCAGCCAAGTAAGTGTCGGGCTACACGCGCTGTGTAGATTTGGTGTGCCATTGGAGATGCACAGTGATCAGGGACGAAACTTGTCACAAGTGTTCCGAGAAGTCTGTGAAATCATGGGAATCCATAAGACTCGAACGACGACGTATCACCCGCAGTCAGATGGAATGGTTGAGAGGTTTAACCAAACATTGGAACGACATCTGGCAAAAGTAGTAGAAAGCCATCAGAAAAACTGGGACGAGTATACTCGTATTGCGCTATTCCTCTTATCTTATAGGATTGCGGTTAATGAGACTACTACAGTCACTCCAGCGTATGCCAATTTTGGAAGAGAATTGAGATTACCAGCTGATTTATTATCGGGTTACCCGCTAGATAACCCGAAAGGAATAACTGACTACGCCAATGATCTTCGGACTAAGATGGTTGACGTCTATAAGCAGATTACAGAGGCTGGGTGTAAAGCTAGTGAACGGATGAAGACCCGCTACGATCGAAGAGCTAACGGTCTCAGTTTTGAGGAGGGAACTCTGGTCTGGCTTCATAATCCTGTGAAGCGGAAAGGGAAATCTCCAAAGCTACAACCAAGCTGGGAAGGACCTTACAAAATAGTCACCAGAACTAACGACGTCACCTTTCGGATTCAGCGTAATCCTCGCAGTCTGGCAAAAATAGTCCATGTGGACCGGTTGGCACTTTATTACCGAAGTAATGATGATCGGGACGATCATGTCTTATGAGGGGGCAATGTCGCGTAAAGAGATGAATGACATTGTCAACGTCACGAATTCGAACAAAAAGAATTCAACTGAAGGAAAATTTCATCAATAGCGTCAGAGCACGATTGGCCTAGTGGTCTAAGCGATGGACTCTGAATCTAGAGACCGCTGGTTCAAATCACAGCCACTTATAGTGTTTTTGATTTGAAGCTTTGAAAGAAGTTTCTAGATAATACTTGACTAATTGGCAAAGAAAGTACGGGACAGAAAATGAGTGAGAGAGAAGGCCTTAGAAAATTAGTCATTTGAGTTTGGAACATTGATGCGATTTTGTTCGAATTCGGGGGGTATATAAACGGAACAAGGCGCCGCCTGAGGCAGTTTAGTTGGAAAGTGAAATCCGAAGAAGGAGGAAGAAAAGAGAAAAGTAAATAATAGTAGTGAGTAAAGTGAAGTAGTGAGTAAAAGTGAAGTGTTCAGTGCAGTGAAGTCCGCGCGTGTGACAGTGCAGTGACGTTTCCGCGCGTGTGACAGTGCAGTGACGTTTACTCGCGTGTGACAGTGCAGTGACGTTTCCGTGCGTGTGACAGTGCAGTGACGTTTCCGCGTGCGTGTCAGTACTGTGACGTTTCCGCGGGCCTGACAGTGAAGTGACAGTTGGAGTGCAAAGAGGACTGACGCTGTCAATTGTGAGTACTGCTTGAGTTGTAAATAAAGGCACCATTCAATAGGATTGTTGTTTCCTTTCCTATCCCCAACCCACTACGTGACAATATTTTTGAAAAGCAAGAAAAAAATTATTCAAACTATACGATGTATGGGAGCTACCTGAAGTTTTTATTTCATGATTTCATTTTACTTCTTGGTGCGCATGATTAATATACATATCCATACCAACTTCCAGCGTTCTAATACATAAAGTCTCTGAGGAGAACCGCAAACAGACAGAGATGGCGAAACTATGGGTTCCATGTTTTTCAGGGACCCTAAAACACTATCGCTTTGTTATTGTTTCAGTGTTAATAACTTATTTCTTGTCGAGTATGTTATCACCACAGATCTGTATGTCATTACTGATGCAGGTGTCAGATTTTTCGAGCTGAAATAGCTTAATGACTATCATCTAGTTACAACAATCATGACTGTATATTAGTTTCTTATTAGTGTCCAGGTTTTCTTGCGGTGTTGTCCTTCACTGAAAACAAATGTTAATAACTAAAACAGAAGTGCCATTTTTGAAAAGCGGGTTCACCTAAACGAATGTTCTTTCCATACCAAAAACAGTACGTTTAGTGAAAAATAATACCACTAGTTCATACAAACTCTGTGTGTATGAAAGCGGACTTTTGCCACGTTATCGGATTTGCTAACGGCTTTCAGAGCACTTTTCATTTTTAAGCCGCGATCTGAAAGGGAATGTCCGGCGGGGATAGCACAGAGTTAACAAAACTAGAAGCGACATAGCTATATTTACACAAGCAGTCTATGGATGCAACATCATCACCGGACCATTCGAGATCTACGCGTCTAGTGTAATAACATCTTTTGGATGCTTTTGAGGTTGCCAAGTAGATGCTGTGCCTCAGACATGTTTGTGGAGGCGACGCGATAGTACGGAAATGGCCGCCTCTCTATTGCAGCGTGTGTGGAACAGCCTTAACAGTATCCTAAGTTCCTAAGGAAGATATCCTCGCATCTCGACTGGCTCCATTCTGAAAAATTGCATGCGGGTGGCTATAGTAGGGCGCATCTAAATAAATTTTTACTTGTGTCATAATAATTGTACTTTACTATGGAGATATCCAAAAAAAGATTTTATTATTATTATTTTATAGGCAATTTCGAAAAAGTATCTTCCATGCTAGCATGGGATAAAAGAAAAAAACTAAAACATACCAACGCCTTTTTTTCCAGTGCAGATCGTAAGATTCGATCGGGGTAGGAATGCGAATTTTGAATCATGTTCATACGCGATTCTTCACTATATTGGTTCCATTTGACACCGTCTTGCCCAACATCGCGCTAAAAGTGGCCTTTGGATTTCATGGCCCTTGATCCGGGATCTTAAGGCCACAAAATTTTCTCCGTCTGCCCCATTAGAGATATAGTCGTATAGAAGATTTTTTTGGTAAAATAAAAAAATCTTTAAAAGTGAAAACATATAAGCAGGTTAAGAACTTGGTGGAGGAAAAGAGACATGGAAAGCACTCCGCTGACAAGAGCCCAGCTCTTAAATAGAAGAAGAAAAAGTATAGTATAAAAAAAAACGTGTGGCACTCGGCGACTGCCGCTGTAAAGCTATTGCATAGCATTTTTTATCAACTTATGCAATTATAATTATTTATTTATTTTTATTTATGCAGTATTTGTTTTTCTTTGATATTAATTCAAGTTTTTTTTTAAATATTTATTCAAGTTACACTTTTTTTAGTTTAGCGTGGCGACTGATAAGAAAACATTTTTTTCTTTTATTGAATATATGAGACGTTAATATCTTTTAAAATATTTTTATTATCTTACTATACATGTAGGTTATTCAGGAATTTTTATTATGAGCAGTTAGCAGCTAGTCTACACGCATACGTCTAGTCGCACGCACACAAACACCGTGCCGAAGTCTGCCGAACTGAAACGACGTTAGACGATGCACGGCTTTCAACGCCGCGCCGCTGTGCCGGTCGCCGGTTGCCGAGAACGTTTAGGCGGAGTGGAGAGTGTTAGGTTTTATTTTCGTTACGGAGAATTTCTTGATCCGGTCGCCGCCCTCAAAGCCTACAATAATAGCTATGCAATAGCTGAAAAATCTTAGTATCTCTTCTAGCCTTTTCTATGTCTTTGTCGGGCACAAATAGAGTTCGGACAGTATTTTCGGGGATTTCTTTTTCTGTCGGACACCGCTCTTTATGCGCTTTCTTATCTTAAATTGAGTTTCAGACTTTCTGTACAGAATCTGATTTTCTAACACAAATATTCATAAGTTTCTGCAGAATGATTTTTAAACGGCTGGTGCTTACTTGATGCTTGGTAAGGAGGTCGGTGGCCCGGTGGGAGTTCGCACTACTAGCGCTTTCGCAAGATTAGGTGACACTGAGCGTAGTTCGCATTTTGATGGGTGTCAGAAAACATAACAAAAAAACAGTGGCACTCCGGGAGTGCCGCCAGAAGTAAAACTTGCTGTCGGTTGCGGTAACAGTAACAGCTTCGCGAGTACAATGATTTTTTTAAATGTCAATTTTTTTAAGAAGTTTTCACTTTTAAAAGTCTCATGGACCTCCGTGCTTTTAGAAGGCACGTTAAGCACTTGGCTCCAGCTGTAACAATTGTAGCTGGTACATTCTAAGTTTATTCTTTTCTCTCAGACCAACATGGAAGACAAGTTTATTTGCTAGCAAATTAAAAAAAATCCGACTGTCAAGAACAGCATCTAGTGATGAGAAGCGAGCGGAACTACCGAAGTCGTATCAGTACTTCCGGAATTCATCACTGTATGGATATCCGTAGCGCCATTTATTATTTTGCTAGAGAAAGCCTTGACTTTCAAACGCTAACATCTATAACATTTAAAAGTGCCCAATCGATTTTCTTCAAACATAGTTAAAAACCACCACAACGGAACTTGCTTTTGCATAAAAAAACCGCATCCAAATCGTTTCATCTGTTCGATTGCTACGATGCCACAGGCAGACGCACAGAGATATAGACATAAACGTCAAACTTATAACTCCCCCTCTTTTTTGTCGGGCGTTAAAAAAGCTCAAATAAATAAATAAATAAATAGGGACAAATAACACTGATTGAGCTAGCCCCAAAGTAAGTTCGAGACTTGTGTTATGGGATATTAACTCAACGATACTATATTTTATAACAAATACATTAATAGATAAACATCTAAGACCCAGGACAATTTGAAAACTTGCCCTGATTCAAATATTTATTCAGTAGTTAGACCTTTAAAGGCACTTTTACACGTCAGTAGGTATAATTTATTAAAAAACTACACTCACATTTTTTCAAAAACATTGCTGGGATAAGGGAGGTTAGTTAATGTCTAGATACCAGGTTGTGATCCTGGAGTGAAGTGACATGGAAAGTAGGTCGCAAGTTCCGGCGAACTTTTAGGCTGCGCTACTAATTTGCAGCTTTCGGAAGTTCACGAGAACTTTCTACCTTGTTGTCACCTTAATTATTTACCTACTTAGTTTTTGAGATGGTTATGATTTTATGAATGAACTTTTGGTCGCCTTTTTGATCTTGTTGTCAGCTTTATGCTACTTAGTTTTTGTGGTAGTTATGATTTTATGAATGAACTTTTGGTCGCTCCCATCAAAATAGATTAGGGGTTATTATGTGCAATATTTTAGACTAAAATTGTATGGACATGTTATGAAGAGAAAGGAGAGCCATGTCACAAAGAAGATGCTAAATTTAAAGAACAAAACAAGAACAGAGGACGGCCAAAGAAAAGATGGATAGAGTGCGTTAAGAACGAACTAGCCGATACTTTTTCTTTACAAATTACGGATCTCCTCTGTTAAACATTGTACATTCAAAGTTTAACATGACATTGTTTTGTCTAATTATAAATGGTGGAGCCATCAAAGATTCGTTTTTTTTTTTGCTTATTTTTTAGCAACTTTCGACGTAAAGAAGTAATAAAAGAAGTGTAAAATTTCCTAAACTAAGTCCACACCTTTTAATAAACTTTATTTTTAATCGATTAATGCAGTTGTTTTTGCATAAAACCCCTTACTGCTTCGCCCGAACACAATGTTAGTGTGTTATGAGTAGAATATATATATGAAGATAAACATCCAGGTCAATCTGAAAAAGATTATTTTCCATTTTGAACTGACAGGAGATCGAACCCAGGACCTCCAATGTGTCAGCCTGTCATAATGCCCACTAGGCAACAGAGGTCGTCATATTACTCGTATTACGTCATTATCTTTAACAAGGCAGGTAGAGCCTAGGGCCATAAGAACCAACGGTCAAGTTTAGGATGATGGTGAGCATTAAGATGGAAATATGTGGAATTATAATAGTGATGGGTTGCTAGCCGCAATGCCTTTAAATGATTGATACACTCATTCCCTCAATTTCATTTCATTTCATTACAACAGGGAATGCGAGTCAGTATTCTCATCAATACTGAACTATTAATTGACCAATCGAAAAAGGTTCTTAGTTGAGAGATGCCAATATTGACTCCCATTCCCTACTTACGAATCATCAAAATATCTCCCTAAAAGCCGACAGGAAGAAAACTTGTAATGCAAGGTTTTCCGCCTAACGAATCCGAACTAATTCCCTCAAACACACTTTATCCAATGGAAGGCTGGAGCACAGATGAGCGAACACAGAGTATAATAAACTTCGAATGTTTATTAACTAAGCGATAAAGCCAAATTTTGACCATTTTAATATTGTATTGAGCCAAGCAAGTTTTAGAATTATATCGACGTTTGTCCCAAAGGTAAAGTCGCCAAACTTACAACCCCATATCTCAGTAAAGCCTTTGTTTGCTTATGTTAAAACTAGCTTTTGTCCGCGGCTTCGCTCGCGTAAGGGGTGTAATTTATCAAAATCCTTTCTTAGGAAATGCCTACGTCATAGTAGCTTTGTGCATGCAAAGTCTCAGCCCGATCGGTTTAAAAATTGACAAAGTTTCATACAAACTTTCATCCCTTATTTTATCCCCTTGGGGGTAGAATTGATCAAAATCCTTTCTTAGCGGATGCCTTTGTCATAACATCTACCTGCATGCCAAATTTCAGCCCGATCCGCCCAGTGCTTTGGGCTGTGCGTTGATAGATCACTATATCAGTCAGTCAGTCACCTTTGAGTTATATATATTTAGATAGATATATATATTTAGATAAAGATAAAGTAGAGATCCAAAGTCTCTGCCTATCTCTTGAGAATAGGCGCGATTATCAGAGATGTAAAAAATGGTTTATTTCAAACGCTAAATGCAAAATAAGTATTTTCAAAATACTTTTTCAATTTAAAATACCTTTTGACCAAATCTCAGATACTTTTATTTATTTTAGGTATTTATCATGAGAGTAAAGACACAGTGCCGAGCCGAACAAAAACGTCTAATAACATGGCACCTATTGCATGATATTTTGGTCATATTTATCAGTATGCGTATCTATAATTTTTTTATGTTATTAGTAATAATAATACTCACTTAAAATAATGTAAAAAACTAGACTAACAAAAAGAGACACTAGTCAGACATAAGGCGCGAACTCTGAAGTACCATTTTTGAAACGCGGAGTCACCTAAACGAATGGTTTTTTCATACAAAATACCGTTCGTTTAGTGACTCCGCGTTTGAGAAATTGCTCCACTGACCAAAGAAGAAAAAAAGGACGCGCATGGCTAGCAGGTACCTCTATCTGTCAAATTTGGCAATACAAGCGTCATTCGTTCATTTCATTTTGTTTGCCTGGTAATGTTGGCTAAAATGAATCACAAAGTATTTTGCATTTGAAATGAATATCAAAAATGCAAAATATATCTCGAAAGAAATTTCAAATAAAATACAAAATGTTTTTTTACTAAAAGGCATTTAAATGCTAAATACAAAACAGGTATTTTTCATTTTGTATTTGCATTTTAAATAGAAGTATTTTAAATAAATCGCATCTCTGGTGATTATGTATGCATATACGTAAGTTCCTGGTTTGCCCTTTGGGTTGTGGAGGTCAGATAGCAGTCGCTCTGTGTAAAAACCAGTAACCTCGTCAAATCTCCTTGGTTAGGTAGCGGACCCCGGGCTCTGAAGCGTTACTGCTGAGGATGCAACTGGGAATACGCTCGGACGATGATGATGATACGTAAGTATTAAAAAAAGTTCTGATCGAAGATGCTCAATTTTTCAAGTAATTCATTTCATTTAAATTTGAAGAGCAAGGCACTTGTCGGTGGAGTTTCTTCCATTCTTGACTGTCCAGCCTTTTGACGTCTTAGCACGACACCGCTCCTACTTTCTCTTTTATTTGCTTTATAAAGCTGTGTCTGGGTTTTCCTCTTCCTCTTCTTCCTTCTACTTTGCCTTTTATTATCGTCTTCATAAATTCGTCGTGCCGTACCGTTTTCAAGTAAAAGATGTAATAAAAAAAACCGTTGTTATCCAAAACCCCTCCTCTCTTTCTTTCCATAAGTACTTAGACTTGACCCAGTTTGAAAAGAAGTGGAAAGTGATATCAAGGGACCAGGATGCATGAAAAATGAATGAATATTGACGAATAATTCAATTTTTCTAAATTTAAAGACATTTGCATGTAAGAGTAATTGAAATAATACACAAATATCTTGCTAGTGTAAACTCCAATTACACTTTTTTTTCATTTTAAATAAGTAAATGGTTATTTTTAGGAATAAGACAGATCCAAATGTAATTTGATATAGCTTGGACTTTGTTATAAATCTACCGTGCGGTATGGTTTGTGCGAGGCTCCAACCTCGTGGCTTCAAACAGAACTGACTAGCGTATACAACTGGGGATAATCTGAAATGGAATCTGTTGGTTTGTTTCACTTCTGGTTTTGGTTGTCTTTTAATTCATATTGATATACTGTACCGTTTAGGTTAGTAAAACCTAGATTTAGGATCTAGGAGGATAGATGAGATAAAGGAAAGACTAGATATTGGCAAATGAGATAGGTATAATGAACATTACATTAGTTACAAAAATTCACAAGAACACTAGGTACAGATTAGGTAGTCAGGGTCGTGAGTTATAGGCACTAGATCCGTTGAGTAGCCCTTCTAGGTAAAAGGACTACTTAGCTGGAGATGCAGCCGAAGAAAAAGAGGCACGAGCGTTTTTTTTTTTTTTTTTTTGATATGACAGACATAGGTTGCCTCGGACGGCATTTCCTATTTCACCCGGACAAGGTTTGAGGAGCGGGCCAGAGGCCCGGCTTCCTATATTTTTATACTACTAGCAGCAGCGCAAAGGGCTCCCAAGGGGGAAACCTCGGCTTTGGGCGCGCTAGGGATTATGGCAAATTTTGGGGTGCTGCAACACCCATGTTTTGCCGGAAGGGCCGAAGCTACGGTGCCAGAAGGGCCTACTTAGGACGCAAATCGTCCAGGTACCGCCGGGCGGTACCTAGTGAACGAGCTAATGTTCCTAGGCACGAGCGCCGGCCGCCGCGCCTTATATATGGGCATGGGCCCCCCCCGCTGCGCCGAAGAGAGGCGGAGGAGTGCGCGATGTCACAATACTTTTTAAATGTTCCCAGGGAAGTAAATAATCGACCAAGTGCAGGTCGGACTCGCGCAGTGTTCCGTACCATTACGTCTATAAAAAATCACTTTGGTGTATGGGAGCCCCACTTAATTAATTATCTTATTTTGCTTTCCGTATTTGTTGTTATAGCGGCAACAGAAACACATCATCGTTGAAAATTTCAACTGTTTAGCTATCACGGTTCATGAGATACAGCCTGGTCAGACAGACGGATGGATGGACGGACGGCGGAGTCTTTATAATAGGGTCCCATTTTTACCGTTGGTCCCGGCTGTCAGCATTGTATTGCAGTCGTCAAGCTAAGTCAGATGCCTTTAGGCAGCTTGAAAAATCTGACATCAGTGTTGGTCACTTACACACGAAAAATAATACAAACAGTGGCGAAAGTCAGCTAGTTCGTCTTGTAAGCAGATAAATCTATCATTGTATTATACAATGTGTCCGGACATGAGGTAGCAATTATAAGTTAGCCGAAGATAAGCCACAAAAAAAATTAAAAGTAGACGGTAAGGTCTGGCCCCTGCCCCGCACAGACCGATGAAACGCTGCCTGAGAAGCTGTATTTGTCCCTCTCGCCCACACAGATATTCTGTGTCCACCTGGGCTTACCGTCTCAAAGTATAGTCATTGTAAGTCAGTCATCTTCTAAGGGTTAGAATTAAGCCAAAAACTAATGCTATCGGGTTTTATAAAGAATTCCAATAAAATAGCACGACTTCTGAAGTCCTACACAAATGGGAATAATTATCAATTCACAGTCATTAAGATCCACATAAATACTAAATAAAAGCTAATGCAATATTGCCCGAGTAGCGGCCGGTATAAGACTGAATCAAAATTATACGGCGCTTACCTCTATTGTGATGTGACGTAAACAAGGCACGCTAGAGGGAGCCACTTGTACCTTTAGATCACTTGACTATCCATAAATTATGAACTCACTGACAAATATCTAAGCGTATAGTATAAATTATATATAAAAACAAATGAGATTTATAACATATCTAATACAATAATGTAATAATTTAAGAACATTCTAGTCGTCATCTATACGAACAAATTTTACTAAGGAAAAAATTACGAAATCGCGATAAAAAACTTCGTTGCTCCATACATTTTTATGCAACAGGTATTTAATTACTATGGAGCAGCGATTTTTTTGTTCACCTTAGATTACGTCCTTAAGGGGCTACCTGAATTTTCCGGGGTCCAGTGCTGACCCCATTTGAAATAAATCATTTAAAAGGAAACGGAGACATCATTTAAATTTCTGTCTTGATCAGACCCTAGATAACCCTTCAATCTATTTTATGAACTACTGTTTACAGTTTAAAGTGAGAACGTGAAGCTTTTCTACGCACATAAGCCAAAAGTGGCCGTTCTTCGCAATTGTGCGTAGAAAAGCTTCACGTTTTCACTTTAAACTGTAAACAGTAGTTCATAAAATAGTTTGAAGGGTTATCTAGGGTCTGATCAAGACAGAATTTTAAATGATGTCTCCATTTCTTTTCAAATGATTTATTTGAAATGGGGGCAGCACTGGACCCCGTAAAATTCATGTAGCCCATAAAATTCATGTCCCTTAAGGACGTAATCTAAGGTGAACAAAAAAATCGCTGCTCCATAGTAATTAAATACCTGTTGCATAAAAATGTATGGAGCCATAAAAATGTATGTATTAAATTATTCACGTTACCTTAAACGTTCACATCCTTAAATTATCATCCTTAAGTTCAATTTCGAACACACTGTATACTCTTAGAAAGAAAAAAAATGTGTTTATTTGGCAGAAATTAAAAATAACAACACATAACAGATTTTACGAGAAGGCTACATCATATTAAAAGTAATACTTTAATAGTTAAATGCCAACAATAAATACATGGTAAGAACCATGAATTTAAGAAAAAGAGGAAATACTAGTATAATCAGTGTCCATAGTAACATAGGTACTCGATTAGATAATATGAAAACAAATAAAGTAAAAAGTGGAAAGGTATCGTATCAAGATAGGAAAAGACTGGTAGAAGATAAGGATTGCAGAAACTCCACTAAAAAGCATCACTTATATATGACGGAGCAAGATACCTTATGCGGGCCTTATTAAAAATGTGACGATAAGTCAGCGCCCCACCTCGCACTAAACCATGAGTTTCAACCACATGAGATAAATCCTCCAGCCCAAACAGTTATTCTGTGTCCACCTGGGCTTATCGTCGAGCTGAAACAAACTATTATTCTAACAAATCGGTTTACCAATCCAAATCTATTACTATAATCACAATTAAAGGATTCATGGTCAAGCCTAAATTGCACATAACACAAACGAGTTGTTAACAGACACTCATCGACGGAGTCACTAGTCGCTAGGGAGACCGCTTTTATACTCGTTGAAACATATTTAAAAATTCAACCGTTATGCGTTGTAGTAAACCACTTTCTCTTTGCACAAGTAAAACAACCATAAAAAAGAATTCATCTAGAACTCTCCGGCTTATATTTAAATAAATACTATGAATAAAAATGAGGTTCTGTTAACAAAAAGAAAAAAATATTTCTAAATCTTCTCGAATCATTTCCAATAATCTGTAACGAAAGTAGGTAGTAAGTAGTGCTATTTATTCCCGCAGCCCTGAACGTTCTCAGCATGGAAATGTTCCGTTTTTACGCCAATCCCGAACCGCACGCTGCTGTCTAGGAGATCATAAACAGTGGAGGTTCATTGGTAACAATCCAAACACCAGGATATAGTTCTAAAAGTGATTTCTTTTCCCTTGACAACTCCAGTACATAGTGAACCTAGAGTATTTTGCTCACGTTTGAACTTAAAGAAATAAAAATATATTTCATCACCTTTGATGAAGTTGTGACAAAAGACAGTTCAAGTAGACTCAAAGAACTTATCAGATGCTCCGCTCGCATGAACAAAAAAAAATAAAAATAAAAAACCTGCTGTAAAAAGAATCCCAAGGGACAAAATGCCTTTTATTATCAGCTTCTTGACGACAATGTATAGGCGTGCCGGGAATAATGCATGCTTCCAAAGTTATGTGCAAATGCTTATTTATTTTAAATATCGATGGTTTCTAGTTGAGTTTGCAAAAACTTCTTTATCCTACTCAAGGTAGACAAGACCTTGACTTAAAAAGAAAATGGTAGTAAATAAAACAATGATTTTATGCTTAAAATAACTATTTCACGCAAGAAATCACTAAATAAATATACAGGGACAAATAACACTGATTGAGCTAGCCCCAAAGTCAGTTCAAGAATTGTGTTATGGGATACTAACTCAACGATACTATATTTTATAACAAATACATATATAGATAAAGAGACCCAGGACAATTTAAAAAGGCTATTTTCTAACTTGTCCTGACCGGGGATCGAACCTGGGACCTCTGGGTGGCGGAATAGCATGGTGACCACTACACCACGGAGGTCGTCACTGACTTCTGTGAAGTGCTAGTTCCATCCGTACTATACGCGACTTGTGCCTATGAATTTCAACTCATGTACGGTAATTTTTAGGGTTCTCTACCCAAATGGTTATTACGGGACCCTATTACTAAGACTCCGCTGTACGTCTGTCCATCCGTCTGTCTGTCTGTCGGTCACCAGGCTGTATCTCGTGAACCGTGATAGCAAGACAGTTGAAATTTTCACAGATAATGTATTTTTGTTACTTATGTGTTTTTTATGTAAGTATATGTTCCCCGATTACTCAAAGACGCCTGGACCAATTTAGAAAATTCTTCTTTTGTTTGAAAGGGCATACTTGTCAGTTAGTAACTTGGAAATTTCATCGAAATCGGTTTTGTATTTTGGTGTCGAAGTCAGTTTTTAGTAGCTTTTATTTAACTTGCAATGTATCTTGTTTGTTGAAGTCAAATCTTGCAACTCAATTTTCAACCATTTATCCTCAACTGATAGAGCATAGATACAATACAATAGTATGGAGTCAATGAGCTGTTCTGATGATAGAGCCGGGAGATATTTGAGCGACCTCGATTATTAAACAACATTACCTAATTGAGCAGGATTCGCTTGTTTTGTCTTGATGAGCACTATATGGTAGGCTATGTCTAGGGTCAAAGTCAAAGTCAAAAAGTCAAAAATCATTTATTTATCTTTGAATATTTATATCACTTGATAATTGTCATTTCTTTTTTCTTTCGATTTCTTAATAGTTAGTTGTTGACGTCAGATCATTTACTTACAGCTAAGTTTACTGCCGCCTCCAAAGCGCCAGTACAGAAGAAGCGGTAACAAACTGTACTGCAGCATTTTCTCCAAAAACGTCAACCTTACAATTATACTGATATTAAAATTAGATGTGTGGACTGAGAATACATTGCTATGTCATAATTATTAATAAAAATGTCAAATTTGAAATAAATGTCAATTTGTATAAAGTACATGTACTGATTGTAGTAAATTTTGTCATTTGTGAGTGTACAAATATAAACCTTTAAGAGGGACCTGCGCCAAGCTCAAGCCAGAAGTTCTTGTCTTTAAGATAATCATCGATCTGATCTCGGAGACGGAAGGTGGTCGATGGAACTCAGCAATAAAACGTCGGAACTCTATCGAGTTTGGGTTTATTTAATCTTTATTAATAGGTACTTTGGCCTCACAAAAATGTTTTTTTTTTTCAACATACTCATTAGGTTTGAAAAAGTATTTTTGTTACAATGTAAGAACTACTTTCGTATCAGCTACAGGGCGATCTTATTAACATCCCAACATTGTCTAGAAAATAAAATGTTTACGAGAACAATAACGCTCTGCTTACAATTCCAATTACCCGACCGCATAAAAAAAAGTTAAGTACCACAGCGAAATAAGACAACGGATTTACATATCTTATTAACGTTAATAGATACACAGAAAGTCCGCGAGCATTTTCTAGAAAAGGTTTGTAATTTTCTAGTTTTTAGTGTTCCGTACCCAAAGGGTAAAAACGGGACCCTATTACTGAGAATCCGCCATTCGTCCGTCTTTCTGTCTGTCGGTCACCAGGCTGTATCTCATTAACCGTGATAGCAATTAAAATAAGATGCTTTGAGCGCAATTCGCACTTTCATCTACACAACTTAGATAGTTGGCAATCAACCACCGTACGTTTTAAAAAGAAATTTTTACCACATACGACCGAACTGTGGAATCAACTTCCTGCAACAGTGTTCCCGGACCGATACGACATTGAAACCTTCAAAAAACGAGTCTATATCTTCCTGAAAAGCCGGTAACGCTTCTGTTACACCTCTGGTGTTGCAGTTGTCCATGGGCAGTGGTGATCACTTACCATCAGGTGACCCACTTGTTCGTTTGCCGCCCTATGACATAAAAAAAACTTTCTCACTATAAAAATAAGACTAGATCGAAAGATACTAACCATTTAATGCCCATATCTTCCAATGTTAAATATTGAATCCCAATCAAATTTAAGTACGAAAATAAACACCATCCCTTTTAAGGTGCGTCCACATTATAGCGAGAAGTCGAACCCACAATATTGCGCAGTTAAAGCCATCGCAAAATAAGACATAACCGTATAACCCGACCTTTTTCAATTCATATAATAGAGAGTATCGAAGGGGAGTGTCTTGACTCTATACGGATAAGTGAAGTCTCCGTTATTATTTAGTTTTTCGGCGTTTACCTTAATACAGTCTCCCTCAAGAAGGTTCTCTTGATAAAAAGTACTGAGACATCAAATCATGACAAATACAGTTTGTCTTATTGTGGAACATAGAAAAATACATCGGTCTGAACATTCTAAAAGTGCTGATGTTCTGCTCTTATTGGACATAGGGCAAGCTGTCAGTCATTGGACAGAACAAAATAAAACCTACTCTAAACCAGTCTACAATCTTTTTAAAATATATGTAGCTGCACTGCATCCATTTGGAAAGCAAACATAATACCTACATTAGATTTTATTGTGTCCAATGACTGTTAGCGTCCAATGAGTGGAAGTTTACCCTACAACAGAGTTGGGCGTAGTTATCTACTATTGTGTAGTTTGATTACAAATTACAGTTACATGTAGTTAATTACAAGTTGTTTAAATTACGTTAAATTTAACTACAACAATTAAAACTACTGTAGTTGTAATTCGTAATCGTAATTAAGTAGTTATAACTACAATTTACAATAAGAATTTATTACCGCGGGCGTGTGTTAAAGGTGTTGTATTTCAAAATTGTTTGTGTAAAAAGTTGTAAGCTAGAAACGAAAATTTATAAGTAAGTAAATCTTTATAAAATATGTAGTTTTTAAAAGTAGTTTGTAATTGTAATTACAACTACTTTTTGTAGTTTATAGTTCAACTACTTTTTCAATTACTTTTATAATTATTTAGTTGCGATTACTAACTACAAAATGTAATTGTAGTTAGTAATTAGTAGTTTAATTACATTTTGCTCAACTCTGCCCTACAATAATTATAATGATAAATTTATTATTATCTATAGATTATTATACAAAGATGTAATAATATTAAAATTATTTTTAAATGTGACGTCTTATTCCCTAACGGGGTAGATAGAGCCTAGGGCCTTAAGACCCAATGGCCTTTTAGCATGATGATAGCCGTAAAGATGGAAAAAGCGAATCAAAATGATAATGGTTTGCTCGTCTCATCGTCTAAAAATATAATGTGGATTGCCCGTTCCGTAGTTCGGCTTTTACAAGACTCGGGAAGAGAAGCCGCTGATACTTTCTACGTTATTTTTTTCTCCCAGGCGTAGCATGTAAAAATATGCAAAACTGTTAGTGTAAACGACGCGCCCTTGAGATGTTGCTCCCCGGATGCGGGATGCTTATGTTAATGGGAGCGCCTCACACCGGCTCTAACTGGTTCATAGCGGATTCAGCCGACCTCTGCCGGTTGCCCTGCGAATGCAAAATACAAAAATTTTAGTAATAGCGCTGCTCAAGCATTCCCAAGGAGGGTCAACGTAAAACAGACGACCAGTTGTAAATTAAGCAGAATTACCAAGGAGGGTGAATGACAAATAAATCTAATATCGAATGAAATTAATTAATCTTCGTAACAAAGTCATTTTGTTTTGATTTTATATAACACAAATCGTTACTTACAGCTAAGTTTATTGCCGTTTCCTAAGCGCAAGTACAGTAGAAGGACGTCAACTAACTATGAAATTGTTACTAAATAGATAGTGGACTGGTCGTGAGTTGCGCTGCTCAAGAATAACTCCCACGGGAGTTGCCGCCAAACAAAAAAAATTCATTTCCCTATCGTTCGTCTCTGGTTCAGTAAATATGGCACGCCCATCGACCCTATTATACGCTTGGCTATTTAGGTTATGTCCGTATTTCTTCTTCATCTTTTCAAGTCTTTTTTGGTGATAGATTTTTTGGGCTGCCATAAGGCATCTGACATAGCTCAATGACCATTATCTAGCGAAAACAGTATTTCTTAAATACTAGTGAAACTAGTATGCAGGTTTCTTTGTAATGTTTACCGGAAGTAAGTAATTATCGATACAAATTACCGTTCATGAGTCATAAACTCAGTTCAAGCATGAAGAGAGGTCTGTCAGGATCGTAGCAAGTGACGGTCTTTAGTCTCTGCCTACCCTTGTGGGAAAGAGCGTGATAATATGTATGTATGTATGTGTGTATTTATGTTCATGAGTCAGATTAATCTGCAAACTCAGAAGTACAAGACTGGCTACGCGGGAATTGAACTTGGGACTATTCTGATTAAGGTTGCGCTCTTTAATCATACCACAGCATTAATATAAGTATTAATCTGTCAAGCACATAAATCACAGACACAATTGAATTCAATTGTTCTTTTGGCCCGATCGGGCCAATCGGTGCTTGAAGAATATCCAAAACGGAATGTCCTAAAATCCCGCGCAATATGCGTCCCCGTTCCCCGTCCTCTCACCTCTCCCCCGTTTTCGCTATAGGCGCCTGCAGCCGCCCGCTAAAAACCCACCATACGGCCCGAACGGGGGAGAGGTGTGAGGACGGGGGACAGCGACGCATATTGCGCGGGATCTTAGGAGATTTCGTTCTGAATTTAATACTTCATTCATTCTGTGACCATACACCACTGCTCGTTCCATCTCGCACGTTCCTGCATTCCACTTCTCAACTATAAGTATTTTGCACAGTTGCGCAAACGTCTGCAGTTGTGATTCTTGAACGGTTTTATGCGCGCACTCGATTTGAGGATTGTCTATAGATTTCCTTGATTAAAATACAAATTGCGTTTTTTGTACGGTGCGGAGAAAATTGTGGGAAAACCGCTTTCATTTTGTACGTGAATGTTTTGGTGAGAAGTTTATTTTTTAAATCTACGAGTATGTTATGCAACGTTGTACAAAGTTTTACTGAAACGCCACATTATTCCAGTTGCATAGTTGTTTTATGTTTTTCTTTCTTGTGTGTAAGTGGCCAATACTAGTGCCATTTTTTAAGCCGAAAGACATTTGACATTTATCATTGTATTTCGTACTTCTCGTCCAAAATTCCCCAGTGCCTGAAGACGAAAGTGTTCAATCAATGTGTGTTACCAGTGATGATTTATGGCTCTGAAACGTGGTTCCTTACTATGGGTCTCATAAGAAGGCTCAAAGTCGCTCAGCGCGCTATGAAGAGGGCTATGCTCGGTGTTTCTCTACGTGATTGAATCAGAAATGAGGAAATTCGTAGGAGAACAAAAGTCACTGACATGCTCAGTGGATTAGCTCGTTAAAGTGGCAGTGGGCGGGACATATAGCGCGAAGAACCGATGGCCGATGGCACAAAAAGGTTCTCGAATGGCGACCGCGTACTGGCAAGCGAAGCGTAGGACACCCACCACAAGGTGGTCAGACAACCTGACCAAGGTCGCTGGAAAACCACTCTTGATCGGTCATTTTGGAAGTCCTTGGGAGAAGCCTATGTCCAGTAGTGGACATTATGCGGCTGAAATGATGATGATGATGATTGTACTTGGATTGTAAGGAAAAAATCAGGAACAGAAAATATGGAAGCAACAAAGAGAGACTTTTGTCTAACTTTTGAAAACAGATAGCTAATAAAAAATTGGCCGTCAACGCACCTTACCGCAAATTAAACGCCCTTACGCCATCTGTGAAGCCACTAATTAATTCAAATCAAAGCGCCTAGATAGCATCAATCATCGACAGCAAGCAACACGGGTGGCGCGCGACTGGAGAGGGAAGCGGGGGCTGCAGGGCCTGCGAGAGGACGACGAAATTATTACTACTGCTTTGCAAGCTAGGACCGACGCATAGAGTACTATAATATAACTGAAATAGAGAGCCATCTCGCGTTATTTTCTGCCAACAATTTAAGCTGCAAACCTGCAAATGTGGTGTCATCTATTAATGTTATTCCAAAATAAAATAAAATATTAAATATAAAATTTATTTGCAGTCAGGAGGGATTTGAAACTGAGATTCCTGATGATCCAATAACTTTGAGTCCATTGCATTAACCGCTTCGACAACTAGGCTTAGTTCTAGGTGCGCAAAATTATCGCTTATACTTTAACTGTAAATGAATAGAAAATCGAATAAAAGAGGTATGCTTAGCCTTTGTGGTGATTTGAACCTTTAGACTCCTGATTAGTTTCGAACCCGTAAATAGTTACACCATACAGGCTTTACACTAAACGTGCGAAATTATTGGTTAAACTTTACTGTTAAATCGTAAAATGAGAAATGAGAAACATGTAGTGCGACATCTCCACAAATTCTAACAAACTAATAACTAAAAGTGGTTTTGATATTTAGTCCGGAATAAGATTAATAGATAACGTCATTCAAAACGAAAAATTCACTATGTATGGGACTTTTACCCCCAGACCGACGACATGGTTTTCCTCATCATAATCTTCATCATTTCAGCCGCATAACGTCCACTTCTGGACAAAGGCCTCTCTCGAAGATTTCCAAAATGAACGATCAAGAGCGGCCTGCATCCTTGCTTGCACGTCTTTTACGTCATCCATCCTGTTCTCATACTAACTTCTAATTATTTATTTTTGCCTTAAATTGTAAAGTTCTAATGTGAAATAAACTCGATTCAACTATAAATAAACGCAAAAACATAATTGAAGAGCTAATACACACACACAAGCATCAACAATGACTTTAAAATTAATTGGCATTTTTAAATTTAAGTAAATTTAAGTATACCCCTTCATGTTGATACTTACTTAAATCTGATGCTATTCCGGCTAGACTCAATTTCAGTGTTTGCAACAATCTAATCTGCAAGTTGTACAATTTAATTGTCGGAAATTGAGTCGGTCGGAAGTGCACTGTCGGCGCGAGAATTCGACGTTGTTTGCCAGATGGGGCGGGGACAAAGCCTACTTTATTTCAGTCGAGCTGAGATGTATGATCTTTAAACAATTTATTTTGAGATGTGAAATGGGTATTTTTATTTTTAACCGACTTCCAAAAAAGGAGGAGGTTATCAATTCGTCGCGATCCTTTATTTTTTTTATGTATGTTTACCGATTATGCAAAGACGCCTGGACCGATTTAAAAAATTCTTCTTTTGTTTGAAAGGGTATACTTTTCAGGTGGTACCATGGAAATTTTATCAAAATCGGTTGTGTAGGTTGGGGGTGAAGTCGGTTTTTAGTTTTGAAAAATTATATTTTATTTAGTCCGTCAACTAGTAATGAGTGTTTGACGACGTCCGTGGCGTAGTGGTCGCCATGCTAGTCCGCCACCCAAAGGTTCCGGGTTCGATCCCAGGTCAGGTCACGTTGAAGAATAGCCTTTTTCAAAATTGTCCTTGGTCTTGGATGTTTGTCAATATATGCACGCAAGCACGCACTGTTACAAGTCTCGATTTAGTAAGGTTTTTAAAAATAACACGAATTTAATTTTAAGGCAGCCGTCTAGGTCAGAGATTGGAAGGAGACTGGTGTTGGTCGGGCAGGCAATCGGGACTATGGATGGAATATGCTGACCTGGTATTAAGAGGATGCATGATGTGTGATTTAGGGTGCATAAACTATATATAACACGCACGCACAGACACACACACACACACCCTCACATACATACACAGAAACAAACACACACACAGATACATAGACTCACAGACACGTCTAACTTATAACACCCCTCTTGACGGGGATTCAAATGCAATGTGGCAAAACCTCAAATAAACAAACCCCTCCCACAAACACACTCTTCCACACAATAGCGTGACTTCAAAGGCACATTTGAATACAAAAGTTCGACGGCCGTATTTCCATCGCATTCGTAAACACCGCGACAGCATGCCTCATCACCATTCACACACATACGCATTTACGAACAGGTACTTAGGTCACTAGAAGTGTTATACTTCTATGCTGGTTTTGGAGAAAAGAAAGAATTATAATTAATGTATTCAGTATGACTCAGAAGGTGATAGTACATATAAATATACAATTGTGAGCAAAATGAATACTAGACACAGTAATACGTAATACATATTTATTTTGCTAGGTAAACCGTTAAGCTTAATACATTGATCACTAGAACTTTATGAAATATCTACAATTACTCCAATAAGATATAATATATGGATTGACACAACCTTACGTGGCAAGCTTTGAATCCAGAAAACCGTTGACCGCGCATGCGCAATATCGTACCGCTATCCATCTGATAGGGTTGCCCGCTGCATTACGATGTTGCCAGCCGCTACACGGTGTTGCAAGTGTCAGCGCCAGAAAGGCGCTAACATAATAGCAAATCACACTAAATGAGCTAGCCCCAAACTAAGTTGAAACTTATTTATTTATAAAAACTTTATTGATTCACAATAAACAATTGTTAACAATTGGCGGACTTAACGCTCAAAGCTATCTCTCCCAGTCAACCGTAGGAATAAACAGAGAGAGATGATGACCTCCGTGGCGTAGTGGTCACCGTGCTACTCCGCCACCCAAAAGTTCCGGGTTCGATCCCTGGTCAGGGCAAGTTGGAAAATGGCCTTTTTCAAATTGTCCTGGGTCTTGGATGTTTATCTTTATATGTATTTGTTAAAAAATATAGTATCGTTGAGTTATTATCCCATGACACAAGTCTCGAACTTACTTTGGGGCTAGCTCAATCAATGTATTTTCGTCCCCATGTATTTATTTATTATTTACTAGCTGACCCGGCAAACGTTGTTTTGCCAAAATTGAGGATTCTATGTATTTTTGAAAAATATCATAAAAAAATAGAAATTAAAAATTTTGTCTAAAATATTAAAAAAAAAATTTAGGTGTGGACTAACATTTCGGGGGATGAAAAATAGATGTTGGCCGATTCTCATAGATACAGGATGGGCACAAAAAATTTCATCAAAATCGGTCAAGCCGTTTCGGAGGAGTATGGCAACGAAAACTGTGACACGAGAATTTTATATATTAGATTAGATGCAGCGCAAAATAATAACCTAAATAAATCCAATACAACACATACCTAAGAAATATACCTACATTACTACTGTATTACTTCTACATATATTAAAAGATACCAACTATTAGATACTATAATTTATAATATAACCTAGGACGATTAGAAAATAGTAATTTTTAAGATAAGTTTGATGCTAATGTCTGTCTGTCTGTCTATCTGTGTGTTTGTGTGAGGCATCGTAGCTCTCGGACGTATGGACTAATTTCGATGCGGTTTTTTTTTACGCGAAAGCAAGTTCCCTTGCGGTAGTTGCTTATTTGAAAAAATTCAGTTTAGCCGTTTAAAAGTTATTGGGGTTTAACGCTTGAATGTCGGGGTTTTTGGTTTGCCTGGCAAATAACAGATGGTGTCACAAATATTTATTCCACTTAAGATAGAATGTTATGTGTAGTTACTCATGTTATCACTAGATGGCGTTTACATATGAAACTATTGAAAGTCGTTTTTTTTTTGTATTTTCCTGGTAAAAGCCAGCAAAGCAAAGCTAACTGGCTGGGGATCCAACCCAGAACCTCCGGAATAGTGAACTGGCTTATTGACCACTACGCCAAGGAGGTCGTCGAATAGAAACGTTCCCTATTCTAAACATTAACATACCTCCTCAACCCCGATCCCGAATTTCCATGTAACGCCACAAAAATTGCAAATTCACTTATAAAGTAGCTGCCGCCTAACGAGAGTATTGTGTTTATCAAAACAGAAAACATGTGAAATAAACTGGTTCTCAAAAATTCCAACATTGTGTAAGCTTTTATTGTTTATTTATACAACGTGGAAAGGCATACCCGTAATAAATAGAACCACGGGTTATCTAGATTACTATAGTGTAATAAAATGAAAAAAACAGTAAAAAAATCGACATTTCCACACAAATAGCCCGGGCGGTTGGATACGTTTGTTTGAAAATGCAGTTTTTTTTTTGTTATTTGACTGTTATTTTAATATTTCATTGTACTATAGTGATGTAGTATAGCCCGTGGTTAGTTTATTACGGTTATGTCCCTTCCATATTGTATACGTAAAAATTTAATACAA
This sequence comes from Acrobasis suavella, assembly GCA_943193695.1. Lineage (NCBI taxonomy): Eukaryota > Metazoa > Arthropoda > Insecta > Lepidoptera > Pyralidae > Acrobasis > Acrobasis suavella. Next base: position 13,857,218 of record OW971952.1, read on the forward strand.
CCTCCGCGATAGTAAATTACAAAACGAACAAAGGTTGAATCTAACTTTATGGCTAGCTTAATCAGTGTGATTTGTCCTTTAGTCGATGACGATCTCTGCAGTGCAATTCTGCGCTGTTAGTTTTTTAAATTTGATACAGAACTAACTGTTGTAAATTGATATTCTGATTCATTTTCTGACACACACATTGACTTGATTCTGGTTGCATCAACTTTAATCGATTTGACTTTTTTGTCACAGATATTTGCGCGGGTTTACTTACAATTTGAACTGTCAAATCTGAATCGGTATTCACCGAAACTAGATGTTTCGTGTTTTTGACCATGTCAACAGCCAATTGGTATTTTTATGTTTGGTCTGGTGTTCACAATCATCGTACTTTGGGTTCGGGAAGAAAAGCAGCTGATAGATTTTTCGTTTTTCTTTTCTACCAGACCAGCATAGAAGAACACACAGATAGACGAGAACACCACATTTATCCGAATTATTTTTGTCCGATTAATTGTTTAACAATAAATCGTTCGTCATTGGTCGGTTTAACAAATTATACTTTATGATTAATATTTATACTTATAGGTTTATGAATGAGACTTAGCGCGAACCTATTTTGTTACCAAAACACCGCCACAAAATTTATAAAAGTATTGCATAAATAAATAAATATATAGGGACAAATTACACTGATTGAGCTAACCCAAAGTAAGTGTAATGGGATACTATTCTACCACGAAGGATAAAACTCCTCTTCGAAACGTTAGAGGTGCATTAAACATGTGTACAAAGCGCAAAATTAGGTATACTTCGACGACTAACGGTTGGCCGAAAACATCATTACGATAGTTCGATATTTCTACCTAATGTAGTATAACATAGTTTATGGATTCCAGACAGGGATACAAGTGTCCAATAAGTCGACCCTTGTCCCTTGTCAGGGTATAAGTATGTTATACGTACCTTACTAAGTACTTGCTTTGAATCGACTTCTACAAGCTTCTCTGAAGGCTAGATTCCGAAATTCCTGATTTTTTTTATATTTACTTATAGCTTCCTTTTACTGACTTTTAATACAGCTTAATGTTTTCTCTTTGAATTATGTACTTAAGTACCATTAAAATTTTTTTATTAGTGCTAGATAATAAATAAAAATAATTATGAAAACAGGATAGAAAAACATAATTATATTACTATTCATGATCTTTGTCCGAAAATAGGAAATTAACTGGAATTTCTGTATTAGGAAATTTCTTGCATGAAATTCTTAAACTTCGTGAAAAAATGCCAAAATTGGCCGTTTTTCGCAAATGTGAGAAGAAAAACTGCACGTTCTCACTTTAAACTATAAACAGTAGTCCATAAAATAGTTTGGAGGGTTATTTATCTAGGGATTGATCGAGACAATTTTTTAAATGACGTCTCCGTTTCCTTTCAAATGATTTATTTCGAACTGGACCACAAAAAACTCATGGGAATACACAATGACAATACAAATACATATACAATGCAAATACATGGGAAAAATAACTAATCTCAAATGAAAACCAACAATAAACATTCTAAAATCACTCGATTTAACAAAAATTGATGACATACAACACTTTATCGGCAGTCGATCGTAAATGACAGTCACCACCTAATAGCTGCGAGGCAGATTAAGATAAATATAGCGAAGACTTTCCGGCTCTAGGAGGACATGAGTAAAGATACTTTGTTAGATACCAATGTCAAAGAAAAAAAAATCGCAGAAATTATGAAGGTTTCTGCCAATGCGTTTTCCAAGGTAACGATGGTGTGCTACTTTCCTTACGATGTTTTTCTTTACCAAACTCTCTATAATTACTTTATTAATTAAAAATATCTTGCATCTTAGCATGTTCTTGGATGTAAATTTATCTGCGTTGCCTATGCTTCGGCCGCACCTGCGTCTATCGTCGCGAAACAATGCACAGCAAAGCTTAGTTCGTTTTTTTGTACTCTAAAAAGTTATCGCGTTAAAGCTGTGGTCATATTAGCGGCTTCGATATTTTTCACGAACTATCGTGCAATAATCCAAAATGGCGTCATCTAGGCATTTAAATATAGACGACGGCTTTCTTTACTTTTACATGTGCGCTTACAATTATTTAATGCATTTATTGAAACCTAAAAAAAAATCCTTGAAAGAAAAACCTAAAAATTCTAACACCATTTTATCGTTTCACTCCATTTTTACATATTAACATGGGGCACCGTCGTACAGAACGCGTCTGAACAAGTTGAAAACAAACATCAAAATGAACAACGCTAGTCCGACCCCGCAGAGCGAATTGTTAGAGCGATAAAACCCTTTAATGTACCGCCACACGCGCGATAACGAAGACCCAACCCGAATATTCGGGACGATACCCGATAACGGCCGGTTACATTTGCGTGTATCGTGTAATAGCACGAAGCTTCGTGCTTATAGGCGCAGGTGCGGCCCAAGCATTACAGCTCAGGACCTTTATTCCCGCTTTTTCTTCACCACTTAGAATGATCATTGGGTATGTTAAAAGTTTGCCCCGTGTTAAAAAAATTACGATTTTTTAACGAGATTACACTGTTATGGCGTGGATCTACTTATTAAATCATTTTGTGTCTTTTTATTGTGTCAAATTCATTAAAAAAAAATTTTAGATGGTATAGATTGAAAATTGTCAGTAAAATTTATGAAGGTATTGAAGCGCGCGAAGAATTGACCGTAATATGTCCGGTCGCCAGTTCGAGAATTGAAAATTGTGGCTATGTTATGTCAAACTAGTATTGTTTCTTTAGTTACATGACTGTCTCCGTTAGACATGACCATGTTAAGTTCCCTACGCCATTCAGAACACTATTTATGGAATTATGTTTCCCAGATGACGATCAACCAACAGTTTGATTAAGAGAATATTTTATTTGTCGACTGTTCAATACTACTAATCTCATTTATCTGATAGTTCGTTTCACAGAGACATTAATTCAACGAATAATGAACGGGAGTAACCCTTACTACCTATTGATTTAACTTATAGTTTTCTTTGCACCGCCGTTATGTCTGACGAGCCTACATTCCTCTCCATCCACCGGTTGTCTGGAAGAGATCGCCATAAACGATAAGACCGCCCATTGTACCTATGTATTTTAAATTATAAAAATTTCCTTTTTATGGAATTTTTTTGTATTGGTGCATTAAAAAGTTTTTTATTCATTCATTCAACTAGCGTTACCTCTCGTACACATCATGAGAACATACTTTCCTATTATTTTTCTAGTATTTACTCATGTGCCGACGGGCGCTGACTCAGCGTAGCATACAGGGCCTCGCAAAAAAGATGAAATTAATACAATATCTGCTACAAAGGATATTTGCGATACCGGAAGCTTTGTGCGAAAATGGATGCTATTGCTCTGGCAATAAAGGGGAGGATGTCGGGAGGAAGGAGATAAATCTAGCGATGATTTAAATAACAAAGACGGTCCGATTCCGTCCGCGTAACGTTTCGGATTCCGCTTTTGTAGCGTTTTGGAATGTTCTAGTTGGAATTATGTTGAAATAATGTTTACTTTATACTTGAGTCTCTTGATAGAATGTTTTCACAAGACTTAGATATCTTCGTTATAAAACTTAAAAAAAAACGACAGGTTGCACCCCGGGAGTGCCGGCAGAAGTGAAAACTTGAATATTAACGTTGTGCATTTCCATGGATGCGCGTGGCACGCTGTAACATAAACACACACAAACATTCGCGCAAGTGACCTGCGCCGCCTAAACGAAACAGCAGGCGCAGGCATACATTTTCGCCGCGCCGTAGAAAGAGAGGGGAATACTTCCTCTACTCTCCATCAGTCTTACGAATTTTCGATCAGGTCACGTGTCCTGATGCCCTGACGCCCTGACGCGAGTTTAACATTTTTTACCCATTACAACAAAAGTGTACAACGCCGCTAAAGAAGTATTCACTTCAAAAATATTTAGATTAACTTTTTAAGCTAAAAGTGGTGGGCTTATTACTGGGAGCACTAAGGGCTCTAACAAACGAGCCACAGTATGCTCGCGACAACTGTTGGCGACCGTCGCGCGACAGAAGTGACAGCTGGCGACAATCGCCGACTGTCGTGTAACTTAGATCGCTGATCATCGCCAACTGTCGCGTGACACAAGTTGCCAACTGTCGCCGACCAGCGCCGACAGGTGTCGCGAGCTGTCACGGGCATACTGTCGCCCAAAGTCAAAATCTAAATATGTATAACTTAAAGGTGACTGACTGACTGACATAGTGATCTATCAACGCACAGCCCAAACTACTGGACGGATCGGGCTGAAATTTGGCATGCAGGTAGATGTTATGACGTAGGCATCCGCTAAGAAAGGATTTTGATCAACTCTACCTCCAAGGGGATAAAATAGGGGATGAAATTTTGTATGAAACTTTGCCAATTTTAAACCGATCGGGCTGAGACTTTGCATGCATAAAGCTTCTATGACGTAGGCATCCCTTAAGAAAGGATTTTGATAAATTACACCCCTACGCAAGCGAAGCTGCGGGCAAAAGCTAGTTATTTATAAATCTTTGGATGTTTGTATCACTTGATAATTGTAATTTTTTTCTTTCGATTTCATTTTAGGTAGTTGTTGACGTCATATCATTTACCGCGAAAGTGTGAGTGTTAGATTGGTGTGCCAGAGTTGGGCAAAATGTAATTAAACTACTAATTACTAACTACAATTACATTTTGTAGTTAGTAATCGCAACTACATAATTACAAAAAGTAATTGAAAAAGTAGTAGAACTATAAACTACAAAAAGTAGTTGTAATCACAATTACAAACTACTTTTTGAAACTACATATTTTATAAAAGTTTACTTACTTAGAAATTTTCGTTTCTTGCTTACAACTTTTTATACTTACAATTTCGAAATACAACACCTTTAACACACGCCCGCGGTAGTAAATTCTTATTGTAATTTGTAGTTATTACTACTAAATTACAATTACAAATTACAACTTCAGTAGTTTCAATTGTTGTAGTTAAATTTAATGTAATTTTGAAGCGCGTTGGGTAAAGATTAAGCCAAGCGCAGGATCAAATGTTATGGCTAGGCGTAAGCTATGTACACAGGAAGGAAGGAAAAGAAGGAGATCACTATTTACAGTTTATTTATGTACACTTCACACTAGCACAAACAAATGTTATATATACAGAAGGTGAATGATGTTATCGGAGTTATGGATAAATGATGCTCTCCAAAAGTATTTACAATTCCCTATTAAAATTTATTTATTACAGGAAAATTTTAAAACAAAAAGCGAGAGCAAAAAATAGTTACTCGACTAGCCGCCGCACGTCAGGCGTGGCGACACCGTCTTCATAAAAACGGTTGATGGCCACGCATGCGCGCAGCGGTCTTTCATAAATGACAATATATTTATATACATGTAAAAGAATGTATGTCCGCTTGTATGTTGCGATTCATGAAAATTTACAATATTTACAACTTATTCATACAAAATATATGTATATACAAAATACAAGTATAAAAGGAGTGGCAGTGCAGGCCACATCACCCCCCTCCAGAGACCGTCAAGGGCGATAATAGATGCCTAGGAAACCGTACAACACGACCTGAACGTGTCCGTAGGATATCATTTCTTTGGGGTTCAGGGAGTGTATCGTGAGGTAATGACGGCATAACTGGGGTGTGTGTACGTGTGTTAGAATGTGATGGGGTGGCATGTGTGGTGTTTGTGTCACAAAGTATGTAAGCCGGCTTAATGCGGTCTGTCGATACCGTAACCGAGTTACCACGAATTAATATTTTGAAATTCTTGTCCCCTCTCTCTAACACTTCGTGAGGTCCAGAATATGCAGGAGTAAGAGACCCACGAACAGTGTCATCACGTATAAATACATGTGTAGCAGTTGCAAGGTCCTTGAAGATGAAAACCGATTGCTTGCCGTGTCGAGAAGCTGGTGTAGGTCTAATATTACCTACAAAAGACCTAAGACGTGACAAGTAATCAGTTAAGTCAGTGGAATCTTCTTTACTAGGATGGAAAAATTCACCAGGGAGTCTCAAAGGTTCGCCATAGGTGAGTTCAGCTGTCGAAGACGAAAGGTCTTCCTTAAAAGAGCTCCTGATACCTAGTAAAACTAGAGGAAGTGAATCGACCCAATTTGAGCTGGAATGACAGACAATCGCAGCTTTTAACTGCCGATGGAACCTCTCGATAATATAATATAATATAATAATATAATAAATCTTTATTCAAATAAACTTACAGAGAAACTTAACATATTGTCAATTAAAATTAAAAGATAGGTATATATTTATTGTAGCACCTGAGCTAAGATTTTGTCAATCTTGTATTTCAGGCGGCACAATGCTAGGCTAAAGTTGGTACTTTAAACAATCATATCTACATCAAATTTAACATTAAACATATCTACTTTATATAAACAAAAACATTCTTAAAAATGAGGAAAAATAAAAATTATATATATATATATGATACAACTTATTTTAAAACTGTTAGTAAGGCCTCTGTATCCTCATAGGTCATATTTAGAAGGGCTTCTTGTAGTATTCCCTTACATTTTTTTAGATTTAGGTGATAAAAATCTAGGCTTCTATTTAGTTTATTATAAATGAGTGGGCCAAGAAATAAAAAGAACCTAGATGAGAAAGCAAATTTCGTACCTGAATGAGGGCAAACATTATCTCTCCGTCTTCTGTTACTATTGTTAATAAATGGAAGTGCAGTGTGTACTTTTAGCACAGTGTTGAGTATAAATAGTTGTCTTACAGTTAATACTTTACAGGATTTGTACAGAAGGTCGGTAGGGAAGAGGAAAGGGCGAAAAGTAGATACTTTTAGTACTGCTCGCTGTGCGCGTTCAATAATTAATAAAGACGTTTTAGCAATACCACCCCATGACGTAATACAGTAAGTTAATATAGACTGACATAAGGCAAAATAAACTTGTTTTGTTATGGCTGAATTCGCGATTGATCTTATTTTTTTGAAGATATATATTAACTTACGTATTCTGCCGTTTAAAACTTCAATGTGTTGTTTAAAAGATAATGTTTTATCAATAAGTATACCGAGGTATTTTATTGAGTTTGTGTTAGCAATTTTTGAACAGTTGCAGGTGGTGATAGTATTACTGCAAAAGTGTGCAATAATATTGTTGTTTGTGTGACCTGATTGTGAATGACGCATATTGAATTGAATAAATTTAGTTTTGTCTGTGTTCAGGGTTAAAATATGTCCTTGGAGCCAGTCATTTACAATATTGAATCCCTGTTGTGCGAGTTTGTATACCTCTGTTATGGAATTTGCAGAGAACAGCAAGGCAGTATCATCAGCATAAGAAATTAGTTTTCCTCCTTCCAAATTTAAATTACAGAGGTCATTTATGTATATAAGGAAGAGGGTTGGGCCTAGAATACTTCCCTGAGGGACCCCAAATAAAGTGTTTTTGAGGTCAGAGCTGATAATATTACCTATTCTCACGCATTGAGTTCGGTCCTCTAAATAGTTTGAAAACAACTTTAGTTGGTTTCCCCTTATACCTATGATTTGAAGTTTATCTAAAAGAATTGGAATAGAAATTGTGTCGAAGGCTTTTGCTAGATCAAGGAAGATTCCTATTGTTTGCCTGCCATTATCAAGTTCCCGCACTAAGTGATCAGTAAGATAATGTACGGCATCTGCGGTTGATAATTTGGACCTAAAACCGAACTGCATTTTTGAAAGCATGTTATTATGTTCTAAATATTTTACAAGTCTGTTATTAATGATTTTCTCTAACACCTTCGAAATCGAGGGCAGAAGAGATATAGGTCGGTAATTTGAAACTTGATCTTTACTACCAGACTTATATACAGGAACAACGACGGCTTTTTTTAAACATTTGGGAAAAACACCTTCTGATAGACACTTTTGAAGAATATTAGTCAAGGGGCGTAATAAAATATGTCTGAATTTTTTTAGTATTGAATTAGATATATTGTCCCACCCAGTGGCACAGCTATCTTTGAGGTTCATGATGATAGCTTCTACTTCCGACTCATCAGTGTCTAGCAACACGAATGAATTTGGCGAATAGTTCGATAATGAAGAAAAAGGCAATGAAGGTGAAGGATTTTGTAGATTTTCAGCTAATGTTTTACCTGAATTAACAAAGTAACTATTTACAATATTTGCAGATGTCAGTTGTGATTCGTTTGCTTGTAATAATCTTGAAGATGATTCATGCTGTTTTGCTGTGTAAGTAATATTTCGAATACACTGCCACATTTTTTTATTATCAGTTCCAGCCTTTATTAAAAGATTTTTTTCGTAACTGCATTTTATTTTTTTAAGTAAATTATTGCAGAAATTACGATATCGTTTATACGTTAACTTGTAAAACACATTAGTAGGATTATTACTAACCAATTTGTGCAGTCTATCCCTATGCTTCATACAGCGAATAAGCCCTGGTGTAATCCAAGGCTTAATATTCTGATTTTTATTTCTTACCACTGAGTTTGTTGTGTTATTTAATATAGCTTGTCGGACATTTTTAATAAAGTAAGTCATACAGGTGTCCGCGTCAGCACAATTGTAAACTGGGACAAAGTCAGTGTTGCATAAATCGACTTCAAGTTTATTATAATTTATTTTCGAGTTAATTTGTGAAAGAAATGTATTTGTTAATTTGCGATTTAGGGTTAGTAGGGCAGCTTTATGGTCAGTGATAGATGAGTTGGGAACAAGGGCTATAGAGCGAAAATTTGTCTTAACCATAATATGATCCAAGCAGGTACCACTTTTAGGACGCGTTATAAATGTATGTGCAGGCAATAGCCCATGAAAAGAACATAAGTTTAGATACTCCAGCACATTAGAGTCTGTATTTTCTGGACGAATATCGATGTTTATATCACCAATCATTATTATATTTTTGAATGAAGATAGATTTTGAAATGTATCATTAAGCGAGTTAGTGAAATTATTGATGTTAGTATGAGAAGGGGACCGATATATGGCTAATACTGCAATATCTGAGCCAATTTTAATCAATAACCGATTGCAATCTGATAAATTTGGTTCCTCGACGGTAACATTTAAAGTATTTCTAGCATAAACAACCACCCCACCATTTTTATTAAAATTATCTGTACTATTGAACGTATTGTACCCTTGCATGATTGGCAAGTTATCGCGGTCTTGTAAAAAGCACTCGGTTAAGACCACAATGTCACAATCAATAAGAAGCCTTTGTAAAAGAATACAAAAATTGTCGAAATTCTTATAGATACTTTGGATATTTTGTGTAATGAAGGTTAGTGGGTGACTGAACTCGGACAAATACTGTTTGCAATGTTCGACTTTACAAGCCCTAGATTCGGATACAGAGAAATTATCTAAATCAGATATTAACTTATCAATGATTAATAAATATAATAAAGTTCAAGAATAATCTAATAGGTGGCGCTCTTAGGCGCCTTCATAATCAATAGAATTAATGTATCGTTTTTCCGCCATTATTTTTGCAGGACAGTTAAGGTCACCTGTTTTATGGTCACACGGTTTTTTGAAGTGCTGGCACGTCGCGCATTTTGGAGGTTCTGATTTCTTTGTACATTCCTCAGTGGCATGCCCTACCACACCGCAATGTCCGCAGGTGCTGGTCACCTCCCTGCAAGTTTTGGCCGCATGTCCATATTGCTGGCATTTAAAACACCTCGTCACAAGAGTAAAATCTTTCACAGGACACGATTTCCAGTCAACAAATACCCTACCTTTATTTATGAGGGCCTTTCTTATACGAGCAGGGACTTCTATGACATAATTACAGGTATCGGCGTTCTTTTTCCCCGATTTGTGACTTAGCTTCACTGATGCCAAAAAACTTTCTAGGGTCGCATCTTCAAACATTTCGGCGATATTTTGGTCAAATACGTAGGTCAGCACTTCGTTTTCTTGCATACCTGTCGGGACACCGACCACAACGATTCTAGGCCTGCGCTTAAGGGGCTCGTCCACAATGAGGCCAGAGTTGGTCAGATCTGTTGAACGCTTCAGCTTCTCAACGTCATCCTTGTGCTCTGTGCTTATTATAACGCCACCATTCTTTGTCTTTCTGACACCTCTTACGTGCAGTTTCATTTGGGCAGGGCTGATTATTTTTTGGACTAGAGATTTAGTCTCCTCGCTCGTTTTCTGCTTGTCAGTGGGGTAGATTGCGATCGAACTTACTTTATTGGGCTGTATAAAAACATTAGGACCCTTTTTTACCATGTCGGCAAAAGAAGATGTACTAGGGACGGGCTGCGATGCTTCTCCAATGCGTCCCTTGAGCTCTTGCAGCTGTTTCGATAGGTCGAGCTTTTCGTTAAGCGTTTGGAGATTGGAGTGGGCTAAAATAGTTTTTTGTTTCAAGGACTGGTACTGGACTGCCATTTGTGACGTATAATGACCAACCTTCCTACATAAATTATGGACTTTCAGTTTTTGTTCTGAGTTCAGCTTCCCTTCGGCAGAAATGGAACACACCTCATTAAGGCATTGCTCTACATTCTTCATCCAGTTTTGGATTTCGGGCGTAGAAACTACAGCCAAAGTTTCCTCCTGGGATGCGGGCTCGGGGACGGGCGTAGGCGGCGGGCTGCGGCGCGTCAACCCGCTCCGGTTAAAGGGACTACCATCCATTTTTTTTTCTTTAATTTTATTTACCACACATTTCCTCACAAAACACTAGCGATAGTTACGAGAGCTGACACGACAAATCTGTGACATCAATACACTTTCTAGGTCAAGATTATATTATGTTGATTGTTTAAATAATTTTAACATTTGATTACACGTCTGATCACGATGACGGCGAAACAATCTGAATAAGGCCATTACAAGACGGATGGTAAGCCGTTGTACGTTTGTGTTGAAAGCCTACCAGATGAGAGAGACTTTTGAATAAGGCAGACTCAAATTGGCTGCCCCTATCGGTGACAATACTAATAGGACAGCCAAACCTAGAAATCCAACCATGTAGTAAGGCCTTAGCAACGACTTCAGCAGTGATTTCTTGGAGTGGTATTACCTCAGGCCATCGCGTGAATCTGTCAATAGCTGTGAGGCAGTACCTATAACCTTGGCATAAAGGAAGTGGGCCAATCAGATCTATGTGAATGTGGGCAAACCTTGCACTCGGAAGATGGAAAGAACCTAATGGAGATGAGACGTGTCGAGTGACCTTTGATCGCTGACAAGCAAGGCAACTTTTGGTCCATTCTCGGCAGTCTTTTCTGATTCCTGGCCACACATATCGATCCGTGACTAATTTTAGGGAAGCATTCACCCCTGGATGACTAAGGGAATGCAGACAGTCAAATACCTGCCGACGATATATCTTTGGGACGTAAGGTCTCACGTTCCCGTCTCTTTCTTCACAATATAAATCTACCCGAACATCTGGCAGCTTCATCTTCTTCAGACGCAATGACGTGGTGCTTTCAAGGAGAAATCGCAGTTCAGGATCTGAAGTTTGAGCGTTCGCTAATTGATTCAGATCAACAGGTTGTAGGATCTCTTCAATCCTCGAAAGGGTATCGGCCACGACGTTGTCCTTACCTGCTATGTGCCGGATGTCAGTCGTAAATTGGGATATAAAATCCAAGTGTCGAAACTGACGAGGTGAGCAGTTCTCTTTTCGTGAATGGAACGCGAATGATAGGGGTTTATGGTCGGTATATACTATGAAGTCTCTAGCTTCGACCATATGCCGGAAGTATTTGATTGCTTCATAAATCGCTAGTAATTCGCGATCGTAGGGAGAATACTTCTTCTGCGCTGGACTCAGCTTTCTAGAGAAGAAAGCGAGAGGCTGCCATCCTTGGTCCTCCTTGAATTGCTGCAGCGCTGCTCCAATAGCGTTGTCGGACGCGTCTGTCACGACTGCAAGTTTGGCGTTGCAATCTGGGTGTGCAAGAAGGGCTGCCTGGCATAGACCTTTCTTGCAGTTTTCAAAGGCTTCGCTCTCTATTGATGAAAAATACACAGGATGCGAGCCTTTTACAGAACCTTCTAAAAGTGCATTTAGGGGAGCTTGTTGGACAGCTGCACCAGGAATGAATCTTCGGTAGAAATTAATCATCCCTAGAAACCGACGAAGCTCGCGCACTGTTTTAGGCACAGGAAAGTCTTTTATAGCATCAACCTTTGCAGGGAGGGGCTTTGTACCTTCAGCTGAAATGAGATATCCTAGGAAAACTACCTCCGAGGCGCCAAAAACGCACTTCGAAAAGTTTATTACGATGCCATACTCCTGCAGCCTGGAAAACAGAGTGCGAAGGTGTTCTTTGTGCTCTTCTGGAGTCCTGGAGAAGACCAGAAAATCGTCCAGATAGGGAAAACAGAAGTCCAGGTCCCGCACCATCTCATCCACAAAACGCTGAAAAGTTTGACCGGCGTTACGTAAACCAAAAGTCATGTACGGAAATTCGTACAATCCGAACGGCGTTGAAATGGCTGTTTTGTGAATATCGTCTGCGTTAACTGGGATTTGATGATACGCCTTCGTCAGGTCGATAGTGGTGAAAATCTTGCATCCTGAAAGGCTGTGAGAGAAGTCCTGGATGTGGCGTATTGGATACCTGTCCGGAACAGTCCTCGCATTAAGCAGTCTATAGTCCCCGCAGGGACGCCAATCATTGTTCTTTTTAGGAACAAGATGAAGAGGAGAAGCCCAGGAAGACTCTGAGGGTCTGGCTATGCCACTCTGCAGCATAGATGCAAACTCCTCTTTAGCTATTTTTAATTTGTCTGGGGCTAATCTTCGGGGTGTACAATAAACAGGCGGGCCAGGTGTAGTGCGTATGTGATGTACTGTATTGTGTTTAGGTGTGTGGTGTGTACCGTGTGGGCGTGTGATGTCAGGAAATTGTCGTAATATGTCAAGGTAATCGGACTCACCAGTTACGGATTTGACCGAAGAAATGATATCCGACGGTCGTGCAAGCGAAGCCACAGTCGACAGACTAGTGCTATTGTCGATTAGTCGCTGGTTCCTGCAATCTACCATCAAATTATAAAACGACAAAAAATCAACACCTAAAATCGGCTTTGTTACATCGGCAACAATAAATGACCAAGCAAAGTCACGACGCAAGTCTAGGTTTAATACCAAGTTTACGTGCCCGTAAGTTGCTATAGTCGTGCCGTTAGCCGCACACAAATCATAATCAGTACGAGCCCGGCGCTCTTTACAATAAATACGGGGAAATACACAAAGATCACTTCCCGTGTCTACCAAAAACTGCAATTTAGTCTTTTTGTCCGTCACAAACAAGCGACCACTATTCACGCAATCGTCGGCCGCCATTACCGATTGCTCGTTGCGTTTCCCGAACCAAAGTCACACGGCTCGATGCATTTATCCGCCTTATCACCAAACTTGGCATGATACCAACAATTTGGGTACTTCCTGTAGTTGGACTGGGATCTCGCTCTAGACCGGGAACGGCTTTGGTTGCGGTTGACTGATCGACGACGGCTGTCTCTTCCCGGCATCTGGTTAATTTTCGTTGTGAGGGCTGCGACTTGTTTAGTGAGCTCAGCGATCCGGTTTTCCACTGTCTCACTGCTCCTACTAGATGGGGTTTCTCTCGAAGTCGAAGCAACCTGACACGGTGAGACAACGTCATGGACACGGCCAGCTAACTCAGCTAGCTCATCCAGGCTTGCTCGCTGCTGGGAAGCTATGATTGTCTGGGTCCCAGATGGCAGTCGGCTCGTCAAAATTGTCCTAAGAAATTCCTCGGGAACCCCAGGGCCAGCCAAGTTCTGTAGGTAACGCAGGAATGCTGATGGTTTGCGATCTCCTAACTGCTCATGGTCCATAAGCTGTTTCAATTTCTTCTCACGAGATGCCGACAACCTCTTGATGAGCTCGGTCTTCAGTTTATCATATTTATTGGTCAACGGTGGGGAGGTGATGACGTCCTCAACCTCAGCGGCGTACTGTGCTGCCAGTTGCCCAATAGCATAGAAAAATTTGGTTCCGTCTGCGGTGATATTGGCCAGCTGAAATTGGCCTTCAAGCTGCGCGAACCAAAGGGCCGGTTTTTCGGCGTAAAAAGGAGGTACCTTTACGCCGACTTGAAATGTCTCCAGCGCCATTTTGCCTTTTTGGCTATCTCCGCTCTCCAAATCACTTATTTCTGTGTTCAATGTGGGTCACCAGTGAAGCGCGTTGGGTAAAGATTAAGCCAAGCGCAGGATCAAATGTTATGGCTAGGCGTAAGCTATGTACACAGGAAGGAAGGAAAAGAAGGAGATCACTATTTACAGTTTATTTATGTACACTTCACACTAGCACAAACAAATGTTATATATACAGAAGGTGAATGATGTTATCGGAGTTATGGATAAATGATGCTCTCCAAAAGTATTTACAATTCCCTATTAAAATTTATTTATTACAGGAAAATTTTAAAACAAAAAGCGAGAGCAAAAAATAGTTACTCGACTAGCCGCCGCACGTCAGGCGTGGCGACACCGTCTTCATAAAAACGGTTGATGGCCACGCATGCGCGCAGCGGTCTTTCATAAATGACAATATATTTATATACATGTAAAAGAATGTATGTCCGCTTGTATGTTGCGATTCATGAAAATTTACAATATTTACAACTTATTCATACAAAATATATGTATATACAAAATACAACTATAAAAGGAGTGGCAGTGCAGGCCACAATTTCAACTACTTGTAGTTAACTACATGTAATTGTAATTTGTAATCAAACTTCACAATAGTAGTTAACTACGCCCAACTCTTGAGTGTTGGGGACCACTCGGTTGGAACAAAGTTAGTTTCGAATTATATTATTAATTCGTGACCGTAAAAAGCGACGGAAAAATTTTACACTTTTTTAATAATAATGAAACTATATTTATTTTTATTTTTTTATATTTCACTTTTTATTGATATATTACGAAATTTTATCTGTGTTTAAAAATAAATGAAGTATATAATAAAAAGGAAAGCCCCATGAACTCCCTAAAAGACTGGGATCCCATGGACTCGTGGCTCAAAAGCGTACCAAAATAACAATAATAAATTTAACAATAAAATAAAAATTACCGGGAACCGGGAACATTAACCATCTCAGGCATACGCCCTCCCGACAAAGCTATCGACAAGATAGTCAAGTGAAATTACCTTTCACTTTAATTCGTGACGGAAAAAGCGACAGAAAAATTTTACACTTTTTTTCGCCTAGCCCCATCTGCCAAGTCAGTACCGCCCGGTAAGAAACTAGTACCAAAAAATATTTCCTAATTTATGATTAAAAATGACACCGATAAGTCACCGCAACCGATTTCATTTACAGTAACCGTATAAATTCATTGGGCATATCTCTAACCTTACTTATGACATTGCGCCAGAAAAACACCGCTTTTCCGAAGGGAAACACAACGGAATTGTTCTATTCCGTACGATTTACGTAATTCTCTATGGCCAAGCTGACTCCACGATATGTCTGCCCCCTCCCCTTCACCCTAAAGGCTATAGCAGACATGTCACTTTCTCAGCACCTTAAATTTGTAAATTATTTTACTATTAACATATTTGTCATGACCGTTGACGAAGCAAAAAGGTTTGCAAGGATCGAAGCAAGTGGAAACCTTTAGTCCCTGCTTACCCTTGGAAAACGGGCGTGAAAATATGTATGTATTAACAATGTTTTTACTAAACTAACCGGACATTTTTGAAGTAAGCTATTAAAATTTACTACATCACACTAGAATTGCAAAAGGATGAAAAAATCTATGTCCGTAGTAATAAAAAAAAATGTTTATGTCGCTAAATATTTATTTATTTAAATGCTAACCCCATACCCGTTACATTTCCATTTATAAAAAGTATCCTATATGTTAATCTAGGTTATATGCTATCTACATGTAAAATTTTATTTCAATCCGTATAACAGTTTTTAACGTGAAAGCGGAACAATATAAATTTATAATAATACTAGCTGCGCCTCCAGATTGTAGGCTACCTGCATACCAAATATTATCAAAATTGGTTTGCCCGTGAAGAAGTAACAAACACACACACTCACAAACTATTGCCTTTATAATATCGTGAAAGGGGAACAAACATACATACATCCATACACAACACAAATTTATATAAATTAAAAGATGTTTGTACACTATATCACACACATTGTACAAAAACATAAATCTGATCCTTTTTTCTAAAAGTCGAAACAATCATTTTATTTGACTATTGAAAATATAGACTATGAAGTAACAGTTTCTGGACTCAAATAGCGCTCTTAAATATCAGTTTTTAACCAACTTCCGAAAAAGGAGAAGGTTATCAATTCGTCGCGATCCTACATTTTTTTTAATGTATGTTCACCGATTATTCAAAGACGCCTGTACCGATTCGAAAAAATCTTTTTTGTTTGAAAGGGTATTATACTTTCCAAGTGGTACCATAGAAATTTTATCAAAATCAGTTGTGAAGTTTTGGGGTGAAGTTGGTTTTTAGTTTTGAAAAATATTATGACAGGTCACATTATTTCGTGACGTTTTATTATTTTAGATCCAGTAAGTACCCAAATGCAAGCTATAGTAAGGCTCACAACACGGCCCAATAGCGTTGCGACGCTAGAGTTGTGTGCCTAAAGTATTATCGTAGCGGTTTATTTATAAACTAGCTTTTGCCAGCGGCTTCGCTCACGTAGGGGTGTAATTTATCAAAATCCTTTCTTAGGGGATACCTACGTCATAGTAGCTTTATGCATGCAAAGTCTCAGCCCGATCGTTTTAAAATTGGCAAAGTTTCATACAAACTTTCACCCCCTATTTTATCCCCTTGGGGGTAGAATTGATCAAAATGCTTTTTTAGCGGATGCCTACGTCATAACATCTACCTGCATGCCAAATTTCAACCCGATCCGTCCAGTGGTTTGGGCTGTGCGTTGATAGATCACTTTGTCAGTCAGTCAGTCAGTCACCTTTGAGTTATATATATTTAGATTTTGTTTTTCGTGTGTGTAAGTGGCCAACACTGGTGTTAAATTTTTCAGGCTTCCTAAAGGCATCATGATTGTCGACTAACATACAATGATGACAGCCGGGACCAACGGCTTATACGTGCTTTCCGAAGCACGGAGGTCCACACTTGTGGTCACCCATCCAAGTGCGGACTACGTCCAGTGTCGCTTAACTTGCGAAAGCGCTAGTAATGCGCACTCCCGCTGGGCCACCGAGCTTTCCGACGTACAACGTGAAAATGACATACCCGTAATAAATCGAACCACGAGCTATACTAGATCACGGTAGTATAATGCAATTAAAATAACAGTCAAAAACAAAAAAATTTCGCCATTTCCATACAAATGTGTGCAGCCGCCCCGGGCAAATTGTATGGACGTGTCGATTTTCTTTTGTTTTTTGACTGCTATTTTATTTTACCATATGCAATAGAGATCTGATATAGCCCGTAGTTCGATTTATTACGGTTATGTCCCTTTCACGTAGTATAACTAATAATGTTATGTTATACTTTATATTGTATACCAAAAAATTGCAACAATAAAAAAATACACACAGAAAAGACATTTAAATGTACAACAGGCGGTCTTGTCGCTAAAAGCTGACTTCTTCGGAGCGGAGAATACAGTGAAACGTTAGTAGACGGGGTGTACACGACCAAAATACAATTCTTAAATTATACCAAGTACATATACATATATTTTTTTTTTATTTATGTATTTATTACAATACATTTCAAAAAACAGTTGAATGTTATTACAGCGCAATATAAACTTATATTAAGTTTTTCCGCGGGATATCATTCTGTCTGTGTATCATTAAAAACTGTTAGCATCCACCAGATACGTACACACGAAGCGGGCTTAGCCATTACAACAACCGGTTTGTTAGTAGGTGATGAAGCAAGCGCGTGAGATGCGAATACAAGATGAATATTTTTTTACATTCATTATGTAATTAGACGATATGTTTAATTGCAAGAGTTCTGTAATTTGTTTATAAAATAATGTTTTAGTTTCTTATTAATATTTTTTTCTGTTATTGTTGTTTTTGAATCATTTGGCAGCTATAAATATAAAAAATACATACATACAGGTAAATAAATACATACTTTATGAATTGTATACATATTATAATGTATAACTACAAAACATTTGCAATTAGTTACTCATACTAAATGTCGTGTGTGCTATAAGCCTTACAGTTATTACCATAAAAGCTGATAAATATCCTCATATAGTAGCAGATTTGTCGATATGTTCCTTTCAATGGCACCGTTTTGCGATGGACGACTAAATCATGTTTATTTCGAAACCCTCGCGAGATACATGCAAACTCGCTATATACTTATGAAAGCAAAACCCAGTTCGCAGGCTGGATCGATATTCCTTGACATCATCTATAAAGAGTTTTCTGTACGGGAATCTAATGAAATACGGACAGATCATTCTACATTCATGTTTAATCTTTTGGAACTTTATGAAACGAATACAATTACTAACAATTCGAATGACCATCTCGTATATAAACTTTTACAATCACTTTTTTTCTTTCGCGAAACTAACTTTTTCAACTCTGCTCTGACAGACAAGAGAACATTAATTAACTACGTCACGTCATGCGTCTATTTTTAAGCCAATCACTGCTTAGTATTTTGCCATAGACCAATTTCAAGAATTATAGACATTCATAGATTAAAAATATCATAATACCTAATAGTCGTTTGCCTTCAAGACTATTAGGTATTATGATATTTTTAATCTATGAAAGGGCTAGCTAAATCTGTGTTATTTGTCCCTATATATTTATTTTGTTAATTTATTTACAATCTTTGTTTGTAAAAGTAGATCTGCATATTTCTAACCCCCGACAAAAAGAGATGTGCGTTATACGTTTGATGTCTGTTTGTCTGTCTGTCTGTGGCAACGTAGCTCTCGAACGGATGGACCAATTTATATATATATATATGCGTTTTTACATGCAAGTAAGTTGCAGTGGTTCTTAGCTATGTTTGATAGGTTTATAGGGGTCAACGCTTGAAAGTCAGGGGTCTGTTTTATTTGCGTGGCAAATAAACTAGTTTGTACTGCGACGAATCAGTATTTACTAAATTATTTTTTTTTTATTTATTCATTAGGTTCACCATTGTGTACTACATTAATACAGGCTTATATCTAAAATGCAAAACATTTTTTTGGAACGAAGTTCCTTACGGCAGGCTTGGAGGAGATAGGGATTTTGCTGCGCGACCGAACTGAAAAAAATGTGATAGTAAAAACGTAAGGATGACCTCGTTAAATAAGACGTGCGCAGGCGCGACAGTCGTATACACAATTCTTTTGCAAATTGTGTCGATTCTACATTAGCCGAAGGAACTTCGTTACTACCTGGTGTCCCACGACACCACATTTCTTTTTTTGCTTAATGCGCACACCTTCTAAGGTGAACACCACTTACTTTATAACATACTTATCTTAACAATTTATTTAAAGACTTATATGAAATACAATATAAGTATCCGCAACATGCTTCGTCTTAACAATTACAAAAGTTGGTATACTTAGCATAACATTAAATATAAATGCAGATCAAAAATAATGGTAAAACAAGACCGCAATGGCAATCCTGTTCACCTGCCACCACCAAGATTGTGTGTATGCACTGCTCGTATATTCCAAATCTTTGTGTGTACTTACATAGATTTAGAATACACAAATATGTACTTAAGTACGAAATCGAAAAACTATTTCGTGTTGGAGTGAATTTTTCCCTTATATTGACAATTAAATTTACGATAAAGCTAAACTTACAATTATAAAGTTTTTACTATGTTAAAATCTAAAATATGCTGATATCACTGTCTATAGTGTAATGGATTCAATGATGTATATACAATGTCCTTTTTAATTAAGTACAAATATTTTAAGAGGTGATTCAGTCCATCATTTTAAACAACTTTTCCCAATAAATATATATCGAAATACGAAAAATTTTTTTGCATTTTTCATAGTAATGATATCACGTGACTACTTCGATCTGTATGAGAACCAAAATTTTTTTTTCGTATTTCGATATATATTTATTGGGCAAAGTTGTTCAAAATGATGGACTGAATAACCCCTTAAAATATTATTACTTAATTAAAAAGGACATTGTATAAATATTAACGGATCACGGCACTACAAGGCAACACTAATACTATTGCAAAATTTATTTAAAGAGTCATGGTGCACATCACAGCAATGACTAACTTTGTTATATACGTCACATATTTTGTAAATAGGTGAATTACATTAGTCTGTACGGGGAGTCGGTAAATTCAGGGCTTCTCAGCTCTGTACTACTTTAGATAATGTTATACATATAATTTAGAGGAGCTCGGCGGCCCACGGTAGGAATACGCAATATTAGTTCTCAAGTTAAGCGAGACTGAGCGTGTTCCTCTCTTGGATCGTCACAATACAATACAATGCAAATACTCTTTCTTGCGCCATAAACAAAAGTAAAAACAAAAAAAAAGAAAACAGAATTATGATACAAAGCGGACTTATCGCATAGCAATCTCTTCCAGTCAACCTTTGGATAGAGGGAGAAGCGCATTCCAGAACGGAATGACAATATGGCCGCCGCGTCCGTTCACCCGTTTAGGCCGCGGTTGTCATCAACTGCGTGCCTCGTACCACGCAAATGGTGAACGCGCGAGACAAGCAAAAGACGCCATACAGTTTGCGATAACTTAGCAATATTTGCTACCCCAAGACGAATTATGTTATTTATCAACTCTCGGCAAACACACTTTAGTAAGGTTGATCTGAGGTGATCTTTTTATTCCTCATTTTTCAAAGAAAGTATTATAAGTATTAGCCCTTTCTTGTTTATATTGCTGAAAACACACGAATAAAGGTCACCTTTAACGGGGTAGACACAGCCCAAGGCTGTAAGACTCAAATGCCAACTTTGGAGATTACTCTAAACTTGGCCTTTGAGTCTTATAAGGCCTTGTGAAAACTAATTCAGCGATACTATTCCTTATTAGAAAAAAACACCCATGATCCAAGAAAGTTTTAAAGAAAATACCATTTTCTAACTTGTACCGGCTGAGGATTGAACCCAGAAACTACGAAGTGTCGGTACTCGGTCTAGCGTTGGATGATTTTCGTATTTTCGACGAAGATAGTGTCGATGACAGCTTTATTATAAATGACGCTGATTGGCCGACAGTTCTTGACGCTGCACCACGCAACGGTCATATTCATCATCAGCAGCCCCTATAATCCATTTCTGGATGTGGGCCTCCTCCATTCTTCTCCAACATTGGCGGTCTCTGGCTTTTGCCATCCAATTTGGGCCCGCTTGTCTCCGGATATCACCGACCCATCTCATCGGTGGCCGTCCTCTGGGTCTGGTGTGAGTGTGAGTCCGTGGTCTCCATTCCAGCTTTCTTCTTCATTCATCCTCTCTCTACTCCACCCTCCCTCTACATCTTCCCGTCCTGAAAGGCCGGCGACGCTTCTGTTACACCCCTGGTGTTGCAGTTGACCATGGACAGCGGTGTTCACTTACCATCAGGTGACCCACTTGTTCGTTTGCCGCCCTATGACATAAAAAAATTGCGGCGTGCTAATTATACAAATAATTAGCAGGCCGCAATTTGTAATGAACTGAGAAGCCCTGAATTTATCAACTCTCGGTACAGACTAAGTTCTATCCTACATACATATTTGACGATCTCCGTGGCGTAGTGGTCACCATGCTAGTCCGTCACCCAGAGGTCCCGGGTTCGATTCCCGGTCAGGGCAAGTTGGAAAATGGTGTTTTTCAAATTGTCCTGGGTCTTGGGTGTTTATCTATAATATGTATTTGTTATAAAATATGGTATCGTTGAGTTAGTATCCCATAACACAAGTTTCGAACTTACTTTGGGGCTAGCGCAATCAGTGTAATTTGTCCCTATATATTTATATTTATATTTATTTATACGTTTACATAATATTAAAGTCGGTCTAATTTGGCAGGGAGAATTTATTACCGCAGTAACAGTTGATGTGCGGTTCGTATATAAATTGAACATTTCTCGTAAACACCCATCAAAATTCAACGGCGGGTATAAAACGTGACGTCACTGCGAAATACCTCGTATCTCCTTCTATGCCATGAAATTAATGACGGGAGACATGATCTTATTGCATACAATTTATGCATAAGTCTTGCTATACAACGACCTCCGTGGCGAAGTGGTCACCATGCTAGTCCGCCTCCCAGAGGTACCGGGTTCGATCCCCGGTCAGGGCAACTTGAAAAATGACCTTTTTAAATTGTCCTGGGTCTTGGATGTTTATCTATAGATGTATTTGTTATAAAATATAGTATTGTTGAGTTAGTATCCCATAACACAAGTCTCAAACTTACGTTCATTTTGTTAATATATTTACAATCTTTGTTTGTGAAAGTAGATCTGCATATTTTTAACCCCCGACAAAAGAGAAGTGCGGTATAAGTTTGATGTCTGTCTGTCTGTGGCAACGTAGCTCTCGAACGGATGGAAAGATTTAGATGCGATTTTTTTACGTGAAAATAAGTTGCAGTGGTTCTTAGCTAGGTTTTTAGGGGAAAGTCGGGGGTCTATTTAATTTGCGTAGCAATTAAACATTTTTATATTGTGACGCATCAGTATTTGTTAAATTACACACTTCTTCTTCTTATTCGTACACTCTTTACAGAGTGGTCGTGATTATGGATAAGGTCGTTCGTCCATGGCTGCTGCTCTTGCGATTTTTCTCTACACATATCTCTGTCTGCGGCTTTTTTGGAGCATTCCGTTGCTGGGCACTGTGTTACAGCTTTGACGATATATAACCACCTCGTTGGAGACTGACCACGTGAACGCTTGCCTTCAATACGACCAATTATAACACAAATACTTCACGACTTTATCTCCAATAAGGCAGACAGCACTTGTAGAGTGTTGAGTCTCCAAGCAGACAGAGCCCAGGGTCGCAAGATTCAAAGTCCACTTTTATGGTGATGGTAGGTGAGGAGGTGGAAAAAGGAATCAAAATAGTGATGTGTTGCTAACCACAACGCCTTCCAACATAATTTGTACTTTTGTAATCTAATCTGCGTCAGGCCTGTGTCACTCCCCGTTTAGGTATCGGAAATATACCTACATTTTTACTATGCGCGCGGTGACCACTTCGAACGGGAAAATTCAGTTATTTGAATAGTTTGTTGAGAGTGATAAGAATGAAATTGGCTTGCAATGGATGTCTAGGTATGTAAACGAAGAGGTGAGAAGTTCTGACGCGAGCTAAATTAAACCATAGCGCTAACCACATAAAGT
Organism: Acrobasis suavella; assembly: GCA_943193695.1. Classification (NCBI taxonomy): domain Eukaryota; kingdom Metazoa; phylum Arthropoda; class Insecta; order Lepidoptera; family Pyralidae; genus Acrobasis; species Acrobasis suavella. The sequence continues at coordinate 13,880,622 of OW971952.1, forward strand.
AGATATTTCTTTGAATTTCTTTTCTGAGTAAGACTTCTGTATAAGTACTAGTATTTATTCTGTGTCTGCGTGGAGAGAGAAGCAGCAGAACCCAACACAATTTGATAAAAGAAAAACTTTGACATGCAAAAGATTTTTCCTTTCTCTTTTTTTGTAAACGCTTTACTAACACTTGGGCTTTTGAGATGTATACAATGTCCTTTTTAATTAAGTACAAATATTTTAAGGGGTTATTCAGTCCATCATTGTGAACAACTTTGCCCAATAAATATATATCGAAATACGAAAAAAAATATTTAGGTTCTCATACAGATCGAAGTAGTCACGTGATATCGTTAATATGAAAAATGCAAAAAATTGTTTTCGTATTTCGATATATATTTATTGGGAAAAGTTGTTCAAAATGATGGACTGAATCACCTCTTAAAATATTTGTACTTAATTAAAAAGAACATTGTATACAGAAACTATGCATTTCAAAATCCATTTACTTATATTTGTACTTTTTATTATTCGGATGATACAATTTATTCTTTTATTTCAGATAACCAGGATCCAATTTGTTAGAATACAGTAATTTAAAACTAGAGTTAGTATTTGTATGAAACCTTTATATTTAATTGTCAATATAAGGGAAAAATTCACTCCAACACGAAATAGTTTTTCGATTTCGTACTTTTAAGTACATATTTGTGTATTCTAAATCTATGTAAGTACACACAAAGATTTGGAATATACGAGCAGTGCATACACACAATCTTTAGGTGGTGGCAGGTGAACAGGATTGCCATTGCGGTTTTGTTTTACCATTATTATTGATCTGCATTTATATTTACTGATATGATAAGTATACCAACTTTTGTAATTGATAAGATATGTTATAAAGCAAGTGGTGTTCACATTAGAAGGTGTGCGCATTAAGCAAAAAAAATGAACCTAATAAATAAATAAAAAATAAAATAAAAAAAAAATGGAGCCGTCACGGGACGCCTGGTAGATGTGAAACATCGACGTTATTTCGTAAAAGTAGTATGCAGAAAAGAACAGATTGTGGTAGGAACTAAAAATGTCAATGAGTACTGTAATAAACAGAGTATACATTATAGGTATCCGAGCTCAGTGGAGCGAAAGAGATGGCTTAACGCCGGATCGAGTGAGAGAGAAACGCACAGTCGATTGCGCGTGGCGACGCGTCGCCACGCCAGAAATCGGTCTCACGTGCGCCTATAGATGTTTCACATCAAAAACCTCTATGCAGAGGGCCTTGCGGCATTGCTTTCAAATCTGACCATTTAGTGGCCCTAAATTGAATTAAACAAGGTGTCATATAATTGGCGAATCCAGTCTATCCGAAACTGTTTTTAGAATGATAGATAGATAACTCTTTATTGTACACCAAAAGAAAAATGTAACAAAAACAAGTAATCAAAAGTCAAAGTAAAAAATAATTTTTTTATCTTTGGATACTTGTGTCACTTGATAATTGTATTTTTTTCCTTCGATTCCATAATAGTTAGTTGTTGGCGTCAGATCATTTACTTACAACTAAGTTTACTGCCGCCTCCTAAGCGCAAGAACAGAAGAAGGCAACGGAACGGAAGGAAAGGTACTGCAACAAAATGTACTGTAATTATATTGATATTAGATATGTGGACTGACATGCATTGTTATGTCATAATTATTCATTAAGGAACGCCTTTCTTAACGTACTAAAATAAATAAGTACGCTAATAATATTACAATTTAGCCTACATATAGTTTTACATGTTATTGACTAAGAATGTGTCCATTGACTCTTTTCATACTGCCTCTTTTAATTAAGGAGCAGGCCCTTTGTTCTCGCGTCTATGTTGGCACATCACTGCACTATAATATCAATGTTTTCAAAAAGGTTCTTTCGAGACGTCGCACTATGTCCTTGTTGTCGAGGAGCTGGATCGCCTCAACATTCACATGGTGAAGCAGCCTATACTCATGTGCTGCATAACGATGTCAAGTTTGAAAATAATGACAATTTGTGAAGTACCCACATGTACCGTAATGCAGTTGTGACTCGAAACCTTATTCTTCTTTGCTCTAGATACGAAGTAATAAAGAAATTAACAGACATACGAGATAGAAACGTACGCCCACGATATGCACGAGAAACCCTTCCTTTAAGGTCAGGTAAAAATAGCGGCTTATTTCTAAAAGGTTATCCTTCCAGTTAACTCAGACGGTTTACACAATCCACTGCAGTTTCCCTCACAACAGGCGACGGTCTTAACATTATTATAAAAGTACTAGCAGAAGGCTGTCGAGATAACACCGCCTCGGAACAAGAGAGATAGTGTCGAGAGGAGATTTAGGATGCTGCACTTTATTTCAGATGAATTTCACTTAAAAATAAAATTTTGATACTTGTTTCTGTTAGTTTTAGTGTTCCTAGACCCTATTTATAAGATAGTGCCGTCCGTCCGCCCGTCTGTCTGTCTGTCTGTTTGTCACTAGGCTGTACCTTATGAGCCGTGATAGCTAGACAGTTGAAATGTTCACAAACGATGTACTTTTGTTGCCGCTGTAACAAAAAATACTAAAAGCAGAATAAAATAAATAATTAAGTGAGGCTCCCGAACAACGAACGTGATTTTTAGGGTTCCGTACAAAAAAAGATAATACGGAACCCTTATAGGATCACTCGTGCGTCTGTCCGTCCGTCTGTCTATCACAGCCAATTAGCTCCGAATCTACTCGACCAAATCAGGTGAAATCCAACCGATGGTGTAATCCTATGACCCATAAAAAAGATGTGCAAGGTAAATAAATATTTTTTAAAATAAGGGTTATTTTCGAGGGCTAAATTAGGAAATTAAAAAAAAAAATTGCAATCCTCACTGTGTCAAACATCAAATGAGAGGGCTTGTCATGAGGATCTCAAATATATTTATGTTATTATTGTAAAAGAAATAGTTTTAATTTTATTCATGATAAAAGACGAAAATCGACGCCTCAAACTGATCTCCGAAATTACTGAGCCTAAAATTTTGAAAAAATACAAAATATAGTTCATAGCTTGTAGATTTATTTTAGAACAAGCGTCATTTTCAAGGGACAAATTAGAAAATTGAAAAAAAAATTGCATACTTTACTGTGTCATATATCGTTATGAGGGTTTCAAATATAGTTTTGTTATTATTGTAAAATAAAAAGTTATGATTTTATTCATGAAATAAGATGAAAATTTACCAATCACCTGATCTCCGAAACTATTGATCCTAAAACTTTGAAAAAAAAAAATAAAAAGTATAATTCATTGCTTTTAGATTACAGGAAAATAATATAAGAATTCTGTCAATTGAAAATAAAATGGTAAAGTCCAATATAATACGTTCACTTACGAAAAATCTTCGGCCTTGTACGAAATCCTCTCCACGAGTTCAATCGCACTTGGCCGGTTTTTATAAATAATGGTACGGAACCCTTCGTGTGCGAGGCTGACTCGCGCTTGGCCAGTTATTTATTTACATATTTAGGCTGTGTGGCTTCAGATCGCTCCATTTCTTCCTGTGGATGTCATAAGAGGCGACTAAAGGGTTAAATAAAAAAAAATATATATAAAAAGAAATGTGGTGTCGTGGAACACCAGGTAGGAACGAAGTTCCTTTGGCTAATGTAGAATCGACACAATTTGCAAAAGAAAAATCGTGCTTAAAGGAAGAGAAAGGTATTATACACTACTCGCTTGTGTATACGTCTGTCGCGCCTGCGCACGTCTCATTTAACGGTTTTATTTAACGAGGTCATCCTTACGGTTTTACTATCACATTTTTTTCAGTTCGGTCGCGCAGCAAAATCCCTATCTCCTCCAAGCCTGCCGTAAGGAACTTCGTTCCAATAATTTACAATTTTGTGTTAGTACCAGAAAAAAATAATAATAATCTAATGTTAGTATACTATAACCAAAACTAAAGGTCTTTGTTTTTCAGTATATGAATCATCGAGCAGTGATTTACATACTGGAAATCAAGCCTATTTGCCAACTTTTTAAGGATGCTGTTGGCACTGGCTCGGAGCCTGCCCGCCAGGGATGTGCACCGCTTGCGCATGGTTGCATAGAAGCAGTCCACAAGCGCCTCAGCAAACGCAGCAAACGACGCGCTGCATCGTCGAGGCAGCCCCATCAGCACCCTGAATGCATTGTTGTAATGTACTCATCATTCATCATTCATCATTTTAGCCGCATAAATCCACTGCAGGACATAGGCCTCCCCCAACAATTTCCAAAATGACCGATCTAGAGCGGCCTGCATCCAGCGCTTTCCAGCGACCTTATTCAGGTCGTCAGACCACCTTGTGGGTGGGTGTCCTACGCTTCGCTTGCCTGTACGTGGTCGCCATTCGAGAACCTTTTTGCCCCATCGGCCATCGGTTCGTCGCGCTATGTGTCCCGCCCACTGTCACTTTAACGAACTAATCCTCTGGGCTATGTCAGTGGCTTTTGTTCTCCTACGAATTTCCTCATTTCTGATTCGATCACTTAGGGAAACACCGAGCATAGCCCTCTCCATAGCGCGTTGAGTGACCTTGAGCCTTCTTATGAGACCCATAGTAAGGGACCACGTTTCAGAGCCATAAGTCATCACTGGTAACACACATTGATTAAACACTTTCGTCTTGAGGCACTGAGGTATTTTGGACGATGTAATGTACTCGCAGGGCACTAAACTCAGAGCAATTACACACAAAAATAGTTTTTGTGTGTAATTTACCCATAGGCTGCTTGTGTAGAAAGATGTACAGTAGGCACGGAATAAGGTTATTTTTACTTCTCTTGTACAGTGAGCAAACCTACGAGCTATCATATTAGCACGTACAGACAGAGCCCTGCGTTCTCTTTCACTGTCTGCATTGTCCTTCAGGTCAGAAGTTACCAAATGCCCCAGATATTTAAATTTGTCTACTCTCCGCAATGGTATACCGTTCAATCTTATGGGTGGAACAGTATGAGGACATTTTGTTCCCGCCTGAAAGACCATGTATTCACTTTTTTGCACATTTTATTTAAGGCCACGTTTGGCAGCATATCTCTCACATATTTCTAACAATCTTTCAAGCCCACAGACCGAGGCGCTGAGCAGAACAATATCGTCTGCGAAACTTATGTTAATAAGACACACATCATCAATGTGACATCCAACATGAGTGCAATTAAGCTCCCCAATCAGTGCATTCACATACAGGTTGAATAGTTTAGGTGAAGCACAATCATCTCGTGCTACAGCTGCATTCCCAAAGAGGGCTAACGTTGGGCAGTTGCCAGTTGTAAAACTTTTTGCAGGGTTGACGTCAGGCAGGCGGCCGGTCGTAAAACATTTAAACTTGACTTGAATATTCTTTTTGGAGATGGCGTTTGCTCAATCCTAGTTGTTTCAAATAAATCGACTAGTATCTGTGCGGTCTCATCCCTAGCGTGACGTCATCGGCCCAGGCGCGGCCAACTGTCAGTGCTCGAATGATACAAACCGCGGGCGGCTGCGTGTACGTGACTTGCACCAGGCATGCGCATGGTGCTAGCTTAATTTTTGATTCCGTGAAAGGTATTGGTATGGTTTTGTGCTCCGATGGTCGAAAACAAAATATATTAGTTATTAGTTAAATTCAGTGCCCGATTATCTCAAACCGCAACAGCCGCGTGTACACGCGCCTTCACCAAACATGGCGAATGGTGGAGTCGAAACTGATCGTGAAGAGTACTAGTGTAATCCTTTGAACAGATGTAAAATATTGCTATTTGTGAAGTATATTTCGTAGAGGAAATATAAATATAACCTAACTTGTATCGATTTCGTGTTAAATAATCGATTTGCGTATGGCGTGAATGCCGGTAGAAAATAATTTATTAAGTAAAAAATTATTTTTATTTTTTTATTTATTTAACTTCATACACAAATACAAGTGTAATGGCGGACTTAAAGCCTAAGGCCTTATCTACCAGTCAACCAAACGGGTGATGTGGAGAATGACAGGGGTAGTGCAAAACTTGAATAGGTACATGGCGAAAAAAAGACTATATGTCACAACAATAAACTACATACAAAAAAATACACGCTATTAACTATATACTATGATAAACAATACCTACATATACAACATAAATACACTATGATCTATCTGTCAGTTTTTGCAGAAAGTGTGCCTTCACCTGTTTCTTAAATGAAAAGCGGATTTTAGCCTTCCGGACATCAACTGGTAAATCGTTCCATAGTTCCATATTATTGTGTCGGAACTTTTAAATTTTAATACTAATTAATGTAATTATGCAATACTGTGTAAAGGACTAGTCATTTTGGTGAAATATATGTATTGTTATCGAACTCGGCACTTTCGTCATTGCTAGGTCACAATTTAATAGCGGACCATTAAACTAATGACTTCATGTGACTCGTGTGTACTCTTGGGGTTTTGTGGTGGCCACCATCAGGGAAGCCTATGGACCCAAGAGCTCAGATTGAACGGGCGTAAGGTGCTCCCATAAAAGATAGTAAGTGTTAGACTTAAGTAATTTAATGTTAGCTAAGATTAGGTATTTAGTTGTTGATTTGTCTATTCCCACATTTCGCGAATACGTGCATAGGTGTATATTTGTGTGTATGTATAGTCATAACCTATGGATACCGCCAGTCAGCGGAATTAAATTATTGTTGAATCACTTAAGGAATGTTTCCGTGGTTAGTGCATTGTAATTAGTTGTAATTATTTTAGTGTGCCCACATAGTTAACTTTACTATTTTACTCTGCTTAAACAAACTTAATCACTAGTTATCCCAGGGTTGGTTCTGGTCTAGCCTTTGAGACGGCAGTCGCTCCGGGTAAATGACATTGAATTAAATAGTAATTTTCAATAGGAAACAATCCCGTAACGTGATGATGCTATTGAAAAAAAAATGGTTCAAATACATTAAGTAGGTATTTCAAGCGTAATATTGTCACACATGTTTATATATCCGGACGTCCACGAACAATTTTTTTATATTATTGTCGCGTAAGGAGATGAATGACATTGTCAATGCGACGAATTCGAACAAAAAGAATTCAACTGAAGGAAAATGTCGTCAATAGCGTCAGAACACGATTGGCCTAGTGGTCTAAGCGATGGACTGTGAATCCAGAGACCGCTGGTTCAAATCACAGCCACTTATAGTGTTTTGAAGTTTTGAAAGAAGTTTCTAGATAATACTAGACTAAATGGAAAAGAAAATACGGGACAGAAAATGAGTGAAAGAGAAGGCGATAGAAAATTAATTATTTGAGTTTGGAACATTGATGCGATTTTGTTCGAATTCGGGGGGTATATAAACGGAACAAGGCGCCGCCTGAGGCAGTTTTAAATTGGAAAGTGAAAACCGAAGAAGGAAGAAAAGAGAAAAGAAGAAGAAAAGAATAGTAGTGAGTAAAGTGAAACAGTGAGTAAAGTGAAGTGTTCAGTGCAGTGAATTCCTCGCGCGTGACAGAGCAGTGACGTTACCGCGCATGTGACAGTGTAGTGACGATTCCGCGCGTGTGACAGTGCAGTGACGATTCCGCGCGTGTGACAGTGCAGTGACGTTTCCGCGCGTGTGACAGTGCAGTGACGTTTCCGCACGTGTCACAGTGCAGTGACGTTTCCACGCGCGTGACAGTGCAGTTACGTTTCCACGCGCCTGACAGTAAAGTGACAGTTGGAGTACAAATACAACTAACGCTGCCAGTTGTGAGTACGCTTGTGTTGTAAATAAAGGCACTATTCCATGGGATAGTTGTTTCCTTTCCTATCCTCAACCCACTCTCGTGATAGTATTAAGCTTGAAAAATATTTTCTACAAGTATAAAAGGGTTGTTCTTCATACCTCTGTACTTAAAATAATGTATTCGTGCAATATAAATATAATATAGACAATTTGAGTCTAGAAAAATGCTTGACCCTGACATGTTGAGAGTAGAGCTCTACCTCAACGCTCCGCTTATAGGCGTGCAATAAAAGGCAGATCAACAACACATAAAGCTGATTTCAGGTATTATGTTTTAATCAAAATCATAATCAGAGTTGATTTGAAAATTCATTACCCATGAACCAAATATGTCCGAAAGTGCATACGGTTCATAACTGCATTGTAATTATGTCGGAACAATTGTGTGGTAAATTAATATGCGTGTTATCGCCGCGGACACTCGAATGGAGGGGTGACCAGAGGGAGAGGGGGGGGGAAGGATGATCATTTTACACGGCCATTATTATGAAATTAGATCGCGTTTGGAAAATTTGATTTGAAGCTAAAATATAGAAGCCGTAAAATTACTACTCAATTTTGATTAAATTACAAGTTTATCGCTAGGTAGCGATGGTCGTTGTGCCCATCTTAATTTTTTACACCGTTGTCAGACTTTTGAAACTGCCTAAAAGCATCTGACGTAGCTTAATGATTGTGTTCTGTGTGCACAGAGCCGCAATATCCATAGGGCTATGTGTGTTCTATTAGGGAATAAATATAATTTTTCAAATTCAAAAAAATTACTTAACCCCCAAAAAACACAACCGTTATTGATAAAATTCCCATGGGTCTACCTAACGAGTATGCTCATTCAAACAATAAAATAATTGATCAAATCGGTCTAAGCGACTTTGAATAATCAACCAAAATACCAGCCAAGTGCGGGTCGGACTCGCCCGCCATGACAGCTAGACAGTTAAAGTTTTCACAGATAATGTATTTCTGTTACCACTATAACAACAAATAGTAAAAACAGAATAGAATTAATATTCAAGTGTATTTTTTGTAGATTATGTAACGGAATCCTTTGCGGGTCCGATTCGCACTTGGACAGTTTTTTTTTATATTTTCTCCACTCTGCTTATCACAATTCAGATCGTAAAAGCCAATGAAGGGAATGAGCGAGAATCTGAATCATGTCGATAGGGTAGGTGGCTAGCAAACCATCACTATTTTAATTCCTTTCTTTATCGTCATCACGCCAATCGTCACGCTTACAGTGGCTAGGTGCTGTCTATCTCGTAATCAAGACGTGAAAGTTTATCTGTATAATAAAAGCATGTCATATACAATCATGCTTTACCATTATATTTGTTCTTATTAAGAGTGCTGTGTAGCTGAAACTTTTTATACTAAAACGATTAAGTAATGTTTTTCTCCACTTTAACCCATACTTCGATTGTTGGAACTATAGACAATAAGATCAGTACATTCTTTTTAAATCGAACATATATACGAGTTAAATATATTTAATTTAAAATTTATATTTATTTTTTATTAACCACATTTAAAAAAAAAATCAAATCTTTAAGTCCTAGTTTATGGTGCCATGATTCGAATAATACAAAAGTTGGTTAATTTGATAAATATTTAGGGACGGAAAACAGTTATCACCCGAAACAATAATTTAAAACGGTCGAGTCTGGGAAGCACATACAAATATGAAAAAAAAAAACAGTCTACAGTCAATAAACTAAAAACCTATAAAAAACTAAAAAACCCCTACTTCTCCCCCAAAACAGGCCTGTGTTACTCCTTGTTTAGGTATAGAGAGTTTTTACTGTGCGCGAAACCCGCAGCACCATTTCGAAGGGGACAATTCAGTTACATGAATCGTTCGTCCAGAGTAATAACAATGAAATTATATAATAGATGTTTAGGTATCTTAACGAAGAGGTGATAAATTCTTACTCAAGCTAAATTTAACCTAGCGCTAACCACATTCAGTAGATATTCCTTTGAATTTCTTTTCTGAGTAAGACGTCTGTACGTGAGTATTAGTACTTATTCTGTGCCCAAACTCCACAACTGATTTTGATAAATGTTATATGGAACCATCTGATAACTATACCTTTTTAAACAAAAAAAGAATTTACCAAATCGGATAAGGCGTCGTTGAATAATTAATGAACATACATAGATCGCGACGATTAACAACCACCTCTTTTTTTAAAGTCAGTTAAATAAATAAATGTTTACGAAGTCTTAAGAAAATGAGCAGAAACCTAATCACTTAACCCTTCGACAAGCTCTTAGGCAAGTCCATATTTTGCGGGGCTGCTTACTCGAGCATTATTTATGGCATATGGTCGGAAATACCCCAGATTGTCCAATTACATTAGTGGGGAGTTAAGGCGGGACACTCGAGGTGCGGATATCTTACATGACAGCAATGTGGTAATTAATGTTAAACATTGAGACTTACTTATACTTTAAGGCGGCCCTTCCCGGCGGCTCTATCGTCAACGCGAGCATAGTTCTAAAAGCTTGTTTTTTCATTCAGGGCAATGCTAAAAAAAAAGGCAACCCAAAAAGAGAAAGACAGCGCCTTAGGGCATGGTTTGCACTGTGTTAAATGAAATTAGTATTATTATTAACTATCCATTGAACGAATATTAACTATTCATAGGGGGCGGAAATGTCATAAAAATTGTTCCAGGATATGCGTTTTTGTCAGTAAGCCTTACAAATTTGTGAAATAAATGTTTTTTTATTTAAAATTTTCATTAAATTTGCGAGTTTTTTATCGAAATATTTTTTTATTTTTATATTTTATGAGTACTTTATAAACAGAGGAATTTAAGATAAAGTTTGTGCAAAAAAGCAGATTTTTTGAGAGGCGTATACTGAACTTGTTTTTCCAAATATCCATTTTTTATTTCGACATAAACCTAGAAATAGTGCACAAGATATCTGTTAGTTCAAAAGTTTTCAAGAAAGATCACTTAAATGGCCATAATTTCGTACGAGCGTTTGTATGAAAAGTAAGACGGGAAGGCTGCTCTTAAGGTTATGTCTACCCCGTGAAGGCTAAGAAGTAATTAATATGTAGGAATGTTAAGTTTGGCTAGAAGAGATCGTCTTTGAGATAAGTCTAATTGTTTCGCCTAACCTCAAACTCGGATAAATCCACTCTCGCCTTTTAGGAGATAGGAGATAAAAATGTAATAATTATCTTATCCACGATTTTTAAGGCAGTTTTGTCTGTTAATAGGAGGAGGTTATCAATTCATCGGGTTTTTTTTTTGTATGTTCACGGATTACTCGTAAACGTGAGGACCGATTTGAAAAAATCTTTTTTTTTTTAAAGGAGTACCGAGGTGGTCATAGAAATATGAATAAAATCGGTTTTGTAGTTCTGTGTTGAAATCGGTTTTTAGTTTTGAAAAATTCTATTATATTTTGCAAAAATGTTGAAGAAAACCCTCTAATGACTATTGTCACTAGATAACAGTCACTAAGCCACATCAGATGACTTTAAGCAACTCAAAAACAAATGACAGCAGTGTTAACTCTATCAACACACCCGATAAAATTGTGATAATATTTAAAAACTAAAAACAGACTTGAACCCCAAACTTCACAACCAATTTTGATAAAATGTCTGTGGAACCAATTTACAAGTATGCCTTTTAAAAAAAACGTTCCGATTCGGTCCAGGCATCTTCGAATAATCGATAAACATACATTAAAAAAAATTACGACGAATTGACAACATTCTCCTTTTTGAAAGTCGGTTAAAAAGGAAGCCTTACAGTGAATGTCTTTCCTTACGCTAGCGTCCACTTACAAAGATGCTGTTTTTACGGCGCATAAAAAAATAAGTTTTAATCCCGCCAACTGTCCCCGAGGTTTCTGAATTATTCGAGTGGCCTCATTATTGCACGAGGGCGCTCCATGCTCCAAGTTTGCACACTTGTGCTATTCTTGGGGTGAATTGTAAGAGAATACTTGATTTTGAAACTTGGAAAATTTCTCTACACGCGTCGATTCCTTTGGGTCTTGCAGCGCTGTCTTAAGGCCGCAAGATCCAAAATGCTCTGTCTGCCCCGTTGGTCTTGCGGCGCTAAACTGTATGCTTAGAGCCATAAGATCCAAAATGCTCTGTCTGCCCCGTTGGTCTTGCGGCGCTAAACTGTATGCTTAGAGCCATAAGATCCAAAATGCTCTGTCTGCCCCGTTGGTCTTGCGGCGCTAAACTGTATGCTTAGAGCCATAAGATCCAAAATGCTCTGTCTGCCCCGTTGGTCTTGCGGCGCTAAACTGTATGCTTAGAGCCATAAGATCCAAAATGCTCTGTCTGCACCGTTAGTCTTGCGGCGCTAAACTGTATGCTTAGAGCCATAAGATCCAAAATGCTCTGTCTGCCCCGTTGGTCTTGCGGCGCTAAACTGTATGCTTAGAGCCATAAGATCCAAAATGCTCTGTCTGCCCCGTTTGTAATAAGGACGTTAGTGTATCATATCGTATCGTTGATTCCAAAATACGTTATTTGTAGATTTTGCGCTCCAAAAATTTTATTTGTATCCACAACTACGAATGGCCTTACACACACACTCATGCCCTCAAATAAAAACACCGGCCAAGTGCGAGTCCTAATCGTGCACGAAGGGTTCCGTACCATTATGTATTAAAAATCACGTTTGTTGTATGGGAGCCACCCTTAAATATTTTATTTTGTTATGATTTTAGTATTTGTTGTTATAGCGGCAGCATAAATACGTCATCTGTGAACATTTCAACTGACTAGGTATCACGGTTCATAAGGTACAGCCTGATAGACAGACGGACAGACAGACAGACAGACGGACAAAAGTACAGACGAACAGACGGACAGACAGCTAAGTCTTAGTAATAGGGCCCTGTTTTTCCCCTTTGGGTAAAAACAGGTTCGGAAGCCTTAACAAGATAAAAAAAAAACAGTGAGGGATTGCTAGCCCCATCGGTTATTTACATGATTTAGATTCTCACCCATTCTTTAAGAAAGAAAAGCAGCGGATACACTCTACGTCCTTCCTTTTCTTCCAGTTTCCATGGAAGAGAGTACGATTTAAAAAAATTGAAAGAAAATGATTGCGCCTAAAATACATGGAAGGGCAAATAGTTTTCCTGTACCCAGTAATTGGCATCCTCAAAGTTGCCATGGAGCGCGACATAAAAATGAGTTATATCGCCGACGCGCAAATACGCGTGAAATATCACTTTATTATGGCCTACGCTGGAAAACATGTTGTTCTGTACCTCGCCGTAAAAGAAAATCGAATGGAAATACTCCCTTTAAGTGACGTATTCGGGGGAATGACGTCGCTTAGAAAATATAGCTGTCTTTGTCGTCTTTGGAAAAATATATATAGGTACCTACGACATGACGATTGACAAGATCTTTATTATAGATCTACGAAAAATGTATACTCTTCTCTGCGCAGATATAAGAAGTCGCCATGCCAGAGATAACTAGCGTAAACCTAGAAACTTAGCAACCTATCACTATATTTGATACCCAATTACCCATTTAAAAATTTTATGAGTCTTTAAGTATCTAAAAATATGAACGATGATGTATTTTTGATTGTCCTTTTGCAAATTTTGGCTAAAATTATGAATCTTTAAATAGGTATCTATATATGAACGATGAATGTTGGAAAATCTGTATGTTCTATTGCACATTGAATGAACTTATTAAGGTAGCACTGTCTACAATTGGTGGGAGGTGGAACTCTGCGAGTAGACCTCGTGAGTCACCCAAGACCCGTTGAAGTTTATCAGGTAAAAAAGTTGTTAAGACAAAAAAAGTTGCGTCTTAATAAGGGTTAGTATAAAAACTTATGAAATTTTAAACTAATTGGCAAAGTGCGTGTCGTGCAGTGTTGGATTCCGTAGCTACGAATGCCAACTTTGAGTTCATTCTATTAAAAACGTCAATAAACTAATTTTTCATTGAATTTGTATGAAATTTTCCTTTTCCAAATACATTTTATAAGTTGATTTGATCGCCTATAACTTTTTAATTTCTGAACTCTACATAGCTTTGATAGTTATCCTTTAAATTTATATATACAGCAGTAATTTGTTTTACGTGTCCACATAAAATCGTTTAGCAGATAAAGGGGGGGGGACACTTAACTCTAACAAAAATTTTCAATTTAACATCATAAATATAAAAAATTTAAAAAATTATATGGCTGAAATGTGATAATTATAAAGTTTCAATCAATTTCCGCCATTTTCGAAAAACTATCTCGGCAAAAAAAGATATATATAATTTTCGAACCTCCGAATTAAAGTAAATGTTAAGTAGTTGTTAGTGGAAACAAATGAGTCTTTATATTTTGTATATATGTAGTGGTTTTGCAGCCCTGGACTCTATCTACCCAGGGCCTAGAGACCCAAAAAGCTCTATATGTCTCATTAGGCATCAAAAAAATTATAGTACGTACATTGGTATGTATGAGCCTGTATCTAAGCGTTGCCTTCGCCGACTTTCTCTAACGATCTTTAACAAGATATATTTAAAGTAAACGTAATATTCCAAGTTTATCATTTCTATTCTGTATCCGTACATATGTACGGATACAGAATAGTAAAATAAAAAATATTTATAATGAGATAAAAAGATATCATGTTAACCTTTGGATATAAAGTGTCAAACATTAGAGAAAATCCCCTCCTAAATTTGTATAGAAAAAGTATCGACTAGTTCAACCTTAATAGGCAATGCGGTTACAACCGCATTGCCTATTAAGGTTTTTATTTTGATTCATGGCATTTGTATCTTACGGCTAACGGCAATAGGTTCTGTCTAACGTTGTATTGTATTATTCTTTTTTAGTGTAGATATGAAAAATATTTGTTTCGTTGTGAGGGCTACAACTAACAGTGGCAAAACATCCTGCTAAAGTAGGATTTCGGAATATTTTACCCAATTTATTAGTAGTTATGTGACAAAAGAAAGAGTTTTCATACAAAACATGTTATAGTGATTCATTACAATAACTATATAACTCTTTTCATGACTCGTAAATGTAATTTACCGTAACTAACAAAATTATTAGACGACCTCCGTGGCGTAGTGGTCACCATGCTAGTCCGCCACCCAGAGGTCCCGGGTTCGATCCCCGGTCAGGGCAAGTTGGAAAATGGCCTTTTTCAAATTGTCCTGGGTCTTGGATGTTTATGTATATATGTATTTGTTATAAAATATAGTATCGTTGAGTTAGTATCCCATAACACAAGTCTCGAACTTACTTTGGGGCTAACTCAATCAGTGTTATTTGTCCCCATATATTTATTTATTATTTATTTATTATTAGAGAACATTTCGCCGGCTGCAAGGCATTCATGAAAATGGAAGAATATTATCTTTATTCTCAAGGTCTTCTTGCTTCGTTAGTTTGGAAATGGTTAAATAACTACATTTTTAGATATTCAAAGTACATTTGTCAGCAAATAAAATGTGGAAACAAATAAGTTTTATATTGTATAGTTGAGAGTGTTTAGATGTATAATATAAATTATACTGAGCTTAAGTGTAAATCTGTATTGTAACTGAAACATAGCCCATCAGACTGGGTAGGGACCAATACTGAACTGGGTTTCTTCCGGCGTAATCTTCCCAGCAGTGGTCGTTCCGAAACGCTAGTAGTTTTTAGCTCTTGCAATTAATATATTATTAAAAAAAATGACCTTCAATAAGAGTCAAATTTATTATACATTGAATACATTTTTTGACTTAGACTTTAATGTATGACCTTTGCGTGTACCACCAAAGCATGTCTATCCTGTAAGGGAAAATACGTGATTAAAGTTCGTATGGACGTGCCTATGTTTAAAAAGTAATCTTTAATCCTTTACCTTCCTATCCCGTAAACTAAAAGGAGACCACAAAATAGAATATTGACGCAAGCACATTGTTCAGTATCCTCTATGCGGTCCCGAGAGAAATATCAGGGAAACGGGCTGAATTACAATCCAGTATCGTGTAGGATAGCCTTTATAATCATCTTTGTCATGTAAGGACCTTATTTATTTCTAAGTTAATAAAGTTAATACTAAAGTTAGCTGTGTTGGTCCTAGCTTAAAGAACTACAGTCTATTTCTGTGGATATCTACATAACTTTACAAGCACAAACTGTACCTCTGTTATTGTTTCTAATAACATTTGTGAATGATAAATAGATACGTTATCATGTCTTGAACCCTGACATGTTAGACAGAACCTATTGCCGTTAGCCGTAAGATACAAATGCCATGAATCAAAATAATAATGGGTTGTTAACCGCATTGCCTATTAAGGTTGAACTAGTCGATACTTTTTCTAAACAAATTTAGGAGGGGATTTTCTCTAATGTTTGACATTTTATATCCAAAGGTTAACATGATATTGTTTTTTCCCATTATAAATATTTTTTATTTAACTATTCTATATCCGTATATATGTACGGATACAGAATAGTAAAATAAACGCCATTATAAAGTTATGAGCCATCAAAGATTCGTATTTTTTTGTTAATTTTACGCAGCTTTCGGCGTAAATAAATAATATAAGAAGTGTAAAATCTCCAAAACAAAGTCGGCACCGACACGTCTCAATATCGAAGATTTTTTTTTGTAATTGATTAATGCAGTAGTTTTTGCATAAAACCTTTTTTCCCAAAGGATTTTCGTATTTTTTAAGCGCTCGGGTTACTATGAATTATCGTGCATTTCACCTTGCTGCTTTGGCCAAACACAATGTTAGGTGAGACAACATGCTTTTTGGCCACACTCACCAGTGAGTTCGAGCCCGCGACTAGTTTAACCTTAATTGAACGAGCGAGCAAATTTCTTGAGTCTATTTGAACAATCCTGCGTTTAATATTATTAAAAGTACCTTGAAATGACGTAACTAAATATTTAAAAATGGTATTACTCACGTAGTGTAGTCATCGTTTCCAATAGAGCAGCGCAGGCGGCTCAGTGCGTTGAGGACAGCGAAACCGTATCGTCACCGGCCCAATTAACAACATTCGCCATGATGATGATCGTCTAAACCGATCGAAACTAGTCGGCATTTTCTGACTATACTACGTGAGTAATACCGTTTTTAAATATTTAGTTTAATCCTGCGTTTGTTTATATGTTTGTTCAATGATAGCTCGAGAAGTTTTTATCCGAGCTTCGTGAAATTTGGTAGGCGTGTAGAAGTAGCCAATTGAATTTTTAAATTAAAACATGAAGCCAAATCGGTCTTGGAGTTGCTGAGATTAATAAGTTCACAGGTCGGGCGAACTACATATAGAATGAACTGAATGATTGAGATTCTCGCCCATTCCCTTGATTTGCGCGGGAAAAGATGTAACTGGTTCATTCTAAGTTTTTTTTTATTTGACCCGTAATTACAGGTTCTTCGGAAACCTAGGATGGGCACCAGTCCTGCGCAAACACTTTAAGTAGACTTAGATTAAGGTTAATCTTTTATTTTTGTAGGTAGGATTATAGTATAATGCTTCGGCCGCGCTTGTGCCTATCGTCCCAAAGCAATTCGCGGCAAATCTTCGTACGTTATGTACACTAAAAGTTATCGCGATAAAGCGCTGGGCACACTAGCGGCTTCGTTATTTTTTACGAACTATCTGGCAATAATCCAAGATGGCGTCATTTACGTGTTTTAAATATGGACGACGACTTTCTTTTCTTTAACATGTGTGCTAACAATTACATTTATTGAAACCTAGAAAGAAAAAGCTAAAAATTTTAACACCATTTTATCGTTCCACTCCATTTTTACGCATTAACAACCGTGTGCGACGGTACCATGCGACGGTACCGTCGCACAGCACGCGTCTAAACAAATTGAAAACAGACGTCAAAATGAATAACGCAAGTGCAACCACGCAGCGAATTGTTAGCGTGGTTAAATCGTTTGATGTATCGCCACCCGCGCGATAACTACACGAAGTCCGAATATTCGGGACGATACCCGATAATGGCTGATCACATTTGCGTGTATCGTGTAATAGCACGAAGCTTCGTAACGATAGGCGCAGGTCCTGCCCAAGCATAAGAAGAATTAAATACAAGTTATGGAGATATGCAGCGAGTCCTGGTGACCCGTAATTACAGGTTGTACGGAAACCTAGCATGGGCACCAGTCTTCCGCAAACACATTTAATTGATTATTTTTTTTCGTGTATGTTCGTTGTATAATATTGTAACCATTTTTTGTTTTTTGGGGGAAATAAATACATTTATGATTAACTGATTTTTCTCTTTGCCTAGACCAGCATGAAAAGAAGATGAATTATGTGGTGACAAACTGAATTATATTCTCTGCCATTATCATTCAGCTTTCAGCACCAGTGTCAGATTTTTCAAGCTGCCTGAAGGCATTTGATATAGCTTGACGACTGTCATTCAATGATGACATCCGGGACCAACGGCTTATACGTGCCTTCCGAAGCACGGAGGAGCTCGAGAAATTTTTATGCCACTGTGGCCACCCATCCAAGTGCGGGCTAGGCCCGGTCTCGCTTTACTTGCGAGAGCGCTAGTAATGCCCACTCCCGCCGGGCCACCGAGCTGCTCTCATCATGTGGCTAAATCATGTGAATCATTAGTATTCTTCGCTGAAGGTGGGTAGTAAATAAACCGACAATAAAATCGACTCTTCAGAGCCGACATTAACACGAACGTGCTGCCATCTGCGCCAACATCAGGAACTAACTTTAAAGTCTTTAAAACGGAGCTATAAACCTCTTTTATTGGACGCGAACCTTGGTTAATATCTTTTTGACGTGGTTAAGTTTGACTTGAGAGGGTTTGCACTATCTCTGCATAACTATCGATAGTCACAATATCGATAAGACTGTGATCTATAAGACTATCGATACTATAGATAGTATTGATTGTCAATAGTTTGCAATACTATTATAATATTAAAATTAACGTGAGATAACATAACTAAATATTTAAAAACGGTATTACTCACGTAGTGTAGTCGGAAAATGACGTCTAAACCGATCGAAACTAGTCGGCATTTACTGACTACACTACGTGAGTAATACTGTTTTGAAATATTTAGTCCTGCAATACTATTTTATTGATGAAAGGTAAAACTATCGATACTATTGAATTAAGATGAAGTGGTAGCTAAAGTGGCGCCCTCATTTGAAATAAATTGTTTAAAACTAAATATGGTGATAATTAAAAATTTGATTTGTATCACTGTCTAGAAAGACCTTTAAACTATTTTATGAATCACCTTTGAAAGTAATATTGGTAGTCCGTCTAGTTTTAAAACGGGTTTTTGCCAAAATTGGCCACTTTTGGCGAAAACCCGTTTTAAAACTAGATGGACTATTAGTAATAATTTCAAAGGTTATTCATAAAATAGTTAAATGGTCTTTCTAGATAGTGATACAAATCAAATTTTTAATTATCACCATATTTAGTTTTAAACAATTTATTTCAAATGAGGGCGCCACTTTAGCTACCACTTTGTCTTAAGATACTATCGATACTGTAAATACTTTTTGTACGAAAAACTTTCGATAGCTAAATTACTATCGATAGTTTTTAATACAAATAGTATCTTTACTGTCGATACTATCGATAGTACTAATTAAAAACTACCGATATTGTTACTTTATAATATCGATAGACTATATTTATACGATATTTTATACTATTGCTTGCAACACTAGTTTGAACTCGTGGTTTGTTGTGTGTTTTGGGTTTAAGTTTGTATTTTGGCGACTTCCGTGGTGTATTTATTAGTAACGCTTGCCTGGAGGGCCTTAGTTTGATTTTCAGGGCATGAAATTGTATACAAATACCTTTCATGAACAAAATTTAAACATACATCAAATACAATTAAACGAAATCTGAAATACATAAATAAGAACGTGAGTGTCGCGGAACAAAGTTTTACTTTTGTAGTATATTATTAATTCGTGACATAAAAATACTTCCCTTTTTTGTTAATAACCCTAATGCGTTTTACAGCTTCTCGCAATAGGCAATTTTACGATTTTGCAAAATGTACTTTAATATGTTCTTAATCTGACGTTAAGATACCTGGTATTTTTATTTTCTTAAAATTGCAAAAAAATACATTTCGAAAATTACGCAAAACAAACTGGCGGCAAAACGACAACCGCCATCATGGTGACGTCATACCAGCAGTTACAAATACTAGACTATAAACTTCTCATTAATAATGCACAGTATTATGTCTTTTGTATTAATAGCTATCTTTACAGATGACATAAAAGTAGGTACTTACTTCTATTAAATAATTCTGCGTTCAGTAGAAAATAAATCTAATTTATGAGCACAGAACTTTGCTAATATCACCGTGTCTATCTTCGGCAGATTTTTACTTTCCACTTATAAATAACCGACGGCTATTGTTATACATCATGTGCAATGCCACTAAATATATTTTGAAGTCAGAATATAAAGATTTATCATTTAATCGCTGTTTACCTACAGCTCTTGTCTGCTTTTTTGACGTCACTTATGAAAATAAAATGGCGGCCGACGTTTGTGATCACGTGACATACAGACAATAAAAGTACGATTTTGTTTATAAAATTATAAATCAATCATAAGTTTTTGCAAAAAATTAACACTATATTCGTGTTTCCTAAACTGAAGACTATGAAAATAACATAATTAAATAATTTTCAATGAGAATAGCCTATTGAACGAGCGAACAAAGCAGGCGAAGCGTTTTAGTTTCGAGATTGGCCAAAAATGCTCTTTCATCATTTAAGCTCTGAAAGGTATTTAAGCGGCTTACGCTATTAGAAGAATCAGACAATTGACAGATGTAGCAACTGCTAGACTAGTTTACTTTAGTTACTTTCATAGTCTGATGTCCTATAGGATTCTTCTCTGGGGGAGTGTTGCTGATATACAGACTATGTTTATTTTACAGAAAAAGGCAATTCGTTATATTTATGATTTAGGATTGAGAGACTCCCTAAGAGATTTTTTTAAGAAAATTGATATACTCACTGTACCATCCCAGTACATATTTGAAAATATAATGTATGAGAGGAAAAATATTGCCTTATTTAATAAAACAGGTGATATTACGGGTAGAAACTTACGTAACATAAATGTTTTAGTTACCTCGTATTATACGCTGAAAACAGTCAGTAAATCGTTTAAGGGAAACTGTATAAAGTTTTATAATAAATTGCCAGAATCGATCTTTAATATGCCGGATAGAAAATTTAAAGCTTATGTAAAGAAATTACTTTGTGAGAAGGCTTATTACGGAACCGATGATTATCTTAAAGACAAGAACGTCTGGCTTGAGCTTGGCGCGGGTCCCTCTTAAAGGTTTATATTCGTTCACTCACAAATGACATAATTTGAGTACAATCGGCACATGTACTTTATTCACAAATTGACATTAATTTCAAATGTGACATCATTCTCATTTAATAATTATGACATAGCAATGTATTTTATGACATAGCATATCTAACTTTAATATCGGTATAATTGTAAGGTTGACGTTTTTGGAGAATATGCTGCAGTACAGTTTGTTATATGCGGCAGGTTATAGAGAAGACGAGGGAGTATAACCGACCGTTATGCTTGGGGTTCGTGGACTATGAAAAAGCCTTCGATTCGATCGAAACATGGGCCGTGCTTCAGTCTCTCCAGCGATGCCGTATTGACTATCGGTATATCGAAGTGTTGAAGTGCTTATACAGTAACGCCACTATGTCAGCCCGAGTACAGGAGCAGTGCACGAGGGCTATTCCACTGCAAAGAGGTGTAAGACAGGGAGACGTTATATCTCCGAAACTGTTCACCGTTACACTGGAAGATGCCTTCAAGCTTCTGGAATGGGAAGGATTTGGCATCAACATTAATGGCGAGTATATCACTCACTTTCAATTTGCCGACGATATCGTTGTCATGGCAGAATCGATGGAGGACTTAAGTACTATACTCGGAGACCTAAATCGAGTTTCCCAACAGGTGGGCCTTAAAATGAACATGGAAAAAACGAAAGTAATGTCGAATGTCCATGTCGCGCCCCTACCTGTTTGTGTTGGGAGCTCCACCCTCGAAGTTGTAGACCAGTATATCTACCTGGGTCAATTGATCCAGGCAGGAAGTTCCAGCTTCAAGGAAGAGGTCTTTCGACGAATCCGACTCGGCTGGGCAGCGTTCGGGAAGCTACGCAGTGTCTTCTCGTCCAAAATACCTCAGTGCCTCAAGACGAAAGTATTTAATCAATGTGTGTTACCGGTGATGACTTATGGCTCCGAGACGTGGTCCCTTACTATGGGTCTCATAAGAAGGCTCAAGGTCACTCAACGCGCTATGAAGAGGGCTATGCTCGGTGTTTCCCTACGTGATCGAATCAGAAATGAGGAAATTCGTAGGAGAACAAAAGCCACTGACATAGCCCAGCGGATTAGCTCGTTGAAGTGGCAGTGGGCGGGACACATAGCGCGACGAACCGATGGCCGATGGGGCAAAAAGGTTCTCGAATGGCGACCACGTACTGGCAAGCGAAGCGTAGGACACCCACGCAAGGGGTCTGTCAACCTGACGAAGGTCACTGGAAAGCGCTGCATGCAGGCCGCTCTAGATCAGTCATTTTGGAAATCCTTGGGAGAGGCCTATGTCCTGCAGTGGACGTTATGCGGCTGAAATGATGATGATGATGATGATGGCAGTTTGTTGCCGCTTCTTCTGTACGTGCACTTAGGAGGCGGCAGTAAACTTAGTTGTTAGTAAATGATCTGACGTCAACAACTAACTATTAAGAAATCGAAAGAAAAAACAAATGACAATTATCAAGTGATATAAATATCCAAAGATAAATAAATGATTTTATACCATTCCCCCTCTCAAAAGTCTATTTTATTCACTGAAAACAGTGAATAAAATGCACTTTTATTCACTATTTTGATGTTTGAATTTAGAACAATTTACTCTTAATTATAGTAATTCTTCCAATTTTAATGTCCATTTTAATTAATTTAATCTTCTTTTTTCTTCATTAAATGTCTATTTTCGCTTAAATTATTGTTTTTAACCGACTTCCAAAAGAGAGGAGGTTATTAATTCGTCCGAATCTTATGTTTTATATATGTTCATCGATTTATTTGAAGACGTTTGTACCGATTTAGAATATTCTTTTTTTTTAAGGGAATACCTGTCAGGTGGTCCCATAATTTTTTTATTAAAACCGGTTGTTTAGTTTGGTGGTGAAGTCGGTTTTTAGTTTCGAAAAATTATTCTCGTAGTCATGGTATAAAGTATAGTATGCAATTCTTGAATAAAGCGGATTTACATCGAGGGCCATGAATCACTCGCATTGCTCAGGATTCCAACACTTGAATCACTCGCTACGCTCGTGATTCAGTCAACATGAATCACTTTCTACGGTCGTGATTCAGTCGTTAGAATCCTTCACCTGCTCGTGATTCATCTATGGCCCTCGAAGTAAATCCGTCCTTTATTCACTAATTGCATAATATACTATTTGACTTTTTTGACTCAAAATCCGGTTGTAATTTCGACTTACATCCTAAAAAAAGGTAAGTAAATTTGAAATCGAAGGCCAGCCGGCCACTATGGCTCCTGTAGTTAATACGCATGAATTGAGTTTAATTTTTAAAACAAGCGCACTAGCCCCCACCAATGGCCGAATACACCAAGAGCGCAAGGCCTTTAAAAAAATACGACCTGGCGCGCTAAACTTTCTTGTTTAAATCTTTGCAGCTAAATTGAAAAATACTTTTCACAAAAAATACGAGTTCAAGTGAAGAATTGGATTTGAAGCCTGAATCGGTAAAAATGGCAAAGGCAGTCAAAGAAAACTTATTAACCTCAAATTTTAAATAAATTTCATTGAATTGTGAATGTCGATACTTCTTAAATAACCAAATATGTTATAAATAGTTTTTCATTATTTCCTCGCTTTTATGATGAAAAGTAGAGTATTCAACTCGAGTGTAAGTGATCAATAACATCCTCGAACTATAAGCTCCCTCGCTCGCTTCGCTCGCTCGTGAGCCTAAATATCTCGGGTGTAATTGATCACTTACAACCATTGTTTAACAATCTACTATTGCCCGACTGTCAGTTTGTTTGCCCATCTATTCTCGACTACAGGTCGCATTTTTCAACAGATTCTAGTGAAATTTTGTGAGAAGGTTCGAAAATTACGTAAATGGCAGAAATATAAGGATTAAAAACTGAAAAATATATCAAGTTTTAGCTACTCTCTTTTCAAATGATTTATTTCAAATGGGGGCAGCACTGGCCTTCAGTTAGCCCCTTTAAAAATAAATAAAAAAGTTCATTATTTGCTACTTTCCAACACACAAATCAGATACTTTTTTCTAAACGTTTGTATTCAATATAGACTTATGACGTCATTATAGTTTGTTAGAGTCAATTAGCTCTCTTAATATAAGATTTTTGGCAATAATAAATCTAAAAATACACTGAAATTGGATATTATAATGACAAGTACCAAATAATTTATTTTTGACCTTGGAAAGTACCCAATTTTTTGTTACCCTTATTACAAGCCTGAATAACTTTTTTATCGGAATAACTTTAACGGGTCGGGGTGACTTGCGAGGTCTACAGCTCACAGAGCCACTAAGATTACCTATAAGTTATCACCCTGGGTGGTACTGGGTACTTCTCATGCAGATTGTTTTAATATCCGCCCAGCGACTGCCGTCGCGGCGATTTCCGAACGCAGTTATTTGGTAATGGGAGTACACTGGAAATGGGAACAACGTGTGAGATATGTTCCAAGGTAGAACAATGTTCCTTACTTCGGGCTCGGAATTATCTTTATTCGATTACTGCTTTAACAAATAATCGTTCGTTTGGATATCAACAAATGCATATGTACTTGTCCGATTTTAAAGGAACTTGGCACAGTGTAACCAATTTTTCTTTTTGTGTGCATTCCAGAGATTTTTGACCGAGCGAGCGAAGCAAGCAGCTTTCAGCTTAGGCAAAAATTATTTCACATGTACAATTTCGGCTGTGCTCTCCAAAAAGTCACCATTTCTCAACTGACTCTCGTAAAATTTTGTAAGCGGCCTCGACATAAAAACAAGTTTTTTTTAAACATGAATTATTATATAGAAGAAAAAGAAAACAAATGATAAGAATATAATTTCCTTTTCTGTCATCAAATGCCACAACTGTAAATAGAAAAAGATATACTTTATTTCGTTTTTCACGCTTACACTAACAAAATGTTAATATTACCCAAATGCGCGAGAAGAAGGGTTACGTTTTTAGAGAGTATGTATGTATAATTGTTTGACACGTTCTGCGGCCTGAACGGAGCGGCTCGATGGATTTAAGCTTGAAAAAACAAAAATCCAGAATTTTACAATTGAGACGAATCTAATGATACCTCGTCATTAGATTCGTCTCAATTCTAAAATACAGGATTTTTGGTTTTTTTTTCTAATAATGACTTGTTATATTATATCAATTTTTCGCTGTTGAGGTTTTGTGTATTGGACCCTTAGACCATATAAATATTAATAAATAATAAACGTGCTCGTACACATTAAATTGTCATCAAACTAGTTAGGCCGTAGTTTAAGCTCCACCCACTCATCAAATCGCTCAAAGATGGTGCAAAGCAAATCAAATGGAACCGCAGGAAACAATACGAAAGACATCCATCTTCCAATGCGATGAGATTCACTAGAAGTAATCAAGACATCGGATCGCAATAAGCAAGGATGCGGACAAGTCGATGGAATTGCATCGATAAATTCAAAGATTAATGAATGTTCCTTTACCACTTTTTTCTCAGGTTGGCTGAAGATGGTACGGACGTACCAGAGACGACCTGCGAAATATACATCCTGCAGATATGACCACCCCAAACCCACTTGAGTTTTGCTGCTTTCCTCACCACATCAACTATTTTCGTCTTGTCGCGAATGTAGTGTCTCTTAAATAATCACTTCTCCCCCTATCCAAATTTTCAATGGAAGAGATTGCTATGGCATAAGTCCGCCTTTGTATATTTGTTCTTTAATATTTATTGTAAGACCTATATTACCATGTTTTAAGCAAATAAAGATATGATTATGATTATGATTATAATAATTCTGTCTTCTTCTTTTTCTGTTCTTTTGTATTTCCTTTTGTTTATGATGCAATAAAGTGTATTTGTTGTGTATTACGTACACGGTCCGTCAGTTTTATGCTCAGTATGCATTGATTCATAGCACCGCTAGCAAACCCCGAGTTTGAACTTTATTGATTAGGTCAATTACTAACCACCGTTCATGAAAAATCTGCACTTCGTCAATCAGTAAATGTACAATGCTACCTATTTTAGGAGCACAAATTTTTATGTTAAGCTTTTGTAAATTCTCCACTTTTATTTAGTAGTTTTCTCTCTTATGACTGATGACTGAGTGTAGGTTTTGTATGAATATGGCGGTAAATATACGCCTATTCCAGAATTCCTAGTTTAATTAAATTAACATGAACAAAAACGCACAAACATGAACAATTTTTGCTCATCCCATTTCGATAACATTATGATTTTGTAAATAAATTATAATAATAAGCCGTTTCTGACTCAAAGACCTGTCGCTTCCATTTTTGTCTGTCCATTGCTTTGGACCTCTACTCCAGTAATAATTAAATAAAAAATAAAAATAAAATGTTATCAAAAAAGGATTGTTGCCAAATTGTCGATACTATTTTTCCCATCCCTACACTACAAGACGTCGATAGCCTTCGGAACAAATCGAGGGCGGCCGAAGACGGATCGGCCCGGAATTAATAAATACATGCAAATGCGATTATATAACCGATCCGGGGAGAAACTTTTTCTTTTGTTATATTTTGTAACTCACTTGACCGAAAGAGAGTGTTATAAGTTCGAATATTGTTTGTGGAAGTCCGTATTTCCTGTTTCTCATGCATTGTGGCTACAGTGTAAGAGGCTTTACTTCGAAAAATAACAATACTGTTGTCCTTAGTGTAGTCACATTTTGAGGAATAAGTTTTTTAGTCTATACATGGCCTATGCTATCACGTCTTTATACCTAACGTGGCAGACAGAGTATTGGGTCTTGCGGCTCTAAGCAAATAGCGCCTAAGGCCGCAAGACTCAATGGCCACATTTAGCGTGACGGTGGGCGAGAAGGTGGAAGAAGAAATAAATAGTGATGGGTTGCTAGCCGCAGAACATGATTCGCATTTTCGCCCATTTCCTCAATCGGCTCCTACGATCTGAGGAGGAAGAGAAGCAGCTAGTACATTCTAAGTTTTTTCTTTTCTTCCAGACCTGCATGAAAGAAAGATATTAGTCTATCTAACTTTAAAAACTCAATCTCACTTGTTCCATCCAATATCACCAGCATTCCATTAATCTTTAATCTAAATATATCTAAATATATATAACGCAAAGGTGACTGACTGACTGACATAGTGATCTATCAACGCACAGCCTAAACCACTGGACGGATTGGGCTGAAATTTGGCATGCAGGTAGATGTTATGACGTAGGCATCCGCTAAGAAAGGATTTTGATCAATTTTACCCCTAAGAGGATAAAATAGGGGTTGAAAGTTTGTATGAAACTTTGTCAATTTTAAACCGAGCAGGCATCCCTTAAGAAAGGATTTTGATAAATTACACCCCTACGCGAGCGAAGCCGCGGGCAAAAGCTAGTAGATAAATAAAACCAATGTAACCTTAAAGATCCCATACTTCCATTATAAAAAAAATGGATAAATAAGTAAATATATGCTCGTAAAGAATTATGTATTGTATGTGTATATCTCTATGTATTATGTTATTACGATTAGCATGCAGTGTTTTAGCGTGTAAATATTGTACAAGGTTCCACCCACTTTTGTCATTATCTCCTCTTGTTGTAGGGTTAACTGGAAGAGATCTCTGATAGGAATAAGTCTTCGTACTACTGTTTTTTTTTTTAATTTTAATTATGGCTTTTATGTACAATAAATAATTTACTACTTATTAATACGAGTATATAGGGATAAATCACTCTGATTGGGCTAGCGAATTAAAATTCAAATATACTCGAATCTTATATTAACTTGTGTCAAGTTATAGATTCACCCCCTTATTCATAAAAAATTATAAACTCTTGCTAAACCTATTTTAGTTAAAATATGTTTTGTCTCGTTCTTTCAACGTCAAATATTCAAAAGAGGGAAAGGGGCAAAACATGTTTTTAGAATAGAATAGAATAGAATATGGTTTATTAGCGAAATATGTACAGTTAAAATTTTACAAATTGGCACATTCATTATAATCTAAATATGACGCTAATCCGACGTCCACTCAGCATGTGTCGAGGCATTTTACAACACCCCAACGCTGGTCTTCCGGGGACACCGGCCCAACAAGAAGTACTAACTAAAAAAGGTTTAGCAAACACTTGTTATTTTTTATGAATTTGAGGGTCAGTATGTACCTTTGAGGAGCTCGGTGGCCCGGCGGAAGTGCGCATTACTGGCTTTCGCAAGTAAAACGACACCGGGCGTGGTCTGCACTTGGATTGGTGACCACAAGTGGCATGAAAATTTCTCGAGCTCCTCCGTGCTTCGGAAGGCACGTATAAGCCGTTGGTCCCAGCTGTCATCATTGTATGGCAGTCGTCAAAGGCAGCTTGATAAATCTGACACTAGTGTTGGCCACTTACACAGATGAAAAGCAAGTATCTACCAAATTATCACATTTGTGAGTATACAAACCTATAAGAACGACCCGCGCCAAGTTCAAGCCAGACTTTGCTGTCTTTAAGATAGTCATAGGTCCTCTAATATTCCTTCTCACAGAGTACTTTCATTACATTCAGACGCAAAGTTTTAAACTGTTAAGGGATACTAACTTAACGATAATATATTTTATGATAAATACTTATATACTATACATAGATCGCAACCGGGAAAATTCTCTCAGATTGCAATCGGGAAAGTTCGCTCAGATTGCAACCGGGAAAATTTCTCGGATGATGATGATATACTCGTATATACATAGACCAACACCCAGGAATCCACCTAAAGACGTAACATTTCGCATTAACAAATTTGAAAGCTAATTTGTCCACGTAGAAGTCGAAAATGTTTCTAATAGGATTACCCGCTCCCATTACCGTCATTACCTAAAGCAAAAGAGAGCGACGGATCTATTTACCTGAAATTTTTTGTCACTCAGTCAAAAAAATTACAAAGTTTTATAAAAATATAAATTTGCAACCCCTAATGAAGCTACGTGGATGCAAGTTTTCAAAATCAAATTAGTGGATTATTATTTTTTACTAACCACTAATTCAAAAATGTCATGGGTCTCGCTTCAAAAATTACGGAGATTCATATAAACTTACAACCCCTATTACACTCCTATAGGGATGTAATTTTCAAAATCTAATAAATGCATTATTATTTTCTACTAACTACTAAAATAAATTAAAAATTTCACGTGTCTCACTTTAAAAAATTATGAAGTTTCATACAAACTGGCAAACCCTATTTCACCCCTTTAGGGATAGAATTTCCAAAAATCCATTCTTAGCGGACGTCTCCTAATCACAATCTACCTTCCTGCCAAATTTCTTCTTCATTGGCTAAGTAGTTTTTGAGATTTCGTGATGAGTGAGTGAGTGATTCTCGCTTTTGTATATATAGATAGATAGATTTTATTGGAACGAAGTTCCTTACGGCAGGCTTGGAGGAGATAGGGATTTTGCTGCGCGACCGAACTGAAAAAAATGTGATAGTAAAACCGTAAGGATGACCTCGTTAAATAAAACCGTTAAATGAGACGTGCGCAGGCGCGACAGTCGTATTCACAATTCTTTTGCAAATTGTGTCGATTCTACATTAGCCGAAGGAACTTCGTTCCTACCTGGTGTCCCACGACACCACATTTCTTTTTTTAACTTTTACGATTTGCGAGGTAAGACTTGCATTGCAAATAACGTTTTCTTTGCTCTCAGACCAGCATGGAAGCGACAATTTTTATTCAATTTAAAGCTTCTCAATTCTTTACGTTCTTTTTTGTAAGAATCACGGTAATTCGACCCACCTGTCCTTAATGTCACCATTAGCATTCAGCGAGCCGAATAAAAGGCGCGATTGTAGCCAGGTGTCGCCTTTGTCGTGATCGCTGCCTCGGCGATCTTAAATTTGTTGTTTATGCTGGTCTGGGAGGAAAGAAAAGAGTAAGAATGTACCAGCTACTCCGCAAACTTCCCACCCAGAAGTTCCGGGTTTCATCCTCGGTCAGGGCAAGTTGGAAAATGGCCTTTTTCAAATTGTCCTGGGTCTGAGATGTTTATCTATATAATTGTATTTGTTATAAAATATAGTATTATTGAGTTATTATCCCATAATACAAGTCTCGAACTTACTTTGGGTCTATATATTTATTTTATAACAATAAAAAAAAAGATAATATATAGAGACAAATTATTATCAGCCATTTGGGAAATCCTTGGGAGAGGCCTATGTCCTGCAGAGGACATAGGCCTCGGTGCGGCTGAAATGATGATGATAGGGACAAATAACACTGTTGGAAACATAATTTTTATGTATTTTTTTACGTTGGCAACATTCCTTCTTCTTCCTTTTGTACATCATACAGCCACAAGGTCTCTATCGGAATAAATTCCAAATTAATATTTAAATTGTTTATTTTATAAAGAAATCCCTATAAGTGACTAATACAAAGTGGTGCCGAAACTTTCAGTGAATAATCTCCCATAATTGTGCCTTTTTCGGAGTGTTACAGTGGAAAACAATTTCTCAGTTTCACCGGTCAGCGTACGCCATTTTGATTTGTAGCGGAAAAGGCGTTCGCGGCTAGTCATTTATTGGTTCGTTCCCGTCGCGCGGTGTGCTCAGCCATCTGCCGGCAGAGGTCGCCAGGTTGACGAGCGCAGGATTCCGAATCGATAAATCGAGACAAAGAAAACGCACTTCCTTGTCATTGTCAATCGAAGTGACAGCTAACATCACTGCATTGTTTACATTTGGTTTACATAATTTGTCCTGGAGAAATTTGCCTAACTTTCAGCACTTTTACTGCAATTATTCAACATCACGATGACCGAAGCAGAAATTAAAAGGCTAATTGCGGCAAGAGGCCAATGCAAAGCATCGTTTACTAGACTCGAGAAGTATCTTGACAACGTCAAAGAACCAATGTTGGAGGATTTACAAGTTAGGCAAAAGAGTCTTACTGATAATTATAATAATTATTTGCGAATATCTTTGGAGCTTCAAGTATCTGGAGAGACAGTCGACGGAGAGGACGAGACTGAGGAGCGGTATTTCTTCTTATTGGCAAGATTACAGCGCAACATTAAGTCACTCGCCCCCTCCCCAAAAGACAATCTGCCAAAGGACAACGCATCCTCAACAAATAGTTACAGTGTAGCGAAGTTACCGAGACTTGATATTCAGTGTTATGATGGTAAAAATATTGCATCGTATAAGCCTTTCATTGAAATGTTTAAAGCTGTTGTTGACAGTGAAACACATCTTACAGATATACAGAGACTTTGTTTTTTAAAAAATTATCTAAAGGGAGAAGCTTTACAATTAATAGATTCTTTGCCAATCATTGATAAATCTTATAAGTCAGCCATAGATATTTTACATAAACGATACAATAATCCGGCTTTGCTAGTAAATGCTCATGTTGCAAAATTGTTGGATTTGCCTGTGATATCAAGGGGGACCGCATGCAATATTAGAGAATATATTACAAATGTTAGGCAGCACACGACTGCTTTGGTTACACTCGACCAGCCAGTTAATGAATGGAATGCTTTGCTTTCTTGCATTTTATTACGCAAACTTGACCAGCTAACAGTAAGGTTATTTCACTCTGAGCGAGACACCACAGCAGTAGTAACTGTTGTCGAATTATTGATTTTTCTTGAGAAACGGGCAGCCGCTATGGAAGCCAGTCCTTCGGTAGGTGAGAAATCACAGATGAGGGCAAAGTCTGTTGTTCATTTTACTACAAACAAGGCAAAGACTAATTCTCAATGTAGCATGTGTTCAGGCAGTCACAAACTGTTCAAGTGTCCCACATTTCTTGAATTATCCCTTCAAAAAAGATTGGAATTTGTCATTAAGCATAATTTGTGTAAAATTTGCCTTGTGTCTCATACACAAAAGTGTAGGTATAAGTTTGCATGTTCTGTTTGTAATTCCAGTTTGCACAACACGCTGATACACCATGCTGACAATAAACCAGTACCTGAAGCAAATGTAGGTGAAAAAAGCACAACCCAGGTAAATTTGCACATATCACAGCCTATTGTTGAAAGCGTACTGCTTCCTACTGCTAAAGTTTTAGTTACTGGAGCAGATAATAAAGCATTTGTTGTGAGAGCTCTCTTAGATTATGGCAGTCAGACTTCGTTTTGCACCACAGCTTTGGCTAAAAAGTTAGGTTTGCCATTGTTTGAGTTACATAAAGGTATCAACACGCTGGGTAACGCTTGCAACACTTCTTTACACAAGGGCATTTGTTTGCGCATAGAATCATTGGTAAACAACTTCAGTCTTAATATCACATGCTCCGTAATAAATAAAATTACTTCAAAGCTCCCACAAAGGCAAATTGATTTGAGCACTTTTGTTATACCAAAGCATGTTGCATTGGCTGACAAAGAATTTAGTAAAGCAAGTTAGTGAACATTATGACAAATGTCTGGAAAGAGAAAAAAAGAATAAGGAACGAAAGTTATAGAATTCCCGTCGGCGTACTGTCATTAGTTCCAGGCGAAGTATCACTGCTGCTAGCAAGTGATATCTTTTTCAAAATCATCCAGGATGGCAAAATAGAGGGTGGACCAGCTGATCCCATTCTGCTGAACACTCAACTGGGATACATCATATCATCCATGAGCTATTCACATTCACATACAACCATCGCTATGCATACAGTCACCACTCCTGATCTTGATCAGTGCATTCGACAATTTTGGGAGGCAGAGAAGGTACCAGATGTCTATCATGAGTCACTTCCTGAGGATGAGTATAGCGAACAGGTATTTCAAAATTCAGTTTTATTACAGAATAATACATTTGTGGTAAAATATCCACTCAAGATCGAGTTGCAGGATGTTGATCCCTCTAATTCATATGCTATCGCTTTGCAAAGATTATACAGTTTAGAAAGGCGCTTTCTAAAAGATCCAGCTTATCACAAGCTTTACAAAGAATTTATACATGAATACATAAACTTGGGGCATGCAAAACTAATTGATACAAAAAACTGTGATCCAAAGGATGATCCAGTATATTTTTTGCCCCATCATGGAGTTTTAAGGCCAGATAAACAGACAAACAAGCTTAGAGTCGTGTTTGACGGTAGTGCAAAAAGTAAAAATTCACTTTGTCTCAATGATCAGATGTGTAATGGTAAAGTTGTCCAGCGCTCTCTCTTTGAGATATTGTTATTATTTCGTACATACAAATATACATTACAGTGTGACATACGTCACATGTATCGAGGCATACTGGTGCATCCAGATCACAGGTGCTTACAAAATATTCTCTGGCGCGAAAACGGGGTTATCAGCGTCCTTCAACTGCAAACTGTAACCTACGGCCTAACTAGCTCGGCCTTTTTAGCCACCAGGTGTCTTATTGAATTAGCTAAAAGATATGAAAAGGAATACCCGTTAGCTAGTGCCGCGATTTCAAATAATTCATACATTGATGACATCCAGACCGGAAGTGACACATTTCAAGAAGCTTGCGAGCTTAAAAGGCAGCTTCATTCCATAATGGAACTGGCAAACTTCAAGCTACACAAGTGGGTATCGAACAACTCTGATTTGCTTAAAGACTTGCCTTGTGAGAAATTAGGTGTCGAGTGCAAGGATCTTGATAGGGACAGGTCAGTTGTCAAGATTTTAGGAATATCATATGATGCAAACGAGGATGTATTTCGGTTGAGTGGTCGAGTCTTAACCCCCACTAAAGTCCCAACCAAAAGAAGTGTGTTAAGTTCAGTGAGTAGGTTGTTTGATCCCATGGGATTTGCTGGTCCAGTCACTATGAAAGCCAAATTATTTTTGCAAGAATTATGGCAGCAAAATTTAGATTGGGATTCACCCTTGCCCAAAGATTTAGAACAAAATTGGAATAACTTTTATTCAGATATTGTTACTATGCCAGAAATTATTATTCCTCGCTATGTCCATACTGCTGGTGCAAGAGAAGTTGAGCTGGTGGGATTTTGTGATGCTTCAGCGACTGGTTATGGTTGTTGCATTTATATTAAGGTGTGGAATGATGACAAGTGCCATGTACACCTACTTTGCTCAAGGTCTAGGTTGAATAATGTTAACTCAAGGCTTACAATACCTAAATTAGAACTTAATGGTTCTTTAATATTAGCCAAACTTGTCCATCATGTTTCATGTCTTTTAAACATAAAAAATGTACATTTATTTTGTGATTCTAGAATCGTCCTTGGTTGGTTAAATACATCTCCTATAAAGGTACCAGCTTACATAGGGAATCGCGTTAAGGAAATCAAAAGGTTTACAGAATTTTTTTTCTGGCATTTTACACCTGGTTTATTTAATCCTGCAGATATTCTATCTCGAGGAGCCGATCCAAAAGATATTGTTGATAATTTGCTATGGAAGCACGGGCCTGATTATTTGCAACATAATACTAGTTATAATTTTTATCTAAGTCACGTTGAAGAGCCACTGTCATATTCTGATGTTCCTGACTTATGTTGTACTATTTTAAAGAAAGACTTCATACATCCATTCTTAGAAAAAATTTCAAGCTTATATAAAACTGTATGTGTAATGAGTTACATCTTAAGATTTTTTAATAAATGTAAAGGAAAAAATGTCAATTCAGGAAACATCACAGTGCAGGAATTCAGAGAGGCTTTGAATGCTGTAATTAAAGGTATACAGGCATTCTATTTTGCTGAGGAGTTAAAATGCCTTGCTAACAAGCAGGATATCAAATCTTGTCTGAAATCCTTGCATCCATTCTTGGATAATAATGGCATCTGTCGTGTTGGTGGCAGATTACATAATGCTAATGTAAATTACTCTAAAAAATTCCCTATCATTCTTCCGAAGAAATGTCATATTACTAAATTGATAATTAGACAAGAGCATTTGGCTCTCATGCACGGTGGCCTAAAATTAGTTTTAAGTAGCCTTTCTCAAAAATATTATATTGTAAACTCCGTAAGAGAAGTCAAAAGTGTAATATTCAAATGTGTTATCTGTTGTAGACATAAAGCAGAAACCAGTAAACAACTTATGGGATCTCTGCCCAAGGACCGAGTGACACCTGCCCGGGTCTTTGAAAAGATTGGCCTTGACTACTGCGGACCATTTGATATCAAGCAGTCCACAAAGCGTAACAGCATTGTAAGCAAGGGTTATGTTGCCGTGTTTGTTTGTTTTGCCTCCAAAGCTGTACACATTGAGGTCGTTTCTGATATGTCTACTGACACTTTTATTGCTGCATTCAAACGATTTATTTCTCGGAGAGGAGTTCCTACGGATGTTTACTGTGACAATGCCACTACATTTAAAGGTGCTGATAAGCAGCTCAAGGAATTATACAAATTACATAGTAGTAAAGAATTTCAGGATTCGGTTTACAATTATGCCCTTCAAAGACAAATTCAATTTCACTACATAGCTCCCTACAGTCCAAATCAAGGAGGATTGTGGGAAGCCGCTGTAAAGTCTGTAAAATATCATTTAAAAAGAATTTTAACTACCAAAACCTTGACATATGAACAATTCAGTACTGTCATGTCTGAAATTGAAGGTATATTGAATTCCCGACCTTTAGTATGAAAAATCTGAAAAATCCTGAGAAGTAGAACTCTACTTCTCAGGATTTTTCAGATTTTTCATATTTATCCCCAGGCCACTTCATTATTGGTACTCCAATAACAGCTATTCCTCAACCTGAGCTTGTCGAAATCCCATCTAATAGGCTTCGCTTCTGGAGGTACTGCGAACAAGTACGGCAGCATTTTTGGAAGGTTTGGTCCAGAGATTATCTTTCTTCACTCAATGCAAGGACAAAATGGAGGAAGGAAATGCCTAACCTCAAGGAAGGCACTCTAGTGCTTTTAAGTGATTCAAATGCTCCACCCTTACATTGGCCCATGGGCAGGATCACCAGGGCCATTTGTGGTAGGGATAATAAGGTCAGGGTCGTAGATGTATTGACAGCCAATGGCAAAACACATACGAGAGCGGTGTCAAAAATTGTAGTTTTGCCAGTGGATCCGTCACCATAATTCAAAACAGTTTTGGTATGTAAGTTAGTTTATTTAAGTATTTTACATTTTTTCTGTCCCCCGCAGATATGTTGGAAACATAATTTTTATGTATTTTTTTACGTTGGCAACATTCCTTCTTCTTCCTTTTGTACATCATACAGCCACAAGGTCTCTATCGGAATAAATTCCAAATTAATATTTAAATTGTTTATTTTATAAAGAAATCCCTATAATTGACTAATACAAACACTGATAATCTAGCCACAAAGTAAGTTCGAGACTTGTGTTATGGGATACTAACTCAACGATACTAAATTTTATGACAAATACATATAAAGATCAACACCTAAGACCAAAGGCAATTTGAAAAAGGCCGTTTTCTAACTTGCCTTGACCAAAGATCGAACCCGAACCTCTGGGTGGTCGCTAAGGAGGTCGTCAAATTGAATTGCGAATAAGCGAAAATCCAAATTCTAGCAACACATCACTATTTTGATTCCTTGTCCACCTTTTTGGCCACCATTACGCTTAAAGTGGCCTTTGAGTCTTGCGGCCCTGGGCTCTGTCTATTTTAAGCCACAAGAGCCAAAATGCTCTACGTACCCCATGAAAAATAAAGACATGATAGTATCATGACGTGATAACAATGTTAATATGATTGTAATGTAGGTGCCCGAATGAAAGAGGCAAATTTGGTATCTATAGATTTGTTTTAAGGGTACAAATAATATATAGCTAAAGCGCGTTAAAATAGAGGACAAAAAGTCCAAAAACTTATGTAAATAGTGCGCGTTAAACATGACATCTAGTGGCGGCTAATCGAACCACTTAATAAGAGATGCTTATAGCATCAAGTGTGATAGTACTAGGTACATAATGCTCTGCAAGCCATAGAGATGGCACATGTGTTTAACAGTAATTTTAAACGTTACACAAACAGCAAAAACATTCTCCGCTGTTTTAATCCATGGATTACGTCGCAATATTAAAATATCGCTGCTAAATAACGCACCGATTATCACAAAAGCTTTTTAACGGTTATTTTGTGGCGTAAGAGGAAGCGGTAGCGATTTTTATTAGGAGGCAATCTTAGTTATGTACTTGCCTGTGTGGCTTTTGGCTTAAAGAAGAAGAAGAGTTAAATATAATCCGAGTATTTGATATGGGTAGTTCTACAAACTAAGGAAGAATTCGAGTCTGATTTCGTTCCGATATTTTTTATACATTCTGGTGGCGAAATTCAGTCTAATAACTAGAATACAGTGTCTTTTAGCTTATCCTAAAGGGAACAGTCAAAATATTAAATAGTTTTTGATTTATGGCCATTTAAAAAAAATCGAGCCGCAGGAATCTGAGAGTGTCACCAGGACGCTGAGGAAAACAACAAAAATCAATCGAGATCAATCATTTATTTAACAATTTTAATAAATTTGCGTCTTGAGATTAATTTGTTATAATCAAAGTATCTTTTATAATAACAAAAAGTAGTTTTAAACTTGGCTTAGATACTTATTCTATACCTAAAACAGCCTTCAACAGGAACATTAATCATCAAATGATTATTGAACATAAGAATAATAATAATAATAAACAGCAGGGCAGCTTGTGGCAAGCTGTTGGTGAGTAACGACACCACGGACCCGAGTGCTCCAGAGAACCGGTCAGGGCCCTCGTCCCCGACGTGTCTTCATCGGTCGGGGTGGAGACCCAAGAGGGCTCGCAGGGCTCTGCATTGCCTTAATTGTCCGTGCAGAGAGGAGTCGTTAGAGCTGTTGCTTCAGGGGTGGAAGTGTTAAAGGGTATAACGCCGTGCGTAACTTCGGAGAAAACGTAGCACACCTCTCGACACCCCTGAGTCGCCTGCACCGGTGATGCTCCTTTGCCGGCCACTATTGCCGGCACGTTTGATGGACCCATCTAGTGGGCGGCAAGCCACCACCTGCCTACAATAGTCAATAATCATGATTATGGCAGGTGACGTTCCTCTTGCAATATCCCGGCATCAGTCCATCCCAATCTCATTCCATAACCCATAGACCTTTTCCTTTTTCTTGCAATAGATATTTCTTCAGCCGAAACCTATTCAAGAGTACACCTTTCATAGGTATATTCAGGAATGAGTTTTGCGGGAGCGCCACATAACATCAACTTCTCCAAAGGGCCTCTACGTGTTGGATCTGTATCCCCACGCAAGCCTCTCAAAGTACCGGGGTGAAAAGACCCGTGAAACTAAAGGAGATACATAATAATCTCTTTCTCAATAATAAAATATCTCTTAAAGGTGAATATGAAGTTTTTGTAACATATTGTGACAAAAAGACACTTAAATCAAGTACTTTACTTAAATCTAGTAACAAAAATAATGATTTTGATAGTCTCGTTACAATTCTTTTTAACTATTTTTTGTAATTACAATCAGCTGAACACCCAGGGCATGTAAATAATTTCGATTCACCTTTAATATATCCATCTTGTGTCTTAGACACTGGACCTAGTCATTTCCTGTCGTATCTTCACTGTAGAGATCACCACATAAAAGGTACTCGCAGTCACTGATCTTGTATTTATTAATCATTTTAGGGTTCCGTAGTAAACAAGGAACCCTTATAGTTTCGCCATGTCTGTCTGTCTGTCCGTCCGCGGTTTTACTCAGCGACTATAAGTAGTAGACAGCTGTAATTTGGTATAAGTATGTTTATTAATCATGCGGAAAAAGTGGTAAAGTAAAACATTGAAATAATTTTTTTTTAGGGTAGCTCCCATACAAAGTTAAAAGTCTATTTTATTTTGGCGACTAACCAATCATGTGGAGTATTGTTGAATAGGTCTTTCAAAAATATTATGAGCTTGCGAACATTGTTTTTCGATTTAGCGGTCCGTTTCTGAAATATTTAGTTTTAAAGAAAAAATTTTTGTTAGAGTCAAGTACCCCCCCTCTATCTGCTAAACGGTTATATACTGACACGTGAAAAAATTCACAGCTATAGAAAATATAACGAAATTTAAAGGAAAACTATCAGAGCTAAGTAGGGTTTACAAATTAAAAAGTTATAGGCAATCAACTTATAAAATGTATTCGGAAAATTACAAATTCAATAGAAAATTAGGTTTTAGACGTTTTTAGTGACATGAACTCAAAGTTGGCATTCGTAACTACGGAACCCTACACTGCGCGTGGCCCGACACGCACTTGGCCAATTATTTTTATTTTCTTTATGTTTCTTATGTTTGTGTTTTTTTTAT
Organism: Acrobasis suavella; assembly: GCA_943193695.1. Taxonomy (NCBI): domain Eukaryota; kingdom Metazoa; phylum Arthropoda; class Insecta; order Lepidoptera; family Pyralidae; genus Acrobasis; species Acrobasis suavella. The sequence continues at coordinate 13,919,948 of OW971952.1, forward strand.
TTATTTTCTTTATGTGTTTGTTTTCTATAAATTAATTTCTTCCAGACTTGTGTTATGGGATACTAACTCAACAACGATACTATATTTTATAACAGACATTTATTTAGATAATCATCCAAGACCCAGGTCAATCTGAAAAAGATCATTGGGCATCTTGACCTGACCGAGGATCGAACTCCGGACCTACGGTGTGACTGCCTTACATGATCCCCACTAGGCCACAGAGGTCGTCAATTATATAAATAGGCGACGCTTTTTATATCTTAACTCCTACCAATGCGCTACACTTTTGAGAAAACATCAATTTTGTTTTTATCTAACCAGTACGAATTCGTTCCAGATGCCGTAGAAACAGTCGGACCATGGTGTTCAGAAGCGAAGAACTTTGTTAATGAGAGAGGACGGCGTTAAAGTCCCGTGGTTATGACCACCGCTCCGGATGGTACTTGGTCCAAAGGCTGTCCATAGCAATTCAAAGAGGTAATGCGGCAAGCAAAATAGTACCTTTGATCCGGGTACAATTCGGGGTGGTATTTTTGACTGATTTCTTTCATATTGTACAACGTGGAAAAGACATACCCATAATAACTTAAACCACGGTCTGTAGTATATAGATGACTATCTTCTTTATATATAAAAGCGAAAATCACTCGCTCACTCACTCATCACGAAATCTCGAAAACTACTTAGCCAATGAAGATGAAATTTGACAGTAAGGTAGATTGTGACTAGGAGACGTCCGCTAAGACAGGATTTTTGGAAATTGCATCCCTAAGGGGGTGAAATAGGGGTTGCCAGTTTGTATGGAACTTCGTAAAGTGAGACACATGAAATTTTTAATTTATTTTAATAGTTAGTAGAAAATAATAATGCATTTATTAGATTTTGAAAATTACATCCCTATAGGGGTGAAATAGGGGTTGCAAGTTTGTATGAATCTTCGTCATTTTTGAAGCGAGACATGACATTTTTGAATTAGTGGTCAATAAAAAATAATACGAAACGGAAACGGGAACGAGAACTGGATGTTATAACACAATTTATAACGATCCTATTAGAACCATTTTCGACTTCTACGCGGACGAAGTCGTGGGTTACAGCTAGAATTATAATGAAATTAAAAGAACAGACAAAGACCAACAAAAAAAATTGGCATTCCCATACAAATTGCAGTCCTGGGCAGCAGCACAATTTAGTATGGAAATGCCATTTTTTTTTTGTTTCTTGATAGTTATTTTAATTTAATTATACTATAGTGATCTAGTATAGCCCATAGTTCGATTTTTTACAGGTAGGTCCTTTCCAAGTTGTATATTAATTTTGACGACTGTTGTAAATTTTGGTTTTTTTTTCTGACTTTTATGTAACGAGGACATAAAATCGCATGTTCTCCACCTTTGCACCACCGTCGAGTCCGCTATAACTCAGGACGCAAATCGCAACAGATTACTCTCACAAATGTCCGCAGAAGAGCGTTTTAGCTAAATTAACACAGGTTAAGTGATACGCTGTGGTGACGACGTTGAGTGTATTAAAATTTAGCCTAACAATTTAAGGAGAATAATTGTTTGTTTCTGAAGGTGGGTTTTTACTTTTGCACAGAAACATCTCTTAATCATTGAGTATTATGTCTTGAAAAGGTTTTGAAGGCGATTTAATTGAATTTTTTTTAAATACGCACTTTTCTTAATTCTTGTTCATCAGTCCCCTTTTGACGTGATAAAGTATTAAAATCGATGAACGCCGGCTGCACGCACGAAAAATTGTCACGTTCTGCTTGAACCGAGCGTGCAAGTGAGAGCGCGGAACGAGCGATAGAGAGGCACGATCGGCCTATGCGTTCGGCTTTTTAGACATCTTGACATTATCACGTAAAATTATCGTCTGTAGACCGAATTTATAGGCAACCAATTTCTTTTGAGAGGAAGTCGATGGCCCAGCCGAAATTTGCAATTAAACCTTTTTTTATTTATTTATTCATTACAGTATCAAGTTAAGCGACACCGAGCGTGGTCCATATGTCTTGGATGGGTAACCATGAGACGCATGAAATTTTCTGAAGCTCCTCCGTGCCTTGGAAGGAACTTTAAGCCGTTCGTCCCGATCGCCATCTTATGGCAGTCGTCATCCAATGTCTGATGCAGCTTGACACCAGTGTTGATGACATCAATCTGAATCTGAAACCAAACACGAAAAAATTCAGAGCATTAGGCCGCGTTCAGATAACATGTGCACGCCAAGGGCGCGCAGAGAGCTCGCCAAGCGCGCTTTGAAATTTGTTACATGTAATTTGAGTCTTATCACACATTACAACACAAATTGCATTTACTGAAGTCCAGGCGGGGCGAGCGCCAGGCGGACGCAAGGCAGAGGCAAGGCGAAAGCAAGTAAGCGCGTGGCGTGGGCGAGAGGCATGCGCCTATAATTTGAATTAGGTATATTGATTTTAAAGGACTCAAATTTTATGAATCAAATTTCAAAGCGCGCTACGCGTTCGGTTGGTATGTGCGTGTCGCCTGAACGCGCGGCCGTAGTGCTTAACATGCATCTGGGAATATATGCTGAGAGAGAGATTTCAATTCGTGTTCAAAATTTCATAAACGAATAAAAAAATATATTTTTTTAAGTATTTAAATTGGTAGATACTCGTTAATGCACAACAAACACAGCATACAATACAGTGACAAGCAGTTTATCTTCGCAGTGCAAAGAGAATTCAAATAAAAACACCGCGCGTACCACGTTGAGTCAACACGGAGATAAAGCCTGGCCACAGACTTCACAATGGTCAGACCAGGCAGTATTAAAACCATTTCGGCGCGTTAGGTCCTTTTACCTGAATGTCCAGAAGGCTCATTTGGTTTATGGTATTTTTGGGGGTGCGTGAAAGGAGCCTCCTCGAGTGACGTATTGAGCCCCCCTGTTCGACGCACCCTGGACAAAAAGCGTGGACAGTCATTCGGTAACGAAGATTGGTTGATTCCTTCGCTGCGAAATGGCTTCCAAAAATTTTTGCTATAATAAATAAATATATATAATATACAAATAGCACTGATTGAGCTAGCCCCAAAGTAAGTTCGAGACTTGTGTTATGGGATACTAACTCAACAATACTATATTTTATAACAAATACATGTATAGATAAACATCCAAGACCCAGGACAATTTGAAAGGTAATTTTCCAACTTGCCCTAGCCGGGGATCGAACCCAGGACCTCTGGGTGGCGGACTAGCATGGTGACCACTGTCGTCGTCGAACGTCCATTTTCCTGAACGTCCAATTCCCTGAAAGTCCACTCTCTTTACAGTGCAGCTGAATACATTTTTTATTAAAAATATAAGTAGTGAGGTATTAATATTCGTTCGCTTCATATGTCCCTTAAATATATATATAGCTTTTTGTATGAACGGACTTGTAAATTCACAGCAGTAGATTGACGCTATTTTTAAAAGAAACTAAAACTGTGTAAGACTTGAATAATATCGAAATGGTTTTTTTAGAGCATCTTTATAAAAACATAAACAAACCGACCTCTTATTTGATCTGACAGAGATACATAGAAGAATAAAGGGGAGGTCTTTGCCTAAAACTGGAATACGAGGCTCGATAAAATTCTTGCTCTATCGCGTTGTATCAGTTGAAATATTTTTATTCTCGCCACTCTATTTTTATTACGCAATTTATGTTTGTTTACTGGTTCGCAAGCATTACATGTTATAATGTGTCAACATTGTATTATATTATAAGTATTTATGAATTAAAAGACAATTATAATAATATGACTAAGCCCTTCTGGCGAGTAGGCGACCAATACTGTGAAAATGAGTTTCTTTCGGCGTTTCTTCTCAGCAGTGGTCGTTACGAAGCGCTGGTATCGGTAGCTTTTCTTTAAAAATAAATTAAATTTTAATATACTTTACACGTAACATAAATTATACTTATTGACGTGTAAAAGTGCCTGTAAAGATCTAATTACTGAATAAACATTTGAATCTTTGAATCTAACACGTCCACGAGTTTATAAGTCTGCGGGAACATCGTAAATAACGGTGTATTTTCTTATTTCCTGTATAATGTGGTGCGGCGCGGTTAATATCGAATTAATGTTATTTATGGCGAAGATTTCCGATCTAAGATATCTTGCGCTATCGCGTTTCAGCTTTCAGTTTATAAATGTAGCCATATTTTTCTGGCAAATATTCGTATTTCAATTTACTGTGTTTGTAAAGATTTTGGCGACAAATGTAAATTTTGATCGCAGATTTCTTTTTTATGGTACTAATCACGTTATTATCGAGCTCGGTGGCACTGGGCGGGGTTCTCACTTGGGTGGGAGACTATGAAACTTAATTGAGCAATGGCTCGAAAACAAGCTGGATTTTGATATGATCGCTCAATTATTGCACATTCCTTTAATCAGCTTTTACGGATACTGTTAATATATTATTTAGTCTCTTATTCATTATGAATATCATTTTTTTATGGTAAAATATGTTAAGCCCCGACAAAAAATATATAAGTATGACGATAATGTAAATAACAGATGCATGCTTGATGAAATTTGGTTCAGCCATTTAAAAGTTATCATTTTATTTATTTGAAACTAAATTAAGAATAAAACTTATACTCATTACATACTATTTATTTTTCTTAATTTACAAATAAAAAAAGGCCCGGTAATTTTTTACCCTGCGGTGACGTGCCCAGAAGGCGGGCAGAATTGCCACGTTGTATGGCTAAGCTTATTTTCTGACCAAGATATAGGCCAGCCTTATGTTCACGGTAAACTTCAATAAGTTTCCTTGAGATAGCATGTAATAATTTGTGAGCTGATGGCCCCCGAGTTATTGGGAGATTACATGTGACAGTCGCAGTTTGTTTTATTTACCTGGCAAATAATAGACAACGCTATGGATTTCAAATCCACAGAGAATTTTAAGTGGAATTGATATACGTAGCGCCATATTATTTACCAGGTGCTGCCGGGAGGGTCTGGTCAGCTCGGCTTCGCTTTTTTTCGACTACTTAATATTTTTTATTACGCAATTTATGTTTGTTTACTTGTTCGCAAGCATTACATGTTATAATGTGTGAACATTGTATTATATTATAAGTATTTATTAATAAATACACAAAAATATATACAATATAAGAAAAAAAAATTAATTTATTAATTAAAAGACAATTATAATAATATGACAAAGCCCTTCTGGCGAGTAGGCGACCAATACTGTGAAAATGAGTTTCTTTCGGCGTTTCTTCTCAGCAGTGGTCGTTACGAAGCGCTGGTATCGGTAGCTTTTCTTTAAAAATAAATTAAATTTTAATTTACTTTACACGTAACATAAATTATACTTATTGACGTGTAAAAGTGCCTGTAAAGGTCTAATTACTGAATAAACATTTGAATCTTTGAATCTTTGAATCCAGGTAAACTGAATATGTAGTTCTACCACTCATAACTAGATGGTGTCGTCGGAGGTTTTTATAATTTTCCAGGCAAATAAATTTGTTAGCTATCTATATCCCACCCAATTATAATTTGTGTAATTTTATTTAAAAAAATATGTAATTTAACATATAAAAAATTACATAAAACTGTAAAGATCCCGAAAATTTTATATTTTTGCGTAAATTTACCAATTTTTTTTGGGAATTTTACAGGATTATGTAATTTTTTGGATATAAAATTACATAATTTTTAACAGTGCAGTGGCTGGGCTAGAACCTACCTTCTTCAATTATTTCTGTTCTTCGTTATTTCTCTCCAATCCCCTTCAAAATTTCTCAGTTCGTTCGACATTCTCGTTCCAGGCCTGCCTCTCTTCTTCAAAATATATTATAACGAAACAAAGTTTATCAAACGCTTAATATTTTTATGAATAAGAAGGGTATTATTTTTCTATGCTTCCAAATCAGCAACAAAGTATTTTGTAAGTCAAATTATGAAAGAACCATGCCAGAAATCTTTCCCATCAAGCTAGGCAATCAAATTAAGCCCATTTTGGCTTCAATAAGTTTTAGTATTAGCAAAAATATCGCCATAAAACATATCTGTGAGTACAGTCTTTGGCTGCCCGCCAACACTTTTGTATCTCAAATATAGAAGGTACAGAATTGCCACATTCAAGATTATGAGGACGGCCTTGAATATTTAGTTCCTTTATAACTACATAATGTGCTCAAACCAACGAGTATCAGTAGATTTTCCTATAAATTAGGATAATTATTAATTTGAAACTTATAAACATTACACAACAAAATTGTATGATATTATTATTAACCTTTATGGTCTCACTGCTTCGCTAAGATCTCACCCATATCCTTCCACTTATGTCGATTTAGTGCGACCTGTGACCAATTTTTCTCAAAATGTCTAATGTCATCACTTTAACGTTTTCAAAGCATGCCCGGCTTCTCGCGACTATCTGCAGGAATCCATCCTATGATTAATGATCCACCTATCTTGGTACATCCGGCAAACGTGGCCTGCCCAATCCCACTTTAACTTGGTGACTTTATGGTCCACATCGACAAATACCATTTTGGATGTTTAATATTAACCCATTCAAACTTATTGACGAGTAAAATTGCGGGCAAAGGCCTATTTGCTGAATAAATGTTTGATTTTGATTTAATTTATAAAATAAATATGTTTTATGTAACATAACGTTATGTAGCAATAAATAAATTTAAGTATCTTTATTGTACTTAAGGATTGGTGAAGAAAAACGTTAGATATACTTGAGCATAAAAAAATATGTTATTATAAAAATACTCAGATCGGTAATGGATAAGTATACAATTACATGCCATATTTTATTGTTTTCCGTTAAATAATTGTAGATGTAAATTAATGCAACTGAAGAAATTGGGTTGTACATAATAATCATTTAGGTTTTTGGACTAATGATTCAAATGTTTATTCAGTAATTAGACCTTTACAGGCACTTTTACACGTCAATAAGTATAATTTATGTTACGTGTAAAGTATATTAAAATTTAATTTATTTTTAAAGAAAAGCTACCGATACCAGCGCTTCGTAACGACCACTGCTGAGAAGAAACGCCGAAAGAAACTCATTTTCACAGTATTGGTCGCCTACTCGCCAGAAGGGCTTTGTCATATTGTTATAATTGTCTTTTAATTAATAAATACTTATAATATAATACAATGTTGACACATTATATCATGTAATGCTTGCGAACAAGTAAACAAACATAAATTGCGTAATAAAAAATATTAAGTAGTCAAAAAAAGCGAAGCTTAGCTAACCAGTCCCTCCCGGCAGCACCCGTTCACGAGTTGACGCACTTTTGTTGACTAGGTGCAGCATGTAACAAATATGACTTACAAATTGACCTGTAAAGTGGACAATATGTTGAAGGCAAAGTAGGGTCTTGCCACAGAATAAGACTAAGTACTAGTACTCACTTACAGAAGTCTCACTCAGAAAAGAAGTTTAAAGAAATACTCAATGTGGTTAGCGCTATGGTTTAATTTGGCTCGCTTCCGAACTCAGTACCTCTTCGTTTAGAACCTAGACATCCACTGCAAGCCAATTTCAATTTTATTACACTAGACAAACGATTTATGTAGCTGAACTTTACCACTCCAGAGTGGTCGCCGCGCGCATAGTAATAATTTAGGTATAGGCCTAGTTTTGCATAACTTTACCAGTAGGAATTAGCATTAAGCTGCTTCCGCAACTTCGTTATTGTATGCCCATACTAATGGCGCATCCAGAGATTCCTGTTTATCCCTCCTTTATGAAATTTAAATGTCCCACTCAAACTTTTTATTGCCCCAATCGCGAAGACGTTGATTGAAATCTCGCTCCGCCATTTTGCGAATGTTTTTATGAAAGTTTTAGTTTGCGCTGACGGAGTGAATTTGTGGGAATGGATTTTGTTTTTGTCAGATTGAGTTTGCTTGGAGTAATTTATAAATGGTATAAATCAGACTGCACGCGTAATATGTTTTTCTTGTTTTCGGTTAATGCGAGTTGCAAAGATAGAAAAGCGATTTTGGTAATAATTATTTCCAAAATGAAAGAGGTGGCCGCATGAATCCAACCTTTTCTTTGATTATTACCATTTTATATCTCTTTTCTAAGCAGCTACTTAGTTGATCTTTGAATGATAAATTTATCATACACTAGCGACGCACCCCAACTTTTGAAGGGACAAAGTCAAAAAACATTTATTTATCTTTGCTTATTTGTATCACTTGATAATTGTCAGATTTTTCTATTCTAGTTGACATCAGATCATTTACTTACAACTAAGTTTACTGCCGCCTCCTAAGCGCAATTACAGAAGAAGCAGTGACAAACTGTACTGCAGCATTTTCTCCAAAAATGTCAACTTACAATTACACTAATATTAAAATTTGATAAATGGACTGAGAATGCATTATACACGTAACTTCACCGTTTAAATATTCTACAAATAAGTGAAAACTATAGAGTAGATCTGAGTTTATCGGAGTTTATGCAGACATATAATTTATGAGCCAGAGGATGTAATTTTAGTTACTTCTATGTGTAATATCAGGTTAAAGCAATTTAATGTCACATTTCATTGCAATCCATTCAGCCTTGGCTTGAAAGATAAACAAACAATACATACAAATTTTAGTAAGATACTTTGAATTTGACTTAAGGCTTCGTAGGCCGAGTTTTTCAGTTTTTAAAACTATCTGAGACATAAAAGATGGTGTTTTGAAATTTGAAAAAAAAAAGATTTGTCTCAGTCAAGGATCTAATCTAGTAAATTTTGCAGTCAGTTACATGATCTAACAAACTTCACTCGTTAAACTCCCGCAGTAACCCCATTTAATACACATATCTTTATTCATCAAACTTACACTAAAAGGTGATCATACAAAAATTAATATAAATTTGTTAGTCAAAAATGCTCTCACGGATTGTACCTGGCTTAAAGGTACCCATTATGCTAGCTGCATTTCCTCTTTGAATAGCAATGGATATCCAGGTACCAGCCAGAGCGGTAGTCATAACCACGGTCTCTTAAGCGACGTCCTATCTCACTAATAAAGTCCCTTGCCTCCAGACACCATGGGCCAGCAGTCTCTACGGCGACAGGCACAAAATCATAATGTGTGGATAACATTGAATACTTTGCTCTTTTTTTGGTAGCAGCAGCCTGCGCATCTGCCCCTGGCATCGTGATCGAGGTGATCGCGTGGTGCTAGTGAGATAAGACGCCGCGTAAGTGCTAACGCATGTTGCGTCCCACAACCCCATTTTGTAATATTTTTGATACTGATATTTTACATTTGATCTTTGTTCTTTGACAAATTCGTAGAGTTCCGTTTTAGGCCTATCAACTTTTTTTTTTAATTAAGCACCGATAACATCTACGTTTCAAGTCCTTTTACGTTCAAGAAAAGATATGTTAAAGTCTGCGGGGAGCCTTGCAGATTTCCCCGCACCTCATCTGAGTGGGCCTTAACATTACATTGTAGAATGTGATATTACACTATAATGTGAAAAATTCTGTTGTCGATCCGTCAAATGCAGATTAGTATTCGATTTAAATAAATCTTCTGTAAAATTCATCCGTTTGCTGTAATCCATAACATGATTATTGAACAGTATTTCTATCGGCGTATTTTCTTAGCAGTAATCGTTCCGAGCTTGCATTAAAAATAAGAAGAAAAATAAAACTTAAAATAAGAGTAGACTTCATCTTTGAATTGAATTCTGAACTTACAATCAAGAAAGTAATATCAGTCCGAAACGAAGTGACAAATTCAGTCAACGATCCGTCAAGTGCCTCCATTTGCCGTAATATCTGATATCTCGAGCACCTTCACACCTGGTGCCTATCAATATTGCGAGCTCATTCCAATTCCATGAATATACTAGTACTGAGCACATGTTTTTAGGATCTCAAACTGATATGAAACTAGACCACCTGAGACGACCTGAGTTTTTCTGTTTTGAGAACATTACCACCAGGAAAAATTACGTCACTCGTTCATAAGTCATTTATTAGCAACATGTAAGCAAAATGTTAACAACATCAACATGAACCCAGTTTGGTTAAAGCAAAAACAAATAGGAAAACAATAAAAGTATATACATATTTACACGATATTTTTTTTTTTTAATACCTACTTAATTTATTTGTCCGTGGACGTGAGATTGAGGTGACACACGCTACAAGGTAATGTGTCTAATTATTTAGTAAACTTGTCTTTTAAGAATTCGTCTACAGAATTATCGTTTTTCTCCCTTGTCTGAGAGAAAAGAAAAAAAAAGCATTCTCTGCTTCAATCCCACACAGATTGGAGAAGCAAATCGAGGAAACAGGCGAGAATACCATCACTGTTTTAAGGCGGCCCTTCCCGGTCGCTTTGTCGTCAACGCAAGCATAGTTTGAAAAGCTTGTTATTTCAACCTGGGTAATGCTAGAAAAAGAGGCAAAGCAAAAATTGAGAGATAGCGTCTGAGCGCTCGATTTATATTCTATTGAATGAAATCACGTACGAGCGTTTGAATAAAAAGTAAGACGAGAAGGCCGCTCTTAATTTGCTTTTTTCACATACATTTCCATCACACTATTACACGACTGATAAGAACTGTAATTTGGTTGTCAAAATGCAGTTGCGACCTGTATCGCAAATAGGATGTGTATGTGCAGCATTGGATATACTAGCAGCAATCATGCGCTAAACACGAGAAATAACTTCGGTTTCTCTCTCATTCAGCGTTGCAAAATGGAACAATCTCTTTTTCTTCGTAGCTGAAAACTCACTAAATTTCATTACTCCCGTTCCAAACAGGAAACTCGCAACAAAGTATAACAGCGCCATGACTCGGCGCAAAACTCAAAAACAATAAATCCGCATTCACAAGTCAAAACTTTTATTTCGTACTCGTTTAGCGCAGAATCGCTGCGTTCCGCGCAATTTGCCACCGAGACAACGGCACTAAAAAAAACTTAACACGGGCATAAAATAAAAAAGAAATAGAAGAGCCTCTTCTACTCTAGTCTAGGAAAAGAAGAAAAACGTAAAGTCTACCAGATGTTTCCCTTCCCGCGCAAGTTGTAAAAGCCGAATTAATAAGAATACGAGTTATGTTAATCGATGATGCAAATAGCAATTCAACACTATTTTGATTCCATTTTCCACCTTCATGCCCACTATCACCACCAACACGGCCTTTGGGTCTTACGGTGATAGTGTATCAGTGTACAAGTTAAAACTTTTAACTTTGTCCTTGTTAAGCGTCGAATCACTCCGATTTCCCACCAAAACGACGACACATTAATTATAATAGTAATAGAAAGGTAAGCCACCTTAGAGTTAATACGATTTCAGACTAATAAACTCAGCTGATAGAAAAGAATGCCAGCTGATTCTTTTCAAGCTCAGATTGGAAAAGCCGATTGAAGGAATTGGCATAGATATGAATCATGTTAATAGGCGAGGCGGCTTGTAAACTAACACTATTTTAATTTCATTTTCTTCTTTTTCACCACCTTTCACCATGAAAATACATATGTATAAATATACTTTTCAATTTTTTATTTGATTTACTAAAATTAAAAATATTATAGACTTCTTTCAAGATAATTTGTGATTAATGATTAATTATCACATTGCCGTAATACTTTGATTAAGAACCCAAAACATGAAGTCTATTCTGTACTCTCTATAAGTTATATCACTGAGACAAATTCGAAACTAAAAAACCTTAACACAATCCACGATAACTCGAGTAAAATCCAATTCTCTCATTCAATTTTAAACAGTGTATCACCATTTTCTTTCCTCAAATCTCAGCTTTATCCTTCCAGACTTAAAAGTCTAAATTTAACGGCAGCAATTGGTGCACCTCTTCAGATGTCAATCTTAGCAAGTTTCCCTATGCAGTGAATAGAGATCTTATTAAGAAAGGAATAGTGTCTACTTTGGTTTATAGGGGAGTAAATAGTTTTGCTGGAAGTTCTCTAGAGTGGTCGTTATTTCTAGAGTGTAAGTCTCCGAGGGCACTACATAAGGCATCCAGTTTGGACGTCCGCCAGAAGGTACGCGATATTCATGCATGGGAAAAATATGAAAATTTGCGGTTTTATTGCGCGAGTTGAGGAGAGTTTTCAATTTTGCGGGAAATTAGAGAATATAGGCGAAGTTGAAAAGTTCAAGGGTTGGAAGATGGCGGCTGGAATTTTTGCGGAGATGAAATGTTTGATGAAATTTTTAGAGATTATTTTTAGAGACGAAGTTACGCGTCAAGTTTTATATCCTTTGTTGTTATTTTGGGCTAAAGTTTAAGGTCATACTATACAAATCTTTTTGTTTTTAAGAAGCTTTCTATTTTTAACACGTACAGGATTTAAGACCACTAGACAGTCTGGCAGACCGGAATTCCGACTCTGATATAGACTTTAGGCAGTTGCCGCTTAGATTATCGCTAGATCTAGTGATGCCACCAACACCATGGCTCTTTTATTATCCTACCCAAACTGTTTTACGAACTGTACGATAAGAGCAAATCTCTTCCAAAGCTGTGGAAGTTGATATTTGCTAGGGTTTTTATTTAGAAGTTTCCATATTATTACCCAATTTTAAGATGAACCTAAGGGGTTAAAACGGGATTCTATTACTAAGACTCCGCTGTCCATCAGTCTCCCACCAGGCTTTATCTCATGAACCGTGATAGATAGACCGTTGAAATTTTCACAGATAATGTTTTTCTGTTGACTTTATAACAAAAAATACTAAATACAAACAAAATAAATATTTAAGCGGGGCTCCCATACCACAGCATTAATATAAGTATTACATACAGGACGCAATCTCCTAAGGTCCCGTGCAATATGCGTGTCCCGTTCCCCGTCCCCGCACCTCTGCCCTGTTCTCGCCTCGTCGAGGCGGCTGCAGCAGCCTGCAGCCACCCGCTCAACACCCTCAACACGGCGCGGAAAGAGGTGCGAGGATTGGGAACGGGGACGCATATTGCGCGGGACCTTAGCAGATTGTATGTAGTTTTTATATTAATGTTTGCCCATACAAAAAACGTGATTTTTTATACACGATCGTGCGCAATTCCGACTCGCACTTGGAAGGTTTTGTTTTATTTCAATCTTTCTATTTGTATTATTTCTGCCTTGAAAAAGTCCACTGCTAAGCAAAGGTTAGTCAGAATTTTTATAATTGTGTGCATCCTGCATCTACCTCCTTAGACATTACAAGTATACAACATGAAAGAAAGTCAAAAGAAATTAGAAAACAAAATTATGATAAACAAATAAAACCAATAACTTATAAGACAAATGATTTAATTTTGTTACGTGACGAAAACAGAAATACGTTTCAAAATGTAAATGACGAACCATTTAAGGTGATAGAAGATTTGTCGCAAAATGTTAGAATATTAAAAAACGATAAAATTGAAATAGTTCATAAAAATCGAACAAAGAAGTGGTTAAAAGCTAAGTTAACCATCCATTGGATAGGTATATAAACTTTTCAAAAAATGTGATTATATCTGTTAAAAATATATTTTAAATTTGTATACCGATGTATATAAACTATTTACACTATATTTAAACAATTATTTTAATTAACACTTTGTACTCGCACGAAACAATGTAAAAAACAAAAAATATGTGTATGATTTTTTTTTTCTTAATGGAAGGAAGGTGAAGTATAGTCATACATATTCTATGACGACATGTAACCTAGTATTTAAGATTCATGTATTCATTATTTAGTGGACAATATATCGGTTCGTCGGATAAGTAACATCTTTCATTTCTATCCAAGTACTCCCATCCTTACAGGACATACCCGTAATGAATCGAACCACAGGCTAGGTCACTTTAGTATAATGGAATTAAAAACACAGTCAAAAAACAAATAAAAATCGACATTTCCTTACCTATTGCCTGGGGGCTGGACACTTTTGTATGAAAATGCTGATTGTTCTTTGTTTTTCGACTGTTATTTTAATTTCGTTATAGTGATGAAGTATAGACTGGGTCTCGATTTATTATGAACTTGTCTCTTCTACGTATATTATGTAAATCTAACATACTGCACCGCCTATTTTTTAATATTCACTTCTCCCTCTACCCAGAGGTTGACTGGAAGAGATTGCTATGCGATAAGTCCGCCTTTGTATCATAATTCTGTCTTCTTTTTTTCTGTTAATTGTTTTTCCTTTTGTTTATGGTGCAATAAAGAGTATTTGTATTGTATGTAGGTTCATTTTTCCACCATTCAGCTTAAAATTCAAACTTTTTTTTAGACTGATTGTTTTCGTGTAAGTGTCTATCTCATTTATTATTATTTTTACTTACCGATCCTGTCACCAAAAGGTAGCCAGTAAGAGATTGCCTTGGCGATAAGGCCGCCTATTGAACATCTGATTTACCTATGCATTCAAATGTAATTTTCATGTGTTTTGGTGCAATAAAGTGTTTTTTAGCTTTTACTTTATCACTAGCATAAAATTTTTCAAATTGCTTACATACATCCGACTTTATATACTAATTTCAGTATACCGAAATAAAAAACACATAATTCAGTAACTAATCAATTTATTTACATATTCACATATAATAATTTGTAACATTGAAATAATCTTAATTAGTACAAATTTCTAGAATCGTATGGCTATCACAACATTCAGTTTGCTTATGTAGCGGTAATTGAAGGTAGTGGGTTCGAGCCCCGGGTCGCTCATAGCGATCATAACGCTCGGTGCAGGGCGACGGAAGTGGACAGAAGAGCCAGGAAGGCAGTGCTGGATGGAGATACACCTACGGACAAAAATACAATTAATAACGCATACAGTCAGATGTCATAATACAGGCTTTGAAACGCCTAACCAGTTAACCCGTGAAAGTTTAGAGATTTCTTTCAGAAACGGTTATAATGTGCTTCCCTCGTATAGTTATGTCTTCTTCTTATATTAAAAAGCTACACCCTTGTCAGTGGAGTTCTTATAGTTATTTAAGTATTGTTTATAACGGTTAATATTTACAAAACGCTCTTGATATCCTAATTTATTATTTAAGAAGCAGAAAATCTACTCATGGTATTAGTTTTCCAAAGAGGACCGACAAACCTGCGTCTAGCATTATCCTGCAACTTTGTTGAGATCTTCTGATCATTTAATACGCTACGTGAAGACTCAGATAGATGAGTGACAGTATTCCAGCGACGGTTTGCGACCCTGGTTGGCGATTGTTGCCACTGCAGTGTCATGAACACTCGCGAACTGTCACTGGCACACCGTCGCTTGTCTGTGTAATCCCTAACCGAGTATGTGTTTGTCACTCTCGAATCTGCCTGACTTATGATTGGTTTAAATGGGAATTCAACATTACCTGAAGAGTCTTCTCCGGTGACAGATCTGGACCGCGGGGCGGGGTATGGTGCGTCTGCCATCCTGATCCGCACCGGCTCGCTCTTGCGGCCGTACAGGTCGAATATCGTCGCCATGCAGCTCAGGGTGAACTGTCCCGTCGGAGGAGGCACTAGGGTGTACCTGGTAAAACAGAAAAATATCTATCAAACTAAGTCGGGTAAGTAACATTTGTACCTCTAGGGGGCCGTGTGACGAAGGATGGCTCCTGGTTTAGAATAGGACTCTATCTCTACCCATAAATGACGTAAGAGGTGACTAAAGGACTATGCATTGCATTCCCTAAGGTCTGACGTCACGCAGGCGGCCAGTCGTAAAACTATATTCAAATTATAATTATTTTAATCACGCAGATTGAGCTAGCCCCAAAGTAAGTTCAAGACTTGTGTTATGGATACTAAACTCAACGGTACTATTTTATAACGAATACATATATAGATAAACATCCAAGACCCAGGTCAATCTGAAAAGATCATTTTCCATCTTGACCTGACCGGGGATCGAACCCGGGACCTCAGGTGTGACAGCGTAGCATGATGGCCACAGAGGTCGTCAATTATTTAGACTGATCCAGGTAATATTTTCTGTCAATTTCGCATGGTCTTCGGCATCCTTGGGTGGTATATTTCGAGAAGGAAAAGCGTTAAAGCACACCCAGGAATCCGAAGTAGAACAACTAAGGATGCAATCGATGATAGATGCATGCCATGTTGAGGAGTTCTGCCTTCTGAATTGGCTCTTGACCCAGCCATTGAGCGAGAGAGTCTAAAGATGTTAGCCTTACTTTAACTTTGTAACGATGTCACAATAAACCTCATCCTTCATGTTCCCCTTTACCTCCTATCTCCATTTCATACTGTATACCCCTAAAAATATTTTTTAAATTTTAGATTCCTTCCTCATCATTCTGACTCATTCCACTACCATCTCTCGAGCTGATTACATTTTCCTACCTTATATATCAGTATTGTAAATTTATAATAAACAAATTAACTCTGTACTATTTCTCTCCACTACCTACCTACGTACCTTTTCATGTGGGAGCACTAACTGGGGCAATTGGAGCTCCTACAACTTTACCATAATTAAATCAAATGAAGTGTTATAAAATCGATCTTAATCTAATTGAAATTAATTCAACATTGTTAAATTAGTTCCTAATCCTCTCCAATCCTGAATAATTCAATTAGATCCGCTCTGAGTGCAGGCGGAATGCAATAACGCAGTGCAACAAGTGGCCATGAGCCGGCACAATTTGGGGCATAACTAAGCTGATCATTTATTCAGACAAAGTACAGTCCCGGGACATTCAAAAGTAGATTGAATGGGTATCTTTTGAATAGGCATGCTTCATCCTAGTCTTCATCGTCGCTTACCATCAGGTGAGATTGAGGACAAATGCCTAAACCAATATATTGTAAATAAAAAAAAATATTAAAACATTCATTTCTCATTTTGACTTAAAAAATTAGGTTTGAGGAAATGTTACTATTTTGCGTCCCGGAGCTTTATTTGGAGTCAGAGGGACAAGTGACTGAGAAAAGAGTTTCATTCAAAAGGAGACGTAGGCCAATTTGGACATTGTGTCATGATGTGGATTTTTGAACAAAGTTCTTTAATGCAGCTTGCGTTAGTTGAGAAGTAATATTGATCCAACGGTCATGGATTCAAAGTGAAACTGGGCAGGGCACCTGACTCAATGGAGTAATGTCACGTGAAGCCAGGCCGAAGGAGAATTGACCGAATGATGGCCTAGAACGATGACCTCCGTGGCGTAATGGTCACCATGCTAGTCCGCCACCCAGAGGTCCTGATTTCGATCCCCGGTCAGGGCAAGACGGGAAATGGCCTTTTTCAAATTGTCCTGGGTCTTGGATGTTTATCTATATATGTATTTGTTAAAAATATATAGTATCGTTAAGTTAGTATCCCATAACACAAGTCTCGAACTTACTTTGGGGCTTGCTCAATCAGTGTTATTTGTCCCTATATATTTATTATATTTATAACGGGTATAAGAATAGGTCGGCCGTCTATGCGATCCGTTGAAGACATAATTAAAGTCGCAGGTCGCACATGAGAGATCCACAGAACCGAGATAAATGGCGTCGACAAAGAAAGTTCCCAGCAATAGGCGAAAATGAGTTTCTTTCGGCGTTTCTTCTCAGCTGTGGTCATTACGAAGCGCTGGTATCGGTAGCTTTTCTTTAAAAATAAATTAAATTTTAATATACTTTACACGTAACATAAATTATACTTATTGACGTGTAAAAGTGCCTGTAAAGGTCTAATTACTGAATAAACATTTGAATCTTTGAATCTTTGGCGAAAGAAGGGCTAAGAGAATGATAGCTAAAACTCTTTCATGATGCAGATTCACGTAGGTGTTCAATTTTTAATTTTATTACAATACAGGCATTAAGAGAGTGGTGAGTGTAGATGAAGCGAAAAAGGTCTGTCAGGATCGTAGCAAGTGGAAGTCCTTCGTCTTTTCATATCCCTTTGGGAAAGAGGTGTGTGTTTGGGTTTTAGCTGTTAGTGGACTGTTTTTCTTTGGCTGGGATAGTTGTAAATGTAAGAGGCGCTCCAGACGATGATGTGTATTTTGCGGTCAAAAACGGAATGGAGATTTTTTAAATAAGGGAATGTTGCCTAGTAATAACTAGAATTAACAACTATATTGTTGCTAGTTGCAACAGTGTGATAATATGTATGTATGTACAGGCCAGTTAAGGCCAGAGGCCTTTGTCTACCTGTCAACTAACAGGTGATTCTGAGCAAGTAGTGTTTTGTAATACGGCTGTTAATCCCAAAACCCGAAGTAAATTAACTAGTTATAGTCCAATAGAATTAAGGCTAGACTGCATTGGTGCAACAAGTGGCCACTCGAAAGGCAAATTATCGAGTTCGTGAGATAATGATACCGTAATTTTAACCCATCGATTATCCTACCGCCAGCCAATAAGGAGATAAGATAAACCGGTGTGGACATTTACACTTTTAATGGTAGCAAGATAATAAATTATTTGAATGACTAACAATACAGTTTCACAGATTATCTGAAATAATTAACAACTTATAACTAAAATATAAAACAACTATGTGCCATTGACCCTCCAAATTGACCTCAAACTCAATATATGCTGGTGTTACGTGAATGAAGCACCAGCGCTGGAATTCCTTTGGGTGGTGGGGTGAATATAGTGGGGAGAAAGAAATACATTAAATGCAACAACAGCATATCTTTTTTCCTACCCAGATCTTAAAACGATAAATATTTATGAATATAAAGTATATGTGTATGTGATGTAGTAATGTATGTACAATCTAGTTAATAGATTCAGGTGTTACTTAGTGGAAGTCAAAGTTACATACTATATGATTTGAATTACATTCGACGCTTAACCGCCGAATGATCAACAACTTGTTTGATGCCTGAGGATGCCTCGTGGAGAGGCGAAACACGTGTCGCGTATGCGGTGTCCGATGAAGCGGATGCAGCAGCATGGGAGGAAGCTTGCATAAGCTGTTAGTGGCGGGTGTACACGGGCTGTTGGTGGCAGGTATGCTGGGACTGACAGTAGTGGGTGGGCGCCGGCCGGCAATAGTTTGCATGAACTAACTGGTGGCGGAATTGCATAAAGTTATTTAAATCATATAGTATGTATGTATGATCTTTTAAAATATCTAGTACAAACTTACTTTTACTTTTTAATTGAGTAAATATTCTCTCAATTTATCGCAGGTTGACTGGAAGAGATCTCTGTATGGGATACGTCTGCCATTGTAAATTTGCTGTTTCGAACTTTTTGTACTTTATTTTGAATGAATATCCATATGTATTCAGCTATAATTTTATTATCTTACTCCTTCATTGTACTTACTGAATTATGCCCTGGTCCTCTTTCTTTTCGACGTAGTAAGGGTTGTGGTAGATTCTGTTGAGGTTTGAGCTGGTGTAAGTGATGCCCAGTCTGTAGGGCTCGGCGTCCATTATGGTGATGGCGATCTGGCTGAAGGAGGCTCGCTCCTTGAAGTCTAGCTCAGAAGTCGCCCAGGACACGGTTTCTGCTATCTGTTGGGAAAAAGATTATTTTGAGATTATCTTCATAATTTCAGCTGCAGAAATGCTGGTGGACAAAAGGTTTCTTCCTTATGATTTAATAATATAAGGAACTCAATGTAATTTTTGTGGCATTATCAGTGCTGTTTGAATCTAGAGTGCGCTTTTTGATTTTCTCCAAAAAGATATTGTCGCGAACGAGATAGACGCAGAATGTTCGCGAGCAAGAACCGCGTAGAAATACGTCGGTATGGTGCAAGTGAAACTAGGCTTAATGTTTTTACAGCATAAAGTCTAGAATTGTTTGGCCGGTTGCACTCAGACACACGTACCGGCGCCTCGATGTTTCCCGGCATCAAAATACTATCTTCAAGTATGTATGGGGAATGGTACCGGCGCATGTATAAAGACGACCGAGTGCGCACACAGCAGTTCCATACGAGATACGAAAGCGATCACTTCGAAGCGAACCAAAGCGAATCAAGCCTACTCTAGTGCGACAAGTGGAAGTATCTGCGACAACCTCGGCGAGATACCTGGACCTCAGTTGCTACGCGACTTGGACTTAGACATCAGGAAGACCATCTTCACGTGTCAAATTAGGGTTCCGTAGTGAATAAAGACCCTCATACGAAGTTTGGCGTTTTTCTCCAAATCTCGAACCCCAGTTTCGTAACAATATGCTGTGATCATGCGAGATAAAAGTAAACAGTTTACGACCGGACGTCAACCTTCCTTATGATTGCATTTATGCGAGAAGTTTTACAGACGGTTGTTCAGGGAAATACGGTAATAGAACGAGACGTTTGCGCTTATTCCTTTAATTGGCTCTTATGAAATCTGTAGAAAAATATAGATCCTATTCTAGACTAGAAACTGCATATTCTTAAACTATGCTTTTGTTTACTGTAAATTTATTCTGACTTCCTTGCGAGTAAGTATGGTATTTTTTTACGATTGTGAACACAAAAGAGCATTTATTCCTCTGTCATTCAGCCAAGTTTAAGTTATCTATTGCAAAAAGAGCTGGGCAGTTTTGGGAAAAAGATTTGGTAGGTGTTTGGATACCTCCCACCATTTATTTTTGAATTTACCGAATATTACTATACGAGTAGCAATTTGCAAAATTCAATGTTTGACTTCGAAGTTAAAAACAAATAAATCAAACCAAAACGCAACCAACTTTCACAAATGCGCTAGCCCTCGTCTATAGAAGTCGTTGTTTTTATTCGTTACGGAACTGAAAACAATATGCCATTATACAAGGATTTTTGTTCATTAGTGAGAGAGCGTATTTTTGTTTTCCTCTTTGTTTGTTGAACGTAAAACCATTCAATGAAAGGGATCCATTTCTTGTTACCAAGATTGTTATGATGAGAGTAAGTAATGTGGCGTAACGATTGTATCGAGACATGTTGAACGTAGATTTAAAGTATTTGATGTTATTTTAATGAGAGCGAGTTTATAAAAATGTCGTCAACAAATGCCAAAACATGGGATACCTTAAAATATGTTTCATTACTAATTTATTTTACTTCAGGAATACTTTAATTGTGTGATTGTACGTGTGTTTTTTGGTGAAGCAGATCTTATCAATTTATGCGAAGGAGTCCTGTTCTCATAATTAGCTATCCGACCTTAGGTTAATCCTGCATTTCCAAGAAGGTTTAAAGTTCGGAGGCTGCTGGTCGTAAAAAAGCGCTGTTTCTACCCAGTAAGGGATAAAGATGTGATAATGTGTATGTATGCGTATGTATGCCAAGGGTTTCTTCATTTCGCAGGGTATCCAGAGTTTTGGTGACCATTGGCAAGAAAGCGTACTATGGGTTCCGAAGTAGCAAAGATGTGACTGGAACGTGCTGGTATGGGGACAGGAGGAGGCATCGTTAATTCAAGCACTGTTGGTGAAGTGTCAGAAAATATTAGTGGTAATACCTTGAGGTCATCTATAATCCACGTGATGTTCGTAGCTGGGTATGACTCGTCGACGGAGCAGTTGGCTCTGAGGACATCGCCGCGCGAGTAGACGTCTTCAGAGATGGAGATCTGCGGGGCTTGGAACGGCGGATCTGTGTACAGGTAAACATCATAATTTAGTTTTTGACAGTTGAGTTTCGCCTAGAGACTAAGAGTACGAACTTTTACAAAACGGGTGTAAAAAGATTTCATCAGAGAGGGCTACGTGTGTGTGACACATATGTTATAATAACAAGCACTCGTTAGCTACTGAGGGAGGATAATGGGGGGAGGTGAGGGTGATAGCGGGAGTGGCCAAGCGATTAAGGCACTGGCTGTGCGTTTGTATGGCACGTGTTTGATTCTCACTAGGCAACTCTAAGTTTGTTATCATGTACATTCAATTTTCAATTACCCTTACTTTCGGTCAAGGAGCACATCCTGAGGAATCCTGTACACTAGTTCACTAGTGTTCAAAAATGGGTTCTGTCGCTAGATGACAGTCATTGAGCTATGTCAGATGCCTTTTGGTAGCTCGGACAATCCGTCAGAAGTGATAGCTATTAACACACTCGATAAGAATACGAAGGTAAGCATGATGAATTATGCACATATGAGTGTGCCCCTGTTGCATTGAGACCAGGCTGGACCTTCCTTGTGCCTGCTAGTGGGACATATTAACTTGAGCACCCACTAGCTTTTGAATCTCAGTAATACGTCGCTAGTAAATGTCAGAGATGAGAAAGGGGAAGACCAAGGAAGAAAGTTTTTCAACAAATTAAAAGTTTACTAGGATAGCAAAGATAAGCAGCGGCATCTCCATTTAACCATGAAGAGCGTGCTCCTAAATTACAGTTGCATTTAGGTCTTCCAGCTGGATTAGGCATCTGAGGAACCGCGGTCTGCAACAAGACAAATAAGTAAAGATAGACCAAAACTTACCAACTACGGTCAGGGGTGCTGACCGTATGTCAGTGTGGAAGAGAGGAGCATCAGCTGACACCTCGCACTGGTAGTCTCCGCTGAGTCTCCGGTTCAGGTTTACTATGCGGACTTGGTTGCGGTCTGACTGATCCAACTGTACAGAAAAAATCAGGATCTTTTACTCTAAAAGCGACACGACGTTCTTACGACGGGCACGTAGTTGTGCCCGTGTAGCAGTGTCAAGGAACACTGAGCGCTAATAAATTGTGATACAGTCTAATTTGGTTAAACATTAAAATAAGATAACATTTTCGGACGGTGTCAAGTCATTTTATGGAATATCGGTCCAGGGGGTAACTCCAACAGTGATTTGCAAAACGGACGTTACTCGTCGTGTTTCAGCAACATTGAGCATTATTGTATGATTATGAAGTATAATTTAGTTTGACCTAGACACAGAACCTTACTATCGGACAACTATCGTTTTCTTTTTTGGAGAAACCCCCAGGATCAAAGACCGTTTACATCATGGTTGTGTGGTGATGACATTGGTCACCACCCCATTTCTCTCCCAATGATGTCGTAAGGTGCTACTAAAGAACGTATAAGTAACAGACAGAAGACAGTACACAGAAGGCTACTGCCCGTCTTCTACTTGACCATTGTTCAGGTAGAAGACGGGCAGTAGCCTTCTGTGCAACAACTCCATACATCTTCGGCGCTCACCATCAGGCCTGTGTCACTCGCCGTTTAGGTATCGAAAATATACCTACATTATTACTCTGCGCGCGGCGACCACTCCGGAGGGGAAAATTCAGTTACATGAATCATTTTTCCAGAGCAAACTATTCAGTTTAGAAAAAAATGGTATTTGAAACCTCAATAACATTTTTGAAGACCTATACATAGATACCCCACAGGTATGGGTGGGTGAACAGATTACATCTACTTACCAAGTTAAGTTTCAACAGTATAGTTCTTACAGTTTCGAAAAGAAGTGGCTGTGACATACGGGCGGACAGACAGACAGACAGACATGACGTGTCCATAAGGGTTCCGTTTTTTGCCATTTGGCTACGGAACAATTGTTTTGCGGGCAAATTAAAACCCCGCCGAACACCATCTAGTGATCTGTGGCAGAATCACATAATATAAACCGTAGTGCCATCTATTATTTTCCAGGTAAACCGTGAACAAAACCGAAAACACCTAGTTACTTATAAACGACTGCACCGATTTTCATCAAACATGCTGTATCTAAAAACCATTGTAAATGTAATATAATTTAATCTAATATGCTAAAAATCATTGCAAGGAAAGTTGCTTTAACTTAAAAAAAAATCACATGGAAATCGGTTCATCCGTTAGATGGCTACGACGTCATAGACAGAAACACAGACAGACATTAGCGTCAAACTTATAACACCCCTCTTTTTTGTCTTGGGTCATAAATAACCACATGCAGCAGCAGATACTCACGTCGACAGAAGCGCCCGGCAGCGGGAACACCATACTAGGAGGCATTTCCCTGGGCACGTAACGGTAGAACTCGGTCTCAGCGCGGTACCAGCGGATGGAGTACAGCGGAGCCCCCTCCAGGTCGTAGGAGCATTCCAGAACAGCTGACTGGCCTTCTCCCGAGTAGACCGCTCGAGGCACGGAGATCGAAAGGTTTCGGAGGGACCACACGCCGCCTGGAACAAGTAATCATAGTTTTAGGGTCGTCATGATGACTGGTGAAGTCTTTTATATCTTCCGTGTCCACAAAGAACAAGTTTATTGGGCAAATAAAAAAGGGTTCAAAGATTCAAATGTTTATTCAGTAATTAGAACTTTACAGGCACTTTTACACGTCAATAAATATAATTTATGTTACATGAAAAGGATATTAAAATTAAATTTATTTTAAAAGAAAAGCTACCGATACCAGCGCTTCGTAACGACCACTGCTGAGAAGAAACGCCGAAAGAATCTCATTTTCACAGTATTGGTCGCCTACTCGCCAGAAGGGCGTTGTCATATTATTATTATTGTCTTTTAATTAATAAATATTTATAATATAATACAATGTTGACACATTATAACATGTAATGCTTGCGAACAAGTAAACAAATATAAATTGCGTAATAAAAAATATTAAGTAGTCAAAAAAAGCGAAGCTTAGCTGACCAGTCCCTTCCGGCAGTTCACCCCCAATAACTTTTGAATGGTCGCACCAGTTTTTATCAAACATAGCCAACAACCACTTCAAGGACACTTGCTTTCATGTAAAAAAACCGCAAAGCGTGGCAATCGGTCCATCTGTTTGAGAGCTACGAGGCCACAGGCAGACGCATACACAGACATTGGCTTCAAACTTAAACACCCCTCCTTTTGCTTCGGGGGTTTACAACGGCAAAACCACGTTAAACCAATCGATCAGAGTGGAATACACAGTTGATTTCTACAACAAGCGGCAGAAAAAAGCAGCTCTTCGATTTACAGGTACATAATTACTGGTAATACCCCAACGGGGTAGACAGAGCTCACGGCTGTAACTGTAAGATGATAGGGCCTGCTTCTCTTCATCTTTTAATATTTCCTCTCGAGGTAATTCAGCTCTATACGGCTGCGAGACGTGGACACTAACAAAGAAGGAAACTAAAAGGCTGGAAGAGTTCAAGATGTGGTGCTGGAGAAGGCTAGATAAAATAATTTGGAAGGACAAAGTAACAAACATAGAACTCCTAAATAAAATAGGTGAAAAGAGGCACATTCTAGGAGTCATTGGTAATAGGCAAGGCGATATGTTGGGACACTTGATACGGCATGACAATTTTAAACGCATTATAACAGAAGGCAAAATAGGAGAAAGAAGGGGAAGAGGCAGAGTTATATAAAGAAAGTTAAAAAAAAGGTGACAGCAGTGTCGTATCAAGATGTCAAGAGGTTGGCGGAAAATAGAATAGAATGGAAGAAACTCCACCGACAAGAACACCGCTCTTAAATTATGATGATGATGATGTAATTCATCTGCAGAATGTATTCTGTTAATAATCGAAATGACAAAAAGAACGATAAAAAATCTTAATTCATAATAAAATATATTTTTATAATATCATAAATACTCAACGGTAGATATTGTAAGAAACGTAAAGTTCCCATATTTCCGGTCAGTAGTCAGCAATGGCGACCCTTGGGATCCCGGAAGGCAAACTTATCTGTGATACAATCTGGAGTATTTCCCCACTTGACTGAAGGCTCGGGAATTAGAATAAATGTTAAGGAAAGTCCGTGTTCGGAAGCATACGCAAAGACTTTGCAAACTTTTCATTAACATTGTAAAGTAACAAATATATTTCCCAGGCAAATAAAAAAAAAAACTCCCGACTACACCATCTTGTGATCATATGGCGGAACTACATAGTGAAATTTATATCAATAACGCCAGGTAAAGCCAAGTAAATTAAAAAACCCCAACTTTCAAGCGTAAACCCCCAATAACTTTTAAAAGACAGAACCGATTTTCATCTAACATAGCATGCTTCCACGTTAAAAAAAACCGCGTCGAAATCTTTCGAGAGCTACGATGCCACAGAAAGACAGACATAATTTTTTTTTTACATTGACATACTCATAGCTCATTTTAAATTGCTGATAAGTTAAAGACGAAGTGGTAGCTAAAGTGGCGCCCTCATTTGAAATAAATTGTTTAAAACTAAATAAGATGATAATTAAAAATTTGATTTGTATAAATGTCTAGAAAGACCTTTAAACTATTTTATGAGTAACCTTTGAAATTATTACTAATAGTCCGTCTAGTTTTAAAACTGTTTTTCGCCAAAAGTGGCCACTTTTGGCGAAAAACAGTTTTAAACGGACTACCGATATTACTTTCAAAGGTTATTCATAAAATAGTTTGAGGGTCTTTCTAGACATTTATACAAATCAAATTTTTAATTATCACCTTATTGAGTTTTAAACAATTTAATTCAAATGAGGGCGCCACTTTAGCCACCACTTCGTCGCCCAACAGTGAATAACCTAAAAACAGAGGATGCATTCTATTATGACACTGTATTTTACCATCTTTGACCCACTTGACTGAAGGCTCGGGAATCAGAATAAATGTTAATTAAAGTCCGTGTTCGGAATCAAACGCAAAGACTTTGCAAACTTTCATCCTATCTACTGCAAATAAATTAATTGAATTTAATTTAATAGTCTCCTAGTTATGACCAGTTTCAGGTTCGACTTTAAGCTAAATTGGTGATTAAATTTCTGAGATAGAGGTTAAAGAGGGATCGCAAGGGCGAAGCTGAAGGCAAAATACCTTTTAATATTATTAAATTCTAAAAAAGTTAAAAAAAAACTTTATCATTCATCTAAAATAACAGTCACAATTTAATGGAATTCTATTAGAATTCTTAATGTAATCTCAGACATTCAAAGCGATTGAAAACAATGAACTATAAAAGTCTGAAGTCTATCCTAATATTTTCATTTACAATAGATTCGTTTCAATTATGACTGAAACCTATTCAGTCACGATGACCTTTCGTTATTAAGGTCGTTATGTTATTATTTTAAGGTCACTTTTTTCGTAATTACGAAATTTAATGAAAACATTCGAAAGTTTTTGCAAGATAAAGAGAAAGATTTTATCAACTTTCTTGCTCATTGAAGTGTTGTGACAAAATTTAACTTCTATTATAACTGGCAACAACTCTTATTTTACAAGCAAATATAACGTAAAAATAGGTACAGAGATACATAATCTGTAGGTATTAATAAACCAGAAGTGAACATTGAAATGAAATCAGATTCAAAATGATAATGAAAGTTAAAATCAAATCAAATTATTTTTCAATAGTAAAAACCGACTTCACCCACAAACTACTCAACCGATTATGATGAAATTTGTATAAGACCATATAACAATAATAACCCTTTAAAAAAATTGTTTCGAATGAAATCTGTATAATATGTACATAAAAAAATTATTGGCCAAGTGCGTGTCGGGCCACGCGCAGTGTAGGGTTCCGTAGTTACGAACGCCAACTTTGAGTTTATGCCACTAAAAACTAATTTTCTATTGAATTTGTATGAAATTTTCCTTTTCCGTAAGTCGAGAAAAAAAATGACTTTTAACTTTACTTTTATGGGAGCTAGCCTAAAAAAATTTTTTTTATATTTTATTTTACCATTTTTTCCGCATGATTAATATACATATATATGCAAAATTACAGCTTTCTAGTACTTATAGTCGCTGAGTAAAACCGCGGACGGACAGACAGACAGACAGACATGGCGAAACTATAAGTGTTCCTTGTTTACTACGGAACCCTAAAAAAGATCGCGACGAATTGATAACCTCCTTTTTCTTAGGAACTCGGTTAAAAAGAGTTTAAATTTATCTTTATATATATAAAAGCGAAAATCACTCACACCCTCACTCACTCATTACGAAATCTCAAAAACTACTTAGCCAATGAAATTTGGCAGAAGGTAGATTGTAACTAGGAGACGTCCGCTAAGAAAGGATTTTTAGAAATTCCATCCCTAAGAGGGTGAAATAGGGGTTGCCAGTTTGTATGAAACTTCGTCATTTTTAGAGTGAGACACATGAAGTTTTTAATTAATTTTAGGAATTAGTAGAAAATCATTATGTATTTACTAGATTTTGAAAATTACATCCCTATAGGGGTAAAATATGGGTTACACGTTTGTTTGAATCTTCGTAATTTTTGAAGCGAGGAAACAGGAACAGGAACTGGAACAGGAACAGGGAATACCTACACTTCAATAAAGATTGTTATATTTTATAAGTATCCCAATATTTAAACATAATATTTTTTATGTTTTAATTATATCAAAATTAATTACGTAACAAAGCAATCAAAAAACCTATTAGAACCATTTTCAATTTCTGCGCGAACGAAGTCGAGGGTTACAGCTAGTACAAAATAAAAATAAACATAATTATGGTCTCCACATTTTTGATTAGATAATTACCCTTTAAAAAATTGTTTCGAATAATCGGTGATCGAACATACATAAATAAAGTTCGTGACAAATTGATTATCCTCCTCCTTTTTTCGAAGTCGGTTAAAAAGTATTTTTCTACTCCTGTACTGTTATCTGTCTTTTAAAGGGTCCCGAATACTAATATAAGAACATACATTATATGATTTCAGAAAAGTTTATAGTCTATTCCTAATATAATAGCACATGTGTCGTTATTTCGCCAAAACGATACTCCTAGCCATAGACCTATAACTTTTTTTTTTTAGATCTACCATACTGCCAACATAATAAAATCGTTATTTTAACATATGGTGCCATTTTTCAAACGTGGAGTCACTGAACAAACGGTTTTTTGTATGAAAAACATTCGTTTAAGTGACTCCATGTTCCAAAAATGGAACTTTTGGTCTCTAGGAAGACGTCAATAAAAAAAAATTAAGTCTTCCATAGATACCTAGTATCTACCAAACATATGGTAGTATTTCGTACTTTTCTTTGTTTATTTTTGTATTCATTTAATGTAGTCGTAGAAAAAGTATTGTATGCAACGTTGTATAAGTATGTCAAAAAATGCTCGATGGCGTCTCCTTACGATGCTCGCCAAGGCTCGCATTGTAACTTGCGCCACTCGTATTTTATGAACCTTATACAACCTTATACATTTTTATTTTTTTCTCTACTCTTATACAACTGTTGCATAAAATACTATTATATTTATTCAAAGTAATGAAATGAAAATAAACACTCAATCAGTGTTATTTGTATGTATATATTTATTAATCTATATATATATTATATATATATATATATATATATATATATATATATATATATATATATATATATATATATATATTATATATATAACTTTATTACATTCAAAGCGCCCATAGTGACATACGAGTAATACACAATATGTAACCAAAACCCAGTCCGAACCTTGTAGTGGCAACTAAGATCGTCAATATGAACCAGTTTTTTTATGGAACTAAATTCTTGAAACTCGAAAAAAAATCGTCATTTTCATACAAATTGCCGGGCCATTCGAACACTTTTGTATGAAAATGCTGATTTTTTTCGCGTTTCAAGCATTTGTCTCAAAGGAAAACTTTGTTCATATTGACGGCCTCAGTTGCTCCTACAAGGATCGGAAAATGTTTTTGTTACGTATTGTATAAGTTTCAATACCAATTTAATTCCCTAGTTTTCCAAGGACATCGGGATAACTAACTAAGACTAACTTAGGTCCTTAATTTAAGCTTAATTTTGGATACCCTACTCAGGTACACTCGAAGTTGGGATGATATTGAAATTCAATTTATTACATAGTTATGTGGGGTCGAAAGGACCTCGTGACTGGCTGAAGGTCGCTCAGCGGGAGATGTAGAGATTGAATCAGAAATGAGAAAATTGGTAATTTATTTTTGGCAATTCAATAATCTTTAATTATAATTACTTAATTAATAAATATGGATTTTGCTGTCCGAAATTATCGATTTATTATTAATAATAATTGTGTAGATAAACCTGTTGAAAAAAGATAAACTAAATTGAAATTTATTAAAGAAAAGCTTAATTAAACTGACAAGTTTATTTATCAGGAAAATTTAAAATATACCCAGACACCATCTCGTGATCAGTGGCGGAACTACATATTCCAACCAATGTTAAGTAGAATTGATATCCGCAACGCCATCTATTATTTTCCAGGTAAATTAAAAAACCCCGACTTTTAAAGCGAAGAGCGAACGCAAGGGAACTTGCTTTCACGTAAAAACCGCAACGAACTCTGTCCATCCATTCAAGAGCTGCGATGCCAAAGACAGACACACACACAGACAGAAAGACAAACCAACTATCGCGAATCCGGTAAAAACACGATCAGTTATCCGGTGACAAAAACGTCTACAAACGCTCTGACCCTCGTTTTAGCACAGTCGGGTAAAAATTAACCTCTTATTTTCCTTCTTACACTCAGGAATTCTCTACTAAGTATAACATAGGTTGAAAGCTTCTCACGGTGCAAAGTATAGCGTTGTGCACAATAAACTGGGAGCTTAGTTGTTAATGGCACAGTGCATTCCGAGTGAAGGAAAATGAAGGCAAAAGAACACTATTCTTGTTTTGTGTAAGGAATTTCAAATAATTTATATTTTATCAGAGGTTAAGCAGAGGTTCCCAAACTTATTTTGTCAAACGCCCACTTTAAAAAATCAGTTATTTTGTAGCGCCCCTCATTTTTTTCACCATAAAAACCTGAATCACATATTTGTCTTGCCTATAGTTTAATTCAACCTATATTCTAAACTAGACTTTTTTTACAAGAGAGAGCAATAATAATACATACACCAGTACATTAGAGTATCTTTTATAAAAAAATAACAATAATCAACATTGTTAATTTTAAATAAATAAATAGCAATAATAATACAATTTTACAATAATAAAGAGTATCGGAAGTGGGGACCTCACCTGCGAAACTTTAAAACACGAAATTTTTTCAGTGTTTGATTCCTTTAACGATATAAATAGCGTTGTGAACGCATTAAAATAATAAATATTAATTACATTTTTAGTTTATATTTGTACAATAAAAAAGGATATAAATATGAACTAATAAATGGATGTTGTGTAGTAAGAGGATTTTAATTTCAGTTAATTTTAAAATATGAAATAGCTGAAGTTATAAATCACTCATTGCTTAAATCACATCAGCGCCCCCCAACTTTATTCTGGGCCCGTTACCACCCTTAAAGCCTCCAGCGCCCACAAGGAGGCGTTATCGCCCACTTTGGGAAAGACTGGGTTAAGGGAATCCCTGAATTTTCCGGGGGAAAAAACTTTTTTATGAAAACTGTTTACAGTTTAAAGTGAGAATGTGAAGCTTTTCTAAACACATACGCCAAAAGTGGCCGTTTTTTGTAATTATGCGTAGAAAAGCTTCAAGTTCTCACTTTTAACTCTAAACAGTAGTTCATAAAAAACTTTGAAGGGTTATCTAGTGCCTGGTCAAGGCAAAATTTTAAATGATCTCTCCGTTTCCTATCAAATGATTAATTTTAAAAGTCTAATATCCGCACATTTAGTTAAAGATTCAAAGATTCAAATGTTTATTCAGTAATTAGACCTTTACAGGCACTTTTCCACGTCAATAAGTATAATTTATGTTACGTGTAAAGTATATTAAAATTTAATTTATTTTTAAAGAAAAGCTACCGTTACCAGCGCTTCGTAACGACCACTGCTGAGAAGAAACGCCGAAAGAAACTCATTTTCACAGTATTGGTCGCCTACTCACCAGAAGGGCTTTGTCATATTATTATAATTGTCTTTTAATTAATAAATACTTATAATATAATACAATGTTGACACATTATAACATGTAATGTAACATCCCGTGGATATGACCACCGCTCCGGATGGTACCTGGTCCAAAGGCTATCCATAGCAATTCAAAGAGGTAATGCAGCAAGCATAATGGGTACCTTTGATGCGGGTACGATTCGGGGTGGTATTTTTGACTGATTACTTTATTATGTATAAATTTTGACGAAACTGTTGTGAATTTTGTAATGTTTTTTTTTTCCAACGAATAAAGTTGACATGTAATGCTTGCGAACAAGTAAACAAACATAAATAGCGTAATAAAAAATATTAAGTAGTCAAAAAAAGCGAAGCCGAGCTGACCAGTCCCTCCCGGCAGCACCCGTTCACGAGTAGACGCACGGATCAGCCATCGTTTAACTCAACCATATTAGAGGGAATCAAACGACCCGACCAGCGACGCCACCATCGGATTGTACATTATAGTTAGATCGATTATAAAAAATACACATTGCATTTGTATTTATATTTATATTTAATAATATTTTCAAAGGCAGAAAAATTACAATGTGACATTTATATCTCTCACAAAACCACAAAACAAATTTGATATACTATCAATAGATAACGGCTATAGTTATCTATTGATAGTATATCAAATTTTACTCTAATTGGAAATTATACGATTACACTTGGCTTTTGGGATCCACAGCCCTAGGCTCTGTCTACCCTGTTATGACGTATTTTATTAATTTGTTTGTCTTTTTTAAGATAATTCTAGATTTGTCTCAACTAACCGTAACAAATTCAAGTGATTGGTATTTCTATTAAAAAGCAGCAAAAAGTACTTGAAGCGGTTAATACTTAAATTTTGTTCATCTCCTTTGAAATTATTTTATCTGCAGAAAAATCCGCCAATCCGGAGTTCGATCCCCAGACAGAAGTTTACTTTGGGGTTAACACAATCAGTGTGATTAGCCCGAATATAAAAAAAAATGTAATAAAGTCAACTTGGAAAACAATAACATATTTTTTTTTTATTTAATTTTTTTACAATATATTATTGTGAGGCCAAAGTACCTATTAATAAAGATTAAATAAACCCGAACTTGATAGAGTTCCGTCGTTTTATTACTGAGTTCCATCGACCACCTTCCGTCTCCGTTATCAGACCCTAGACATCGCCTACCATAAAATGCTCATGAAGACAAACCGAACTAGTTCTGCTCTACGCAATGTTGTAACGTTGTTTTATTGTTCTGTTGAATATCTCCTGGCTCCATCATCAGAACAGCTCATTGACTTTATAAAATTATATATTGTCGTCTAAAATACACAAGTATTCAAAATTTCATCTCAATTGAGGAAAACTGGTTTAGTAAAGTTTCAAGATTTGACCAATACAAACATACATATACAATATGTAACAAAAACTCTTCCGATCCTTGACGGGGTAACTCAGACCGTCAATATGAACAACTTTTTCTATGGGACGAATGCTTGAACCTCGAAGAAAAAATCGACATTTTCGTACGAATTGTAATGTCGATTTTTTTTCGAGTTTCAAGCATTGGTACTATGGGAAAAGTAATTCATATTGATGGTCTATGTTGCTCCTACAAGGATCGGACAGGGTTTTTGTTACACATTGTATACCAGATACATTGCAAGTTAAATAAAGGCTTGTAAAACACCTTTTACCTCTACCTAACCCTAAAACAGGGTCCACAGAGCCCGAGACCCGTTACCCACTAATGCTTGTCGGATTATGTGGACCCTCATCCTAATCGATACGGCCATGTCAGTGCCAGTCTAATTGACACCTTATTACATTGGATTTAAGCATATTTCTAGCTGAAACATAAATTGTAACTGACATTTTAGAGCTGTTCTAAATTACACGTTATTACATTACTTTAAAGTTGGTTTTGCAATAGTTGTTAAAGGACTTGCGTCATAACCCATGGTTATACGAGTAATATAGGTATTTGATATGGTTATGTCTGATGCCATCCAAATTTGGGTATTAAGAGCACCCATCCCGTCTTTCTTTTCATACAAACGCTCGTACGTAATTATTTTGTTTTAACTGATCTTTCTTGAAAATTTTTGAACTAACAGATATCTTGTGCACTATTTCTAGGTTTCTATCAATATAAAAAATGAATATTTGGAAAAACAGTTCAGTATACGCCTCCAAAAATCTGCTTTTCGGCACAAATTTTACCTGAACTACGACCGTTCATAAAGTACTCATAAATTATTAAAAAAAAAAATATTTCGATAAAAACCTCGCAAATGTAATGAAAATTTAAATAAAAAACATTTATTTCACCTATTTGTAAGGCTTACTGACTAAGCCGTATATCCTGGAACAAGTTTTATGAAATTTCCGCACCCTATGAATAGTTAATATTCGTTCAATTGATAGTTAATAATAATACTAATTTCATTAAATACAGTGCAAACCGAGCCCTAAGGAGCTATCTCTTTCTTTTTGGTTTGCTTTTTTTTCTAGCACTGTCCTGGATGAAAAAACAAGCTTTTCGAACTATGCTCGCGTTGACGTCAGAGTCGTCGGGAAGGGCCGCCTTAAGCTTGTGAATCAAAAATGATTTTCGGTATTCACGGCAGTTTTTGAGATGCAACATACTCTTTAAGAGGCATTTCACATTTGGTTGGCTGTGCTCGCACAATCAAACATTTTTAAAGATTATTAAAAAATATGACTCATTTGTAGAAAAATGTTTCATTAACTTTCAATATATTCATATGTTAGATGTTATAGACATGTTTTTTATTGTTTATGACTGTGTATCGAGAATAAGGTCATCAAAAATTTAAAATTTTGATGACCATATTTTCGATGTAGTCAATGTCTACACAATATACCTACAAACATGCCTAAAATATCCACAATATAATTATATTGAATGTTAATGAAACACTTTTTTTTCAAATGTGACACAGTTTTTAATAATCTTTAAAAATGTTTGATTGTGCGAGCGAGACAGCAAACCAAATGTGAAATGCCTCTTAATCATTTATCATATCTCGTTTATTTATATTTTCTGTAAGGTGTATCTACAGATGTAAAAACATTTTCACGTCTTTATCCCTGACGGGGTAGTCAGAGCCCAGGGCCGTAAGACCCAAAGGCCACGCCTAGCGTGGTGATGAAGGGCGTTAAGATGAAAAAAGGAATCAAAATAGTGATGGGTCGATAGCCGCATTGCCTATTAAGTTGATACAAATCCATTCCTATGCACATTCCCGCGATCGGTATTTACGATCTGCGCTGGAAAAGACTGGTAGATTCTTAGTTTTTTCTTTCTTCTATATAAAGGAAAATAAAATAAATTTGTTGTTATAGCAACACAAGAAATACATCATCTGTGAAAATTTCAACTTTCTAGCTATCGCGGTTCGTGAGATGCTGCTTGGTGACAGACAGACAGACGGACAGCGGAGCCTTAGCAATAGGGTCCCGGTTTACCCTGTGGATACGAACCATTATTAATGAATAAATAATTTTTATATTTTTTAAATCCCTTTCCCGTAATTTCCAGCATGAAGCCTAGAAAAATGACATCCCTACCGAGAAATATCGCCGCGTCAATCCGCGAAGGAAAAGTATTGCCCTCATTGC
Source organism: Acrobasis suavella (assembly GCA_943193695.1). Taxonomy (NCBI): domain Eukaryota; kingdom Metazoa; phylum Arthropoda; class Insecta; order Lepidoptera; family Pyralidae; genus Acrobasis; species Acrobasis suavella. Next base: position 13,955,281 of record OW971952.1, read on the forward strand.
CGAGGTATCACATCATTGTGGGCATTACGCTGATGTATTGCTGGATCGTAGGCGGGGAGATTGCAGTGCTTTTATCGACTAATTTTTCCTGTTATCTATCTTAAAATGTGTGTTTTAGGGCGCGTTCAGACGACACGCGTACGCCAAGTTCACGTTTAGCGCACGACAAGCGCGGCACATCAATCTCAAATTGCATTTACCGAAATCTAGTAATCATCATCATTGGTAGCCTTCCATATCCCATACTAGGTATGGACTCGCTCAGTGTAAGCCAACCACGTCAGTCCTGTGCCTTACAAAACCTGGGAGGTTACTCCAAAAGCGGTACGCAAGACGAACGTTACTGCGTATCCGCGTTTCAGTGTCAAGCAATATTGAGCACAAGCCTATGATGATAAAATCTAATTTAATTTGAAAAAAAAAAATAGGACGGCACTATCGTATGACTAATGTTTTATTTTCTGGAGTAACCCCCCAGTTCCGACCAGCAATTTTTCTTTTGCCATTGACCATCTACGTACTAATCTACAATGTCTCTGTATTTTTTTTTTGTGTCTTAGGGCGGCAAATGAACAAGCAAGTCACCTAATGATAAGTGATCACCGCTGCCCATGGACAACTGCAACACCAGGGGTGTAACAGAAGCGTTGCCGGCCTTTCAGGAAGGGAAAATGTGGGGGAAGGGAATGGGGAGGGGGGAAGGGGGTCCGGCTCTCTCACTCACCGAACGAACGAACAGGTACAGTCTGGTACTTCCTCGGACGAGCCGGCACATTCATGCTACCAGCAAAACAGAGTTTTGCCGTAGCGTGGCTCTACCAAAAATAATGTATATGATGTTAGTAAAAATATCGATTCCAGTTTTCATGCCGCAAGCTCCTGAACTATTTTCACTGCGTGGAATTGCCTTGCGGCCGGGAATTTATCGGTCGTTCATTTTAATTTGTACTCCGTTGTTTCGCGAATGTTGCTACAACCGGTAGCTGTTCAAGGTCAAAACATATTCTGTACAAAAAGTATGTTCGTTAATATGACTGCCTCAAAGCTATACAAGTGTTACCTATAGACCTCAGGGCCTTTAAGGTCATCATCATCCGAGCGTATTCCCGGTTGCGTCCTCAGCAGTAACGCTTCAGAGCCCGGGGTCCGCTACCTAACCAAGGAGATTTGACGAGGTTACTGGTTTTTATTAGGTCTTTATCCCTGATGAGGCAGACAGAGCATTTTAGTTTTGCGGGTTTAAGCATAAGGAATTATGTATAAAAAATTAAATAATTACCAGAGTTGAACGATTCCGCTTGGCAATGGATAAAGAGGAGTTTGGAAAGCTGACGGCCAACATTCAGTAATGGAGAGGCACTACGTGAAGAAGAAGAAACATAAGAAGCCCAGAGCTGCAAGACCCAAACTGTGAGCGTGATGGTGGAAAAATAAATTAAAACAGTAATGGATTGCTAGCCGCACTGCCTTTTAACATGATTCACATTTTTGCTCTGGTACATTCTAGGTTTTCGCTTTTCTCCTAGATCAATATGGAATATTTTTTGATACAAAAAATAAGTCTCTGAGTATGTTACAATAGTATAAGTACTTGTTTATTAGTACTAACGCTTCTGACTGTTATCTTTATTAATGACTGTTATCTTAATTAATGACTGTTATCTTACTATAACAATTATTTTACACAAGTGAACGAGTCTTGTTTAGGCTTAGTTTAGGAAGCAAGTAGTGGTAGTTGAAAATGACCGTTCATAAGTACAAAGTCAAGGGTTAAAGTCGCGCCTAGTAACTGTAAGGTTAAAGATCGAACTCGGTCACACAGACGCATTGCCGGCGTCTTATCCACTAAGCTATCGTAGCTTATACGAGTAAATTCCGCATCAAACTATTTTCCTACACAACTAAATATATCTTCCCTTCGCATATATAAAGTGTTCATATTTTACGAGATTCGTCTCTATGCCCGAATTTCATGTCCCTACTTCACACATAAAATAATTACAGATGAGAAGACTGGCCAAAAATTCAATTAAATGATAGGTATCAAACATTTTTAAATAATTAAGCGACACCGGGCTTGCATTTGAACCAGGATCACAAGTAGCATAAAATCTTGAGTTTCTCCATGCTTCGCAAGGCATGTATAAGCCGTTGGTCCAGACTCTCATCATTGCATGGCAGTCATCAAGCTGTGTCAGATGCCTTTAGGCAGTTAAAAAATTGACACCAGTGTTGGCCACTTATACACATGAAAAACAAACAATGAATGACAAGAGGGAATGGGTACTTGCAGCTATTTAAATAAGACATTATTATAACGTATGTATACAATGTAATTTTTTTTTTTATTTAACTGAACGCCTCTGATCATGCTGCCTACTAATCAAACTGTCTATGCCAAATTTTAGTTATATTGACTGGGAAGCAAAATGCCTACCTCGCAATATTACTATGCAGCATTTGAACTAAAGGTAATATTATTGACTAGAAAGCAAAATGCCTATTGAAAAAAAAAACTGGGTACTAAGAATCTATAATTTAAGGTTAAGGATTTTTAAATCTAATTCGCACAAAATGCCTCGTGTTCAAATTTGTAAATCTGTACATTATTCGTATGACAATAAGTTAGACTTCTTTAGCTATTTTATTTTATATTTACATGCTCATATTAAATGAGCTATCTATAGGGAAGTTTTTATGTACGTTTTACGACGAGCATTGTTAATTTGGCATTTTAGAGCGTGCTAGTTTTTCTTGTGACTTTGCTTGTTTTTGTTGAAATTCTTGTATCATTTTCTTAGTTTTTTTTTAGTTTTACATAATTCAAACAGCTAAAAATACCTAATACCAGACCATTTTGAATAACATGATAGAAAAAATAGCTTAAACATAAAAATATACTTGTGCAAGTATTTACTTTGATTATCAGATTTTTTTTTTTGCAAAATACTGGAAATTTAAACCATTTCTTATAGAATATTTTCAAATGACAGAAAATATGGTTTACTACACTACAATTGTCTTAAGTCTTCCATGATATAGTTTTAAAGTAGAACGAGTTTTTGAAATTTCAATTTGAATGAGTTGCTACTAAAAACGAGTCATTTGTAGATAATAATTTAACATATATAGGCAAGCAGTTCAATTGGTGTATTTTTATTGTATAATTTTTTTATGTGGAATACAGAAGGATTTAGGAAAATCGTAATTTACTGAAGGAGCTATAAACAGTAAGTGGGTACTTATTTTTATAGCACACAGGACCGATACAGCTTAACACGACATTCTGGATTTTATTTTCGGTTATATCATACATATTTTACATATTACATAAAAAGGGACTGTTATACATTTTATAACAATATTTGAGCCCACCACGTTTGCCCGAATTATCCTGGACCGATTAGATTTAACACAAAACAGTTCGACGTGTTTGCGAGCAAACATTTAACTAATTATATATATATAGTTGCTCGTCCTACCAGATTGGGCTCTCAGTTATTCATTCAATTAGTAATGAGCTAGAAACTTTTTATTGTTTTGGATTACTTTGTTACTTTATTTTAAGTTAACATTAATAAGGTAGTAGGTCAAACATACAACTTTTACCATAGTTATCTTATTCCCTTGTTTCCTTTCCTGAGCGCGAATTGATTACTTTAGTTTCAAAATGGTCAGGTGCTGCACGTGATTACAATTACTGACAATCAAATTTGTCTAAATTGTACTATTTTTACTAGGCTTGGCGTCGGGGGTAAACTAACGTTATCAAGGGCTAGCGTGCAAAAGGTTTATGTTAGTTATTGAGTCTTCCAACCCTTGATACCTTGTAGGGATAAAGTAATGCGTTCAACCTTAGAAATTTAAGCTGAATAAGCTATTTATCATACAGTTATTATAGTAATTATAAAACTTGCATGCAAAGCCCATAAATTACCCGGTATTATTAAATATTCAATAAACATGAATGAATGAAAATTGGTCTGGGGTAGAGACCCCTGGGTGGAGTATCCCAAAAGCTACCTCTGTCGCCGATTCATTTCCGGGGAATCTCAAACTCGAGAGAAATAAATTATGACTGTCGCAAATTCTACAGTTTGACCTAGTTTAACTTGAAAGTTGAAATTAACTTAAATGGTTAGTGTAACTAAATTATTAAGCTAGATAACGTAGATATACTTATGTTTTAAACAATTTTTTTGCTGCAAAGAAAATATTGCAAGAAAGGAGACCTTTGTCTAACAATGAAACTATGTTTTATTTTTATTTTAATTTATTTATTGCTCTTTACATTGTACAAATACAATGCAGAAGGAACATACCCGTAATAAATCGAACCACGGACTATACAACATTACTTTAGTATAATTGTAATAAAGTAACAGACAAAATATAAATAAAAATTTCGTCATTTCCATACAAACTGCTCGGGCGGCTGCACACTTATGTATAGAAATGCCATTTCTTTTTTATTTTTGACTTTTATTTGAAATTTCATTATACTAACGTGTTGTAATATAGTCCATGGTTCCATTTATTACAAGTATGTCACTTTCACGGTGTATCACGTTTACAAAGTCACTTCTTACTAGGTATATACATTATAAATAAAGGTAATCTTATCATGTCGATGGTTCCAACGGTAAAATTTTATTTTAGTCTCTCCAGGATGTTGCCATTTACTTCGTTTTGTCCCCAGTAATAGAGCTGGTGGGGTACGATGGGTACGAAACGAAGTGTGGATGATTTTTGCTCAAAATAAGATAAAATAGTTTTTCTTAACTAAAAAACCGAATTATACCCCAAACGACACAACCGATTTTAATAAAATTTCTATGGGACGACCCGACAAGTATGCCCTTTTAAACAAAAAACATAAAAAAAAGAATTATCTAAATTGGTCTAGGCGTCTTCGAGTGATTGGTGAACACAAATAAAAACAAAAAACCATATATACATTCAAATTTGTAACCTCCTTTTGACGAAGCGGGTTGCCAATACTAGCAATTCGATTCAAAGTGTACCTTTGTTTAAATAACTAAAATAGGATAATTTACATATTTACAAATAAAAAGAAAAAGTGAAATATCTTCTATAAATTATATTTGAAACATGGTCCCCATATAAATTGAATAATTTTATTTGTGTTGAAGAAATGTTTTGTAAGTTCAATAAAAACATCTTCTTTTTCAAGTCGGTCAAAAGATTTTATTAACACTATTACTTTTAAATATACTTTATCATAAACTTGCCATGCACCATAAAAAAGCGTTAGAAACGTTAACGAAATTAAAACTTTACAATCGTAAAATTATATTTGCTCTTGAAATTATAAAACTATATTTTTACGACGTTTTAACAGCATAGCGTACATAAGTAACCGCATAACTATAAACAGAAAATTAAATTTCCTAAAAGCTTAGAAATAACTGCCAAAGAAGTGTTAAAACTCAGTTCTAACCAAAAATACGGTTGTCCAAAACAATTGATTAATTAAAAGTAAAACAATTATTCATCTTGTTTTTGAAAGGTCAGGCTTAGATTGTTATTTTTAAATATAAAATACAAAAAGGAATAAAAGTCGTTTACTGAATTTGACATTGTAATTTACCACTTTTTTCGCTTTATTTGTGTAAAGTGATTTGGCCTTTGTTATACGAAAACTTTAAACAAAAGACCAACTTCAGTTCCAATGACAATAATTACTTACGCAACATTTGGTTTACATTGATTACGTATTATTTTTTACACTTATATTGAACCGATTTTGATAAAAATATCATGGCATGGCAATTTAATCGAGATAGAAAGAGCGAGATGTCCCCACCACTTTCCCACTTATCTTCATATCTATATATTTATTATCAACAAACAATATATTATAATTACAAATACATATTATTACTACCTAATGCTAATTGCTGCTTCATTTAATTACCAATTTTCTTGATGTTTTCAGAGAAAGCTTTATTTTTAGTGTTGCGGCTCCCTAAATTGTGCGCGGCTTCCTACGCTGGCCACACTGAGGGGTGCGCGGGCGCGCGGGAGGACACTGCATCCTTCACCAGACGAACGGACCACCGCCGTCGTGCTCTCTTGCCTTCCATCCGTTCAGTGACTAAGAAGTAATGTGCGCTCTGTCTGTGAGTGCCATGAACGTCATCATTTCTATAGTGTAATTCACAATTTGTATTCCTTTTTTATTTGGCTGCAAGTGTTATTTGTTATTTCATATAAAATATTGTCGAAAAACAAACAAGAGTCAAATACCCAATGGTGAAACATATCTTCGTAACAACGAAACGTCGAATATCATCATTGATATTGCAATTTCAGATAATTTCATCTAAACTTCCTCTCCCATTCATCCCTAACCGGTTAGGAAACCCTCACAAGAGAATGGATTAATTCCATCTTTGATTTGATGTCACTGATTTCATTGGAGTTTCAAAGTTAAGTGGACCTATGATTGACCCTTGCGGTACTCCAATTAAGAATCAACGTAATTGAGTTAATTAGTTAAATGTGACCAGAGTTTTTAAGAGACGAAATAAAGAAAAGGTATGAGGCGAGGCAGGGGCCAATACTAAATTGTGATTCTTTTAGAGTAAATTTCCATACAAACGTATTCCCCGGATTCCTCGCCGTATAGTACCAATTAAGAAATATATTTTTCCAAATCTTTGGGTATATAATCCCTATGTATTCGTTTGTTTTTTTTTTTTCATAATTTTATTATTGAAAGAGATACGAACCTCTGGAAACCTGAAAACTGGTAAGATTTTTCACTGTGTTCCAGCACCTTAGCAAACAAATTTGCAAGATTGTTCTACAAATAGAAAAAAAAGGAACACAGCAATAGCAAATCTTAATTTTTTTATGAAAAAAGAAATTCAATCGGTAACGATTTGGAGGGAGGGAGAGAGGAATCAGAAAACTACGAAACGTTAATTTTATGTACTTTTTATAGGCATTTTCGGTCCGAGCTGCAGTTGTCTCTACCTATCGCGAGATATTCGGATACGGTGTGACAGCAATAGATTTTACAAATACCTATTTTTCAATTCTCTCGACTTTAGTGTTTCCTCTTAAGTGCACCCTTTTCCTCCTGCTTAGTAAAAAAGGTCTTGCCAGTTGATTCCCTTGTCGCGCAGATCGTACAAGTTGGTTTCTTAAAATAATATATCTTTTTTGAACTTCTCAACTACTTTCCTGTCATTGTAGCAGTACCCTGTTTCCCTCTGTCTTACGACACTAAATGTCTAAAACTAAAAATGTCGTCGTATAGTTATTACTATACGACGACATTTTTTTCTTAATTTGGTCTCAATATCCTCAAATAATGTGATATAATCGTAATTGACGGTCTCCGTGGCGTAGTAGTCACCATGGTAGTCCGCCACCCAGAGGTTCCGGGTCCTATCCCCGGTCAGGGCAAGTTGGAGATCTTTTTTAAATTGTTCTGGGTATTAGGTACTTATCTATATGTGTATTTGTTAAAAATTTAGTGTCGTTGAGTTAGTATCCCGTAACACGAGTCTCGAACTTGCTTTGGGGCTAGCTCAATTAGTGTAGTATGTCCGTATATATTTATAATTTATTATTTAATGTCGACAGTAATATTTTTTTCTAAATAATTTAGAATAATGTAATGTAAAACTTTATATAGTGTTTTTGGCGTTCCGTAAACTCATAATATAATATGTATCTATTTATGAAGACCTGCTATAGAATTTCCCTCTTATTCATAAAAAAATACAACCATTTGCTAAACCTATTACCTTTTAGTTAAAATATATTTTGTCTCGTTCTTTCTATGTTTAATATTAAAATGTTGTTGTTGTCATGTTTTCACTTAAATAGGTTTAGCAAACGTTTGTATATTTTTAAGAATAAGGGGTTTTGTCTTTGCTACTGTACGCAATCTTATAAAGTAATTTGTTTATCAGAATATAAAAAATAAAAGAATATGGAAGCAAGGTACATCATCATGGATCTGATTACGACTCATTGTCCACGTAATTGAGATACTGTTTGTGTAGAACAGGTTGTAGCCCACAGACTAAATAATAGACTAGACAGAAGAGGAGAGCTAGTGTAACTAAATAAAGTGTTTCGTCAGGCGTTCTTTTATGGCCCTTTTAAAGCGCTGTGACCATCTTCAAATTAAATATCTTATTTTCCAACTTTTTGGAACGAAGTTCCTTATCGCGTGTTGAGAAAGGGGGCTAGACGTAAAAATTAAGACCAAAAGTTGTAACGACACTTTTTGTTCGTTCAAATTTATGAAGATAATAAAAACTTGATTTTAAAACGCAGAAACGCAGAAAAGAGTTTGAATGTTATTTAGACCTATTTATATTTTACTTCGTTCCATCCGGGTGTCCCTTGACACCTTTCAAGTTTTTTATTTGTTTAATAATGGTTGATATTTATTTCTAAAGAAGAGGTCGCATCAAAAAGTTAGATTATCGTAGATAACTTAGTATAATTCAATTAAAAATTACATATAAGGTTGGGGAAAAAGTCTTATTGCATATAGTATGTATGAACTTGTAATAAAACCACTTTGGCTATACTATTTGTACCTGGCTGGTTTTGGTATCATTTAAAAGAAGATAATTCCAAATTTAAATTAGGAAAATGCGTGATTTTCATTTGTTTTTCTTACCGTCAAGATGAGTGAATCTAATGAAGAAATTAGATACATTTTAAAATTTTACTACCAAAAAGGTAAAAATGCAACGCAAGCCACGAAAAACATTTGCGATGTTTATGGACTGTGCAGTGTCTGTGAGAGTAGCACAAATTTGGTTTTAGCGTTTTCAATCCGGAAATTTTGATGTCAAAGATCCACGTCGCTCTGGTTGCCCTGTTATGGATAAAATGGATGCTATTTTAGAAAAAGTGGAGCAAGATCGGCATATTAGTAGTTCATTCGATTGAATCACTTGGGAACACAGGTGCAGATCAAATTCTGGTTACTGCCCGCCGCGAAGTGTCGACGTAGCGCTTTCCGGCGGTCTGGATGAGTCGTCGTTGGGGACAGTGCAAGCGATAATATCCAACGGGTTTAGCTCGGCGTAACAAACATAACTATTTTATAATTTTTCATGTTCATATATATATAATACAACTGTCAATATAATACAATACAACAAGCCGCTTCCAATTGGTCGTTTTCAAACACTTGGGTAAGGTATATGTATCTCCAGTAGCGGCTTCCGATAGTGCAAAAGTATTGCCAAAAATTTAAATTAATAATATACTGCAAAATTTATATTTGCTTTAGTTCTCTTTTATGAATTTACTTAGAGTTTATTAACTTAAAGTTTATAATCATTGAACTTTGGTCTATTTGTCTTACTGCAGCAATTAACTTTTTGTTTTGTCTGTATTTTAAGCCTGTGCAAGTGTGACTATTGCATGTGTAGTTTAATTTTTGTGTGTGTGTGTGTCGGTAGTGACAAATCCATCTATCTATTCATCATCATCATCATTTCAGCTGCATAACGTCCACTGCTGGACATAGGCGTCTCCCAAAGATTTACAAAACGACTGATCTGCGCCCTGCATCCAGCGCTTTCCAGCGACCTTGGTCAGGTCGTCTGACCATCTTGTAGGTGGGTGTCCTACGCTTCGCTTGCCAGTACGTTGTCGCCATTCGAGAACCTTTTTGCCCCATCGGCCATTGGTTCTTCAAGCTATGTGTTCCGCCCACAGCCACTTTAACGAATTAATCCACTGGGCTATGTCAGTGACTTTTATTCTTCTAAGAATTTCCTCATTTCTGATTCGATCACGTAGGGAAACACCGAGCATAGCCCCGTCCATAGCGCGCTGAACGACCTTGAGCCTATCTATCTATTATCTAGTTTTAATTTAGTATAAATTTTATTTTCTACATCGATATAATATAATTATTGTTACCTTAATATAAACATATTCAGTCTTATTATAAAACAAGGTTTAGAGATAGATCGAGTTTTAAAGTCGGTCTAAACTAGGTAACAAATAAAATCTTATTACAAAACAAGGTTTATGTTTTGTTCTGAGGACGATCCTCGGTCTAAAGATAAACCAGCTAGGACGCTAGTTTAAGCTCCGACTAACCTAAAATTCATGACAGAAATCAAAACAAAACAATAAAATTATTGTGAAATCTTAGTAAATCCGAAAGTTTACCTGATGGCTAATAATAAATGATTATTATATCCAGGAAATGTGTTAAAACTGCCATGATTATGATATAAAAGTGTTTTTATTGTTTTACAAGTTTCTATGACAAACACGATTTCAACACTTTTGTTCGTTTATTTCCATTCACAACATTAAAAACACGATTTTATATTTATAACATAATACAACACACATATAAAAACGATATTTGTTAATATTATTTACAATTTACAAACGTAAACAAAATCATAGGTTACGCTCCATGACAGCTTATTATGACAAGTGCCCACAGACTAAATATAGAATTACGTTGTTAAAGTTGTCAACTTAGCTTCGTTCCGTTTTTTGATACTATAATAATTACTTTATTACTGTATAGTAAATGTTATTTAGTAATCAGATCAATAAATAAGAGGTTATTGGTAAAATGATATACTTTGCATAGTTTTGAATTAATTTTATTTAAAATTATTTCGCTTTTAATTAAAATATTTGCGACGAAAATATATTATTATGAAAAATGGAACGAACTACTTCCTTTCTACTTCCGGTTAGACTAAGTTATCTATCTAATTCCGTCTTTGGTTCAGGATTTGTAATAAAAGAAAGTCTAAAGTAGATTTATCGCTTGTTACCGCACTAAACCCCGACTTAGATAATACGGGACTAAACCACGATTATGGCCTTTTTTATAATAAGACTGATACTGTCTATTAATTGAGAAGTCTATGTGGCACAGAAAGGCCCAAACGAGGTTTGCTCCACATTTTATATTTATGAAGCATTATGCCCTTTTACACGTGCCCACCTCGCAGCTGTTGCTACTTTGAAAACGAGAGTTTTCCTTTCCTCTGAATAGGGGTAAATTATTAAATCATCCTTACTGTTTAAGAATAGAAATAGAAAATCTTTATTTGGAGCATAAACAAGAATATATACGTGAATATAAATCATACATTCTGATATTGCCATACGAGTGATGTAAGCATAATCACGTAAGCAATTTGCCTACTTCTTTTTTATTGAACGTTTGAAGAAAAAGTTTAATAACAGGCCAAGTGCGAGTCGGACTGGCGTACAAAGGGTTCCGTACCAAAATCTATAAAAATATCACGTTTCTTAGGGAGCCCTCCTGAAATATTTATTTTATTCTGTTTTAGTATTTGTTGTTACAGTGGCAATAGAAATACATCATCTGTGAATATTTCAACTGTTTAGCTATCACGGTTCATGAGATAAAGTCTATTGACAGAGGGACAGACAGACAGCGGAGTCTTACTAATAATGTTCCGCTTTTACCTTTTGGGTACGAAACCCTGAAAAACAAAAGTTCTATAAGTTTTCTCGGATAGTCTTAAGTTTTTACGTAAGTACGTTTCACGTGTATAAGTTTAGTATATTCAATAGAATTAATATTTTTTGTAATAAATTGGTCTACTGCAAGGCCAAGACCCGCCCTATTTTTTTTTATTTATTTAACTTTATTAGAATAAGTAAATGTAAATGGCGGACTGAAGGCTTTTTTACCAGTAAACCAACAGGTGATACTAAGAAAGTCATTATCTCGGGTAAGTACAACAGTAAATAATAAAAAACTAAAAGGAGTAAGTATATATTATACTTATATATGTGTATATATCGTGGATAAACCTACAAAAAGAAATACATAAAAAATCGTATTGTATTCTTAATATTTCAATCGCCCAATCGTGATATGCAATAAGTATATATAAATGTAATACGTATGTCATTATAGTATATAATGCATTATATTATTATATAATGCATTATATACTAACATTAGTTATAAGTTGTATACTACGAGTAACAAACTTGGATCTTTGATATCTGAAAATAAAACCATTTCATTTCATTACATTCCCCTGACCTTACAAAGTTGACAGCATGGGCTGACAATAAAATGGTCTGACAGCCCAGCCTGTGTCTCCCCGTTTAGGTCTCAAAAATATACCTATACATATTATTACTATGCGCGCGGCGACCACTCCAGAGTGGGAAATTCAGTTACATGACTCTTTTGTCCAGAGATGAAGAATTAAAATGAGTTGCAATGGATTTCTAGGCATCTAAACCAGGCCTGTGTCTCTCTTCGTTTAGGTATCGAAAATATACCTACATTATTACTATGCGCGCGGCAACCAATCCAGAGTGGGAAATTCAGTTACATGACTCTTTTGTCCAGAGATGAAGAATTAAAATGAGTTGCAATGGATTTCTAGCCATCTAAACCAGGCCTGTGTCTCTCTTCGTTTAGGTATCGAAAATATACCTACATTATTACTATGCGCGCGGCGACCACTTCGAAGAGGAAAATTCAATTACATGAATCGTTTGTAAAGAATTATAAAAATTAAATTGGCTTGCAATGGATGTCTAGGTATCTAAACGAAGAGGTGAGGAGTTCTGACGCGAGCTAAAGTAAACCATAGCGCTAACTACATTACGTAATATTTCTTTGAATTTATTTTCTAAGTAAGACTTCTGTACGTGATTACTAATACTTATTCTGTGTAAAACGAAACGGTACATAGTTCTGACGCGAGCTAAATTAAATCATATCGCTAACCACATTGAGTTGATATTTCTTTAAATTTCTTTGCTGAGTGATACTTCTGCACGTGAGCACTAGTACTTATTCTGTGACACAGCTACACGTGATACGAATCTCAGTACACACATAAACTGATTCACTAATGATCTACTAATATATAATTGACGTATGTCTTGTCACCTGCTGTCATAAGACGGATCTGTGTCGCTAATTAACCGCAGCTAATCGCAGACACTAATTCTGACAGGGAAGGGATTATGTCACAGTATTAGTCCTTACATATAACCACTGTTACCTTAATCCGGCAGCCAGAGCATTTTGGGTCTTGCTGCTCTAAGCAAACAGCCCAGGGCCAGAGTTGGGCAAAATGTAATTAAACTACTAATTACTAACTACAATTACATTTTTTAGTTAGTAATCGCAACTACATAATAACAAAAAGTAATTTAAAAAGTAGTTGAACTATAAACTACAAAAAGTAGTAGTAATCACAATTACAAACTACTTTTTGAAACTACATATTTTATAAAGATTTACTTTCTTATAAATTTTCGTTTCTTGCTTACTACTTTTTACACTTACAATTTCGAAATACAACACCTTTAACACACGCCCGCGGTAATAAATTCTTATTGTAATTTGTAGTTATAACTACTTAATTACAATTACAAATTACAACTACAGTAGTTTCAATTGTTGTAGTTAAATTTAATGTAATTTCAACTACTTGTAGTTAACTACGTGTAATTGTAATTTGTAATCAAACTACACAATAGTAGTTAACTACGCCCAACTCTGCCTAGGGCCAATGAAATCAAAGGCCATCATTATTAGATATTATATCTACGATAATCGTAATAGGTAACCTAGTGTATATGATATCCGTATTTAAAATAAATCGATGATAAGTTCGGAAACTTCCGGTCCAATTGGGTACGTTTCTCCGTTAAAAATTTATTATTTTATACAGTAAAGAGGATAAAATGATACAAATAAATAAATTGAATATATAAATAAATATAAAGGGACAAATTACACTAATTGAGCTAGCCCCAAAGTAAGTTCGAGACTTGTGTTATGGGATACTAACTCAACGATACTATATTTTATAACATATACATATATAGATAAACATCCAAGACCCAGGACAATTTGAAAAAGACCATTTTCCAACTTGCCCTGACCGGGGATCGAACCTGGGACCTCTGGGTGGCGGACTAGCATGGTAACCACTACGCCACGGAGGTCGTCAAACTAGTCTATAGAGATAAGTTTCCTGATAAATTATCACATATTTATCCCAAAGTAGACAGAGCCCAGGGCCCTCAGACCCAAAGGCAATGTTTGGCGTGGGATGAAAAAAATGGAATCATATTTTTGCAAAACCGATTTCATCCCCGAACTACATAACCGATTTTGATAAAATTTATAAGCCCTTTTAAATAAAAAAAGAATTTTTCAAATCGGTCCAGACGTCCAGGTGTCGCGATACAGCCTAGTGACACACAGACCGACAGACAGACAGTGGAGTCTTAGTAATAGGGCCCGTTTTTGCCTTTTAGGTAGGGAGTCCTAAAATGTGTAGTTTCATAGTACGCCCTACCAGTCAATATGCAGAACGCTCGTACTCGAGTAGCGTTTAAAAGTGCAGTGCGTGCACATTATCTTCGAGAACTGACAGATAGAATACAAATAATATACATGTAGTATATGTATTGGTTATTATATCTTATATATATGTATATTTTGAATGTAAGTTTATTGATATATATGGTTATTTTAATTAATATATTCTTATATCTTTTATTATTAATATATTTTCCAAAATCACATTATTTTGCGCCTCCTTCAAAAGACTTCTTAATCTCGGCATTATCAGTAGGTTGACTGGTAGATAAAGCCTATGGCTTTAAGTCCGCCTATTACATTTGTAATAAAGTTAAATAAATAAATATTAATTTTACTTACTAAAATAAAAAAAAAGTTGCATAAACTTACATTAAGTTTTTCTTTGCACTAGATATTCACCGCGGGATATCATTATTTCGGTTTAAAAACTATAACAAGTTAAATTAGCATCTACCAGTTAGGGCCGTAACAGACGGGGCGCAAGTTGCGCCGCGTAACAGCTAGTGATGGGCGGTGCATAAATACTCAATCAACCTATTTGAGTATTTACTCAGTAGATTGAGTAAATACCCGATAAATATCCTTATTTATCCATTTGGTGAATAGATTGATTTATATGAGTTGCGACTCATATTTATATTCATATTCATTATTTCATGTTTTCATGACAATTTTAAAACTTAAATATAGTATACACTTGCAACTCTTGTCGGAAAGTGTGTGCATACGCCATAATATGCCTAAAATGTAGGTAAACGTTATATGCGACGCTAAAATATATAAAAATACCACACTAATCTTACACTAAAAGTAGGCTTCTTTGACTAATTATCATTTTTTGGTGGGAGGTGTGCAAAGACGTAATTTTATGTTAAAAGAAGTAAACAGACATCAAATGCGATGTCAATATATGAGCACGCTCTATTTACTCTATTTATTAAATCTAGTGAGTAAATACTCAAATGGGTAGATTGAGTACAATCCACTGCCCATCTCTAGCTGTTACGCGACGCAACTTGCGCCTCGTCTGTTGCGGCACTTAAGTGTACAGTTATATGCACGAAGCGGGCTTTTTATCGACTCGCTGGCTCAAACTTCAAATTTTGTTCTTCCAATACGTTGCCACTTTTACGCCTTTCTCCGAGGCAGACTATAGGTCGAGCATGGTACAGCTGGTAGGACACAAAGGGCATGAGAGGGGGTGCTGCATAGTCTGGTCGTCGTGACCACATGGCACTGTGCTTCTGTTTGGTCAATGTAGCGCCAGCGCGCCAGATTGTGCCTACATCGAAGCGGGCTTAGCTATGATCACAACAACTTTGTTGTAATTGACGAAGCAAGCGCGTGTGATATAAAATTGATCATTTTATTCATCATCATCATCACTTCAGCCCTTCTTCCGCCGACTGCTGAGCATAGGCCTCCCTTCGTCGACGCCATCCATCTCGGTCCGATTGAGCGACCCATGACTTTTACTATGTCGTCAATGATCATTTTACTAAGGGTTATAAAATATTTTCACACTTTTCGATGGTTATTCTGAAAACACCATGTAAACCACAAAGGGCTTTTTGCAAAAAAGGAAATTTCCCGATTGGTGCACCGCTGGTATTCAGCTCGCAAAAGGATGCATTCAGAAAACAAACAACGCGGGCTTTTGGGAAATTCCGAAAGAGAGGTGCGAGCTTTTAATTCTACTGCAAAAACTGGGTCGTTTGGACTTTTTTTTTAAATATTGTCTACTTTTTAACGAGCATAAAGCAATAGCACAGCAGTCATAGCTCTTGAGGTATTTTACAAAATTCTTTTTTAGGGTTCCGTACAAATTAAATAACGGAGGTCTTATAGGATCACTCGTGCGTCTGTCTGTCCGTCCGTCTGCCACAGTCAATTTGCTCCGAATTTACTGCAACAAATCAGATGAAACTTGGTAGGATGGTGTAATCCTATGACCCAAACACAGATATACAATGTAAATGAATTTTTTTTTTAAATAATGGTAATTTTTTTCAGGACAAATAAGGAAATTAAAAAAAAAAAGGTTTTACCAACTTTACTGTGTTACATATCAAATGAGAGCTCGTTATGAGAATCTCAAACATATTTTTGTTATTATTGTAAAAAAAATAGGTTTGATCCCCCCCCCCTTTGATCTCCGAAACTACTGAGCTCAAAATTAAAAAGAAAATTATAGTTAACTACAGCAAACCTAATAGAATTCTGTCAATTGAAAATAAAGTGGTAAACTCTCCAGCTCCACGCGAGCTCAACTCGCACTTGGCCGTTTTTTTTACTTGGGTCGCAAACTGGTTGTCAAATGTTCTAAATTAAGACACAAAGTGACATAAAATTTACAATCTTTAAGGAGCGAAAACAGCATACAATTCTTTATTCAAAAAAGCATACTATAACGTCTTAACCTTAATAGGGTACACAGAGCATTTTGCGACTTTAAGCAGAAGGATAGCTCAAAGGCCACTTTAGATTGATGGTGGGCGAGAAGTTGGAAAAGGGAATCAAAATAGTGATGGGTTAGCAACCCATCACTATTTTGATTCCCTTTTCCAACCGCATCGCTTGCTTGCTTGCTTTTCGTGTGTGTAAGTGCCTAACACTAGTGTCAGATTTTTCAAGCTGCCTAAAGGCATCTGACATAGCTTGACGACTGCCAAACAATGACGACAGCCGGGACCAACGGCTTATACGTGCCTTCCGAAGTACGGAGGAGCTCGAGAAATTTTAATGCCACTTGTGGTCACCAATCCAAGTGCAGACCACGCCCGGTGTCGCTTTACTTGCGAAAACGCTAATAATGCGTACTCCTGCCGGGCCACCGAAGGCCGCATCGCTTATCAGCATTTTCACCCATTCCCCCGATTGGCTTCTACAATCTGCGCGCGAAGAGTTGCAGCTGGTACATTCAAAGTTTTTTTTCTTTTTCTCCCAGAGCAGCATGGAAGGGACATAATATATCTCTTATATATTATATAGAAGGGTCATATGGGATAAAATAGGTTGCTAATCGCGTCGCCTATTAACATTTTTGCCCATTCCCTCGATTGGCTTTTACGATCTGCGCGGGAAGAGTAGCAGCTGGTACATTCTAAGCTTTTTCTTTTCTCCCAGACTAGTATGTAAAGGACATAATATGCCCCTCTTATATTATTTAGAAGGGTCATAATATAGGAAATGTGATAGAAAATTACATTCAATTTACCCTTAAATGCGAAAAATTCCCGATTTTCATAACACTTACCAATGTTGACCAATGGTAGACTGGTAGTCTAACAATTATGGAAAGCAAAATAAAAAATTACCGGCCAAGTGCGTGTCGGGCCACGCGCAGTGTAGGGTTCCGTAGTTGCGAATGCCCACTTTGGGTTCACGCCACTAAAACGTCTAAAAACTAATTTTCTATTGAAATTGTATAAAGTTTTCCTTTTCCGAGTACATTTTATAAGTTGGTCGCTTCTAATTCTACTTAGCTCTGATAGTTTTTCTTTAAACTTCGTTATATATACTACTGCTGTGATTTTTTTCACAAGTCTATATGTAACCAAGAGAGAGGGGGGGTACACTCTAATAGTAGTAGGGGGTTGACTCTAATAAACATTTGCAAGATAAAACTAAATATTTCGAAACGGATCCCAAAATCGAAAAATGATGTTCACAAGCTCTTAATATTTTTGAGAGACTTCTTTAATACCTTTTTTTTTAATTTTTATTTTATCACTTTTTTGGCAAGATTAATATTCATACCTATATCAAATTACAGCTTTCTAGTACCTATAGTCTTTGAGTAAAAACGCGGACAGACAGCAGACAGACAGACAGACATGGCGAAAATATAAGAGTTCCTTGTTTTCTACGGAACCCTATAAAGCTACTTTATTCAATAAAATCTTAGATTAATCGGGGCTGGGTTAGTTTTCGCGTACGAGTTTTTTTAGAATCATGTTTATATTTATTTATTTTATCAATCATGTTAATATAAAATTAATCATGTTTATATTTATTCACTTGATACACAGATACAAGTTCAATGGCGGACTTCCAAACCAGTCAACCAAACGGGTACTAATATCCAACTTAACTCCCAGTTTTCATTTATACAGACACATCGTTACGTTTTTATCCCTGACGGGGTAGCTAGGGCCCTGGGCCTTGAGAGCCAAAGGTGGAAAAATTTCACATTTATGTTTTTGGGATTATTTCTATTGATCTTCGTCAATGAGTGTTAAAATTTGCGATTTAGAAAATTTAATTATTTTTGTTTTGGTATCTTCGTATTAGTAGTTGTAAATAATTAAAATACGTTAGAAAAATAGTTTGATTTTGTAATACAATCATAAAAATACCTTGAACTAAAATAAAAAATAAAAACATTTGGAAATTCTGTCAAAGTCCCAATATATTATTTTCTCGAGCCGGTAAAAGGCGTTGTTAACTTAATTCGCTAGAGAATACTTCTATTGGACAAAAAGTTGAAAAAGTTGCGATCAGTATGTGCCAAATATAGAGAGTATAGATAACTAACTCTACCTGGATTTATAATATATAGTCAATTGATTAGTTGGCTGGAAGACATAAATAAATAAAGAAATATAAATATATTTGGACATGTCTTTCACACAAATTGAGCTAGCCGCAGGTAAGTTCGAGACTTGAGTTATGAATGAAATACTAACCAACGATACTACAATTTATAGCAAAGTCATTTATAAATAAACATCCAAAACCCAGGTCAATCTAAAAAAGAACATTTTCCATCTTGACCTGACTGGGTATCGAACCCGTGACCTCCAGTATGACAGCGTGGCATGATGACCACTAGGTCATCAACACAGTCCACTTTTGCTCCAACTTTTGCTTTTGCAACAACTCCGCCTTTGCGCAAATTATAATAATTTATAAGTCTGACTAACACTTGCGTCAGATTTTTCAGGCTGCTCAAAGTGATCTGATAAAACTTCACAACTGCCATACAACGATGACAGTCAAAACAACTGCTTTTACGTGCCTTCCGAAGCACGGAAGAGCTGGAGAATTTTATTGTGCCACTTGTCACATCGACGTGCGGACCATGCCCTGTGTCGCTTAACTTGCGAAAGCGCTAGCAAGGCCACCGAGCTCCTCTGAGTCTGTATGTATGTTATTTGTTATTTGTATACAAATTTACGAATGCTGTGGCCTTATTTTTTAATTTTAGCCAAATTATTGTCGATTCCGTGTTCGCTTTATTTTTTGACGTATCTTTTTACAAGGTTGGGTTCTAAGCTAGAAGCGGAATTAAATTCTTGGCGTTTAAAGAAATTCCTATTGATTAAACTTACCAGGTTTTCTTTTTTACCCCGGACGACAAAAAGAGGGGTGTTATAAGCTTGACGCTAACGTCTGTCTGTCCGTGTGTCTGTCTGTGGCATCGTAGCGCTCTAAGGGATGGACCAATTTTGATGCGGTTTTTTTTACGTGAAAGCAAACCTTGCGATGGTTCTTAGCTATGTTTGGTGAAAATCGATCAAAAAGTTCGAAGAGTATCACAATCCTTACCTACATAACTACCATGGTTTATATCTAGATGGCGCTATCTAGGTTTTCATTCCAATACCATTCAGGTAATTATATTGAGAAACAATAGATTGATACACAATCTATACAAAAACCACCACTTCAATCATACATGTAAAACTATGGAAGGGTTTTTTTAATTTGCTTGGCTTCACCTTAAAAAAATACTATTTAATAAAATTTGAAGAAACTTGTTAGACTAGAGCATAGAGCCTTCGTTTATTACAGTGCTTTCATCTTCTTTTTCTTCACGTTGACGACCTCTGTTGCGTAATGGTTAATACGCAATACCGTCAATCCGGAGGTTCTGAGTTCGATTGCCAGCCAGGGCCAGTTGGAAAAAGGCCTTTTTAAAATTTTTCTGAGTCCTGAGTGGATCTAGTAAACAAGGACATTTTAAAACATAATGCACGATGACACTTGCAGTAGCCAGTGCCTTAAAAGAAGAATAATAAAAAAATGCGTCCCAGCGATCCACTTATTGCAGTTGCTCGCACTTCGTTGGGAATGTCCCAAAAGCCCGCGCTGTTTGTGTTCCCGAACGCGCATCCTTTTATAACCGGGATACCAGTGTTGCAGCAATCGGGAAATGTCCTTTTTTTGCATAAAGCCCCTTTGTGGTTTACATTTTTTTGTTTTTAAAGTCAAAATATATGTGAATTTGTGTAAAATGTTCTTTTTTATTAAGTACAAATATTTTAAGGAAGGGGTGATTCAGACCATCATTTTGAATCACTTTGAAATGAATACAAAAATACGAAAAAAAATTTAAGGTTCTCATACAAATCGAAGTAGTCACGTGATATCGTTAATATGGCAAAATTAAATTAATTTTTTATATTTCGATGTACATTTATTGGGTAAAGTTGTTCAAATTGATGGATTGAATAACCCCCTAAAATATTTGAACTTAGTAAAAAAGGTCATCGGAGTAAACATATCTTCCTATACATCGTCAACCATCATGGATTTCGTGGGCGTATCAGGATTATATGCACAAAAGAAGTAATCGCTTTTCGTACAGTTTTATTCCATGTAATTATAATGCTTTGTCATTTCACTGTTGCAATCTGTGGTTTATAATTTTAAAGCCATTGAATTAATTCTGAGCAGCGGGTTCAGGACAGCGATCTAACTTTTACCAGTACCAAATATCTTCAGGATCCACCTCGATCTAACATTATCATTTTAAATATAGGTACGCTACACACCATAGCAACACAACACGTTCGTCACGAGAACTTCGATAGTCGGCAATCAACCACCGTACGTTTTAAAAGGAACTTTTTACCACGTACGACCGAACTGTGGAATCAACTTCCTGCAGAAGTGTTCCCGGACCGATACGACATTGAAACCTTCAAAAAACGAGTCTATATCTTCCTGAAAGGCCGGCAACGCTTCTGTTACACCCCTGGTGTTACAGTTGTTTATGGGCAGCGGTGATCACTTACCATCAGGTGACCCGCTTGTTCGTTTGCCGCCATATAACACGCTCAGATTTGTTCGAGGGCCATCAGCGTGTTTTCGGTATTCGATTCAGAAACTTATTTTTAACTTGATGTAACTTTTAATTATAGTGAGAATAACAAAATGAAAACCAGTTTTTTTATAAAAATTATAGATGAGGTTTCTGTTTAGGAAAAAAATTAATTCAATGAACCAATTCCTTTATTGCTTCAACTGAAATGCGGCCACAGGTAAGAAACTTGAACCTTGTAAATGGACCTTTATTCGTTAGAAGAAAGTTTCCTCAACCAAATCAAACGGCTAATCCTCCAAATTGACCATCCGCATTGCTCCCAATAGCTCCATAAAAGACCCATTGAGGAACTCGTTACCACGGCGTTGTGTTCCTAATTATTAGTTTTTTTACTGGTTGCAATTAACATTCCTGCTTTTAGGGTAGGCACTTATTTCTTTAATTTGCATGGAAAACGTTAAGATGCGACCGATTCTGATCGGTTGTTTTGGAAAGTTTTTTGGGCGGCGTTCTCGTATGTCCAGTAGTAGACATCGTTGTTCTGAAATGTTAAATAAAATTGTAATAATAACACAGGGATTTTTTTCTATTACTGATTGTAGCAATCATCATCATCATTTCAGCCGCATAACGTCCACTGCTGGACATAGAATGATTTCCAAAACGACCCATCTAGAGCTGCCTGCCTGCTGCAGCGCTTTCCAGCGACAATGGTCAGGTCGTCTGACCACCTTGTGGGTGGGTGGTGGTTCTATGCTTCGCTTGCTAGTACGTAGTCGCCATTTGAGAACCTTTTTGCCCCATCGGCCATCGGTTCTTCGCGCTATGTGTCCCGCCCACTGCCACTTCAACGAACTAATCCGCTGGGCTATGTCAGTGACTTTTGTTCTCCTACGATTTTCCTCATTTCTGATTCGATCACGTAGGGAAACACCGAGCATAGCCCTCTCCATAGCGCGCTGAACGAACTTGAGCCTTCTTATGAGACCCACAGTAAGGGACCACGTTTCAGAGCTATATCATCACTGGTAACACACATTGATTAAAAACTTTAATTTAATGTTTGTAGCAAGTTCTTTTTATAATATCTACTGTGTCTAAGATATGGTTTAATAGAAAAAAAACCGGCTAAGTAAGAATCGGTCTCGTACATGAAGGGTTCCGTACCATTATCCATAAAAAATCACGTTTGTCCTATGGGAGCTCCACTTAAATTTTTATCCTATCTGGTTTTAATGTTTGTTTTATAGCGGCAACAGAAATACATCATCTGTGAAAATTTCAACTGTCTAGCTATCACGGTTCATGAGATACAGCCTGGTGACAGACAGACGGATGGACAGCAGAGACTTAGAAATAGGGTCCCGTTTTTACTCTTTGGATACGTAACAAACAAGTATGCCTATTTTTTAATATTCACTTCTCCCTCTACCCAGAGGTTGACTGGAAGAGATTGCTATGCGATAAGTCCGCCTTTGTATCATAATTCTGTCTTCTTTTTTTTCTGTTATTTGTTTTTCCTTTTGTTTATGGTGCAATGAAGAGAGTGTTGCGTTGCGTTGCGTTGCGATGCGATGCGTTACGTTGCGTTGCGTTGCGTTGTGTTGTATCGTATTGTACAGAGATACAACATTACATCTGTATCCCAACTATGGCATAAAAGGCCCAGGCCTGGACATCTAAAGGCCATTTTAGCGCGTTGGTAAATGGGAAGATAGAAAAAGGGAATCAAAATAATAATGGGTTTCTATAAAATTCAGCAACACATTTCTATAAAATTCAGAATCTTGAATAGTCCCTCGATCGGCTATTAGGTACGATCTGCGCGGGAAGACAAGCAGCTCATACATTCAAAGTTTTTTTTATCAGCATTTCCAGCATAGAAGAAACAAAAGTTTTAAGATTTTATATTAGATGGAAAGTTTGACAGTCTCATCATCATCATAATTTGAGCCGCACAACGTCCACGGCTGGACTGCCTCTCTTAAGGATTTCCAAAATGACCGAACTAGAGCGGGCTGCTTCCAGCGCTTAGTCAGGTCGTCATATCACCTTGTGAGTGGGTATTATACGCTTCGCTTGCCAGTACGTGGTCGCCATTCGAGAACCTTTTTGCCCCATCGGCCATCGGTTCGTCGCGCTATGTGTTTGAATCTCTGCCGGTACATCACATCACACTAACATTATAAAGGCAAAAGTTTGTGAGTGTGTATGTTTGTTACTTCTTCACGCGCAAATGGCTAGACCAATTTTGATAAAATTTGGTATGCAGAAAGCTGACACCCTGGATTAACACATAGGCTACTTTTTCCGCGGGTAACACCGCGGGGCGCAGCTAGTAAATAAATATACAGTGACAACTAGGGCAGGCGCCAAAAACAAAGTTGTGACAAAGTTTTTATTATTGCGGAGTTAAGTCGTATCACACCACACCCTTACGATTTAGAGGGGGCCGGGCTGCCGCGAGTTGACACTTTGAAAGCGGCGGGGTAATAAGGGATGGGTGAACGGCGTCGCGTTGATGGCTGGCATGTGTACGATTTCGTTTTAGTAATTTTTTTTTACCCCGCCAAAAATGGGGTGTACAAAGCGACGTAAATTGAACCAAAATTGCGGTCGTCGGCGCATTACTTGTATACTTGCGCCCGCGCCGTTAAAGCCATTTTGGTTCAACTTACTTGCCCAGAATTTGTACAAAACTGCTTTGAAGTCCGCCATTTTTGTTCAACTTATTTGTGTCAAACAAACTGTGACTATTTTAACGGTGAATCCAGACCATGACCTGAACAACTTTCTCCAAGAAACGTATTAAAACGTGTAAAATGTGTTTTGCTTTCCATACAAACTGGATCATCGGTCAACTGGTTTGGGAAGACATAAAATATTTTTATAATATCTTGATATATGTTCCTTCGGGAACAGTTATTTATTAGCATGGACTATATTCCCTTTTAAATACTTTCATTGGGTAATCATATTTTGCTAGACCCTGTTTCGTGTATAGTGGGCGGAAAGGGAAACTTAAACAGTGATGGGTTGCTAGCCCATTCGCTTGACCGGCTTTATAGGGTTCCGTACCTAAAGGGTAAAAATGGGACCCTATTACTAAGACTCCACTGTCCGTCTGTTTGTCATCAGGCTGTGTCTCATGAACCGCGATAGCTAGACAGTCGAAATTTTTACAGATTATGTATTTCTGTTGCCGCTATGATAACAAATACTAATGATTGGAAAGTTAAGACCAAGGACAGAAAGTTATGGAAGGAAAGAGGGTAGGTATTTGCCCAGCCCAAAAAAAAAATACCCGTGCGAGTTAAAATCGCGCAGGTAGGGTTCCGTGCCATTATCTATTAAAAATATCGTTTGTTGTATGGAAGCCACACTCAAATTTTTATTTCATTCTATTTGTAGTATTTATTGTTATAGCGGCAACAGACATACATCGTATGTAAAAAATTCAACTGTCTAGCTATCACAGTTCATGAGATACAGCCTGGTGACACACAGACGGACAGACAGACGGATAGACGGACAGATGGGCAGACGGACAGACGGACAGGCGGATTTGTGGGGTCTTAGTAATAAGGTTCTTTTTTAACCTTTGGATACGAAAACCTAACAACAGAAAAAAATATTTTCTTAAGTGAAGCGTTACGTATAATTAATTTTCTTGATTTTTTTATAGATAATGGTACGGAACTCTTCTTGGACGAATCTGACTCGCATTCGGCCGGCTTAATTTTTAATCATTGAGACAGTCTTAAAATATTGTAAGGCAAGAACAAAAAGAAAATCACAATAGAAATCAGTTGTAAGAGAATTGAAAACTGAAACGCACATCGCCACAAGCCTCGCAAAATCCCATTAACTAAATTAAAACGATATTGAAGCGAAACAAAAGTTGGAATCACGGCATTTTTGCGGCTTCCCGCCATTGCCATCATCCCCCGAGTATTACGTTTCATTTACTTTGGTAAGCAGGGATCTGTTTTTGTGCGAGTAAAATGGAGTGATCACCTTGAAGGACAACACTTACTGGAGCTGACGTCTCTTTATTGAAAAAGAATATTTCTATTTTCTTAGTATATTTTCTGTGATTTACGTATTGGGGGCAGTATTCAATACGCAATACTCAATCATTTAATGCGTCTCATGTGTTTACCTAGTTTGTCTGCAACCATGGAGGATATAACTATGTTTTTTTCGACGACCTCCGTGCCGTAGTGGTCACCAGGCTAGTCCGCCACCCAGAGGTTCCAGGTTCGATCCCCGGTCAGGGCAAGTTGGGAAATGGTCTTTTTTAAATTGTCCTGGGTCTTGGGTGTTTCTCTATACATGCATTTTTTGTAAAATATAGTATCGTTGAGTTAGTATCTCATAACACAAGTCTCGAACTTACTTTGGGGCTAGCTTAATCAGTGTAATTTGTCCCTGTATATTTAATTTATTTAATATTTATATTTGAGAAGCTTTTATTTAATTTTCAGTGTACCTAGTATGTATGTATGGATGTAGGAGTATTTGTATGTTTGATTAGGTTAATCCTGCAACTCAATTTACAACCAGTTATCCTCAACCGATTGGTCTGAAGTTTTGCATACTTGTGTAAGTTGGATGACAATACAATATTATGGAGTCAATAAACTGTTCTGATGATGGAGCTAGGATATTCGACGGAACTCAGTTATAAAACAACATAACCTCATTGAATAGGACACGTTTGATTTCTATAGATGAGCACTTTGTAGTAGACATTGTGTAGGGTCTGATCAAGGAGATGGAAGGTGGTTAATGGAACTTAGTAAACAAACGACGTAACTGCATCATTTTGGGCTAATTTATTTGTCTTTATAAGTACTTTCGCCTTACAAAAAGAACAAGTAGCAAAAAATTTTTTTTTTTTCAAAAAACGTCCAATAATTTGCTCAATAAAAAAATATATTCGTATTTCATTACTCTTATGATCGCACATAAATTTACTGATGAGAAGCTAGATGGCCCAATAAAATACACATTGCTAGAGAATACGCAAGTTAAGCAACCCCAGGCGTAGTCCGCACTTGGGTAGGTGACCACAAGTGGCAAAAAGAATCGAGCTCCTGTTTGACATTGCATTGTGTATGTATGACGTATGACGGGTATGACGGGTGGGTCATTGAGCTATTTAAGTTGCCTCAAGGTAGCTCGAAAAATCTGACACTTGATACACTGATACACTTGATATTAACACTTTGAGGCAAGCACAATCTGAGTGATATGGACGATATTTATTTATTTAAAGTAGTTAATAGATTCAGGTGTTACTTTGCGAAAATCAAAGTTACATACTACATGTTTTGAAGTACTTTGTGCAATTCCGCCACCAGTTAGTTCATGCAAACAATTGCCGGCCGGCGCCCCTCACTACTGTCAGTCCCAGCATACCTGCCACCAACAGCCCGTGTGCACCCGCCACCAACAGCCGATGCATGCTCCTTCCGATACTGCTGCATCCGCTGCGGCTGCAGCAACATCGGACACCGCATACGTGACACGTGTTTCGCCTCTCCACGAAGCATCCTTAGGCACCAAACAAGTTGTTGATGGTGGCTGGTGCACACGGGCTGTTGGTGGCAGGTATGCTAGGACTGACAGTAGTGGGTGGGCGCCGGCCGGCAATAGTCTGCATGAACTAACTGGTAACGGAATTGCACAAAGTAATTCAAAACATGTAGTATGTTATTTAAAGTAGTTGGCAAAGCGTATTGTATTCGTCACCTCGAAGAGACGTACAGAACACTGTTTATTTTTAGGCCAAAAATGACCGATACCGTCATCTGGTAGCTCCTATTTTCGAAAAAACGTGAAATAAAGCAGAAACAATTTTATAAATCACATACTGACCAATCTACTATATTGTTTCCGGCGAGAAGGCGAGATAGCATCGAACACTATGCGAGTGGATAAGTAGATAAAAAAGGAGTCTTCTGTCCAACAGTGGCAGGCTTAACAGACTTCAAAAATAAAAGTATCCCTGAATTACAATCAGGAAAACACAGCGAACTGCTAGAGTACTGGCCTGTGAGACACTTTAAATTTACTTTCATAGAAGTGTCGTGTCATTGTCTATAAGAAAATTTGTATAAGAAAACTTTAAAAAAAAAACCTCCGTGGCGTAGTGGTCACCATGCTAGTCCGCCAACAAGAGGTCCCGGGTTCGATCCCCGGTCAGGGCAAGTTGGAAAATGGCCTTTTTCAAATTGTCTTGGGTCTTGGATGTTTATCTATATATGTATTTGTTATAAAATATAGTATCGTTGAGTTGGTATCCCATAACACAAGTCTCGAACTTACTTTGGGGCTAGCTCAATCAGTGTTATTTGTCCCTATATATTTATTTATTATTTATTTATAAAACATGGTTTTTGCTTTATAAAAATATGAAAGTAAACATCTTGGTATATATTATTGAAGGATATTTATTTGCTGAATGAATCCTACGGTCACAGAGCGTCTGGAATATTTTTAGGTAACCCCTTTTATACGTCGACAGTAAATTAACTTAGTTTTTTTTTTTAATTATTTGTTGCCTCCTTGAATCTCCTTCCCTTCTCTCTGCAATCAATTTTAACACCTGTTTTAGATCTAGAAATCGAAATTATAATGCGTTTAGTCTTCAGATTTATTCCAACAACACCTCTTATTACAATCCCGTCGTTAGAATGTGTCGCCAATATAATGAAATCTTGATTTCTAATAGAGACATATACTGTACCTTAACTGTATCTTGCTTTGATATTATTTTTTGTGTTTCGCTATCTTTTTCCATACCTATTTTATTCAATTTCTATTTTAAAATTATCAAAAAAAAATGTGTCTATCCCTAATGCATTACCTTGTGATTTGAATTGTATTAATATTTAGACTTTTTTTTCATACATATGTAAGGAAAACAATCTAGATCGACGCTAAAAACTTATCGTGCCTTGTTAACGAAGTATGATTGTCATCTGTTTTGTGTGCTAATAAAGAAATTAAATGAAATAAATACTCCATTTTAAGTAAGGACAGTAGATTTACAATAAGATAAACTAGGAAACATCATGTCGTTCCCCCCCAATGGGTTCTCGGTTTGTCGTACCGGGGGGGCTCAGTACCCGTGGTAGCCTCGAGCCACGGGGAAGCTAAGAGGAACCCGCGAGGGGGCGCTCCTGCTGACGTCAACCAGCAGTGAGCGCCCACATCGGGGCGGCGGGGGAGTGGGAAGATCTCCCCCCACCGGGGAGGGGCGCTCCCGCAGGCTCGGCTTCGGCCTTGAGCCTGTAGGGATGCGCCCAATGGGGCGGCGGGGGAGTGGGAAGTTCTCCCCCCACCCGGGGTGGGGCCGCCGGGAGGGGAATGTTTCATTGCCCTCCCGGCGCTTCAGGCGGGGCCACACCGCCGTGGCTGTGGTGGGAGATCGGTCGCGGAGGAGGAGGAGTGTCGGTGTTACGTTGCCGCTCTCCCTATCCTCTCCGTTTGCGGCGAGAGGCAAGCGGCGGAGCCTTTCATCTTCTCCGCCGCTGGGAGCCGGTTTATCTGGCTCCC
This sequence comes from Acrobasis suavella, assembly GCA_943193695.1. Lineage (NCBI taxonomy): Eukaryota > Metazoa > Arthropoda > Insecta > Lepidoptera > Pyralidae > Acrobasis > Acrobasis suavella. The sequence continues at coordinate 13,984,278 of OW971952.1, forward strand.
ATGGGTCCACAGGCGGTGGACTGCGTGGGAGTCTGCCGCTTCTCAATGGGCCCGAGGAGGTACGGCGCGTCCGTGAGTTCCGCAAGCGCCGACTTGGTGAGTGGGGGGGCGCTATGACGCCCCCGAGGAGGGGCCGCTTTGGCGGCCAGCCGCGCCGGGGTTCGCGGATGTATTTTCGTTCCCGTGTCCCCGGCAAAAGTGGTTGAGATGGAACTCCGGAGGTTTTTAGTGGGTAGGCACGTCGCTCTGGCGTGGAGTCCCACGTAACCCGACAGCCTTCCCCGCAGGCTGACGGGTATCCGTAACAGGGATCTTTCCTACGTAAAAAAAAAAAGGAAACATCGTGTCGTTAGCAATAAAAACATGGCCGCAGCTCCGCAACACTACTTTAAACAACACCAGCTTTCTGCCAACCTCCAAACTTCTCCGCGCCGCCATTTCTGCAACTTTATATTGTTTTTTCCGGTTCCTTCTTTATTCGCGGATAACTTTGCTGAAGTTGCTGGCTTCTGCTCGGTAATTGTTTCAGTCCTTAGTTTTATAGTGAGCAATGTATATCGCCTTGTTTTTAACCCAATGCGAAGAGAGATGTTTATAAGTTTTTGTGTTTGTGTGTTGAATCAAACGCCAAATCTTTCCTAAATGTAGTTCGTCTTATTACAAAATGCATACTATGTTTAGATAGTACCTGAAGTCTGTTCGCCGAGAGTTAATACATATAATTCGTCTCAAACTAACGCCTTATCGCAAACTGTGAAAAAAAAACTGTGGCGGCCGCCACTTGTCTCCTGCTTTCGCCGTTTGTGTGGTACGAAGCACGCAGTTGGTTTCAACCGCGTCTCGAAGGAGCGAGCGGTTGCGGCGGCCATATTAAGCTATTCCGTTCTGAAATGTGCTTCGAATTAGTTTTTGTTTTATACAGTTAATAATTATTCGAAATTGATAAGTTTTTAAATAATTAGCGGGCCGCAATTTGTAATAAGTTAAAAGCCCCTGAATTTATCAAGTCAACGATTCGCGTAAACAGACTTTACTTTGATAAAGACATTTTCAGTCCAATGAAGTTGACAGCGACACAAGAGAAGGTAACATATTACGTTTTACAATCACACGAATTACATTTTATTTAAGAAAGACTTGGTCTTTTCTTTTTAGAAATTATGAGTGGTTCTTAAACCTTTGACAAAAAAAGACGCTAATGTCTGTTTGTCGGTCTGTTTGTCGTCTGTCCGTCTATCTGTCTGTGGCATCGTAGCTCTTGAATGGATAGACCGATTTTGATGCGGTTTCTTTTACGTGAAGGCAAATTCTCCTGCAGTGGCTCATTGCTATGTAAGATGAACATTTCAACCGATTAAAAGTTGACGCTTGAAAGTCGGGGTTTTTAATTTACCTGGAAAATAAAAGATGGCGCTACGGATATGAATTCCTCTTAACATCGGTTGGAATATGTAGTTAGGCCAATCCTTTTCTTTTTAGGGTTCAGTAGCAAACAAGGAACCCTTATAGTTTCGCCATGTCTGTGTCTGTCTGTCCGTCCGCGGCTTTACTCAGCGACTATAAATACTAGAAAGCTGTAATTTGGTACAGGTATGTATATAAATTATGCGGAAAAAGTGGTAAAATAAATTATAAAAAAGTTTTTTTGTAATGGTTGCTCCCATACATGTAAAGTTAATTTTTTCGACTAACCAATCATGTGGGGTATCGTTGAATAGGTATTTCAAAAATATTATATATTGAGCTTGAAAACATCGTTTTTCGATTTAGGGATCCATTTCTGAAATATTTGGTTTTACAGTGAAAATTTTTGTTAGAGTCAAGTGTCCCCCCCTCTATCTGCTAAACGGTTATATATGGACACGTGAACAAATTAACAGCTATAGTAAATATAACGAAATTTAAAGGAAAACTATCAGAGCTAAGTAGGGTTTACAAATTAATAAGTTATAATCGATCAACTTATAAAATGTAATCGGAAAAGGAAAATTTCATACAAATTCAATAGAAAATTCGTTTTTAGACGTTTTTAGTGGCATAAACTGAAAGTTGGAATTCGTAACTACAGAACCCTACACATCGCGTGGCCCGACACGCACTTGGCCAATTTTTTTTTTATTTTAATCGCCATTTTTTTTTATTTGCTTGGCAAAAAACTTATTACACTGAATACTCTATCAGTTCAAATAGTTTCACTTAATGTAAATTGACCTTACCTAGTCCAAATTGCCCATAAATCTAGTCAGGGCAATCCGGGACATTTCAATAATCTCGCACTGCCCCGGTGGCCGCCGGTAATGGCGCGGTAAATCAAACATGGCCGCTCTCACTCATGGTGACCTTCAACTTGATTTGGAAACTGTTTTGTAGGAAAAATAACAGCAATTTAGGTCAAAATATATGAAACGCAAAGTTAGGAGTTGAGAACTACCAGATCATAAAAAGATGGCATACAAAAGAGAAGAATAAATTAATTAATGACGGAAAAACTCTTTATTGCACCAATACAAAAAAATAGCAAAAACAAAAGAAGATTTAAAATTTAAAATACATAGGTACAATGGGCGGTCTTATCGCTTAAAGCGATCTCTTCCAGACAACCGGTGGATGGAGAGGAATGTAGGCTCGTCAGAAATAACGGTGGTGCAAAGAAATCTTATCTATCTATCAGTTAAATCAATAGGTAGCTAAGGTTACTTTTTTAATTTACATAATACACTACACATATATTCTATAATACACTTACACAAAAAACTACATATATACAATACAAAATAACTACATAAATAAGTTTAGTAAATATAACATACATACAAATAAATATAATACAATTATTAAAATAATAATAGTAATGTACGATTACTGAGCTAGATAAAATTCTTTAAGTCTGTTTTTAAAGATAGAGACAGATTGTGCACGTCTAATAGACTCAGGCAGTTCGTTCCATAAACGCACAGCTTGAACTGTGAACGAATTGTCGTAGAAGGATGACCGATGCATCGGCATATTAAGCTTAAGACTGTCTGATGACCTCAAGTCACGTGTTTGGCTACAGCGTAGAAATTGAAAACGTTCTAGAAGGTAGTGTGGAGATGTGGAACTAAATAATACATTATATAATATACTTAGAATATGAGTATTCCGGCGAAGACGTATGGAGCTATCTCTTCCTTTTTTTGTTTTTTCGTGTGTGTAAGTGGCCAACACTGGTGTCAGATTTTTCAGGCTGCCTAGAGGCATCTGACATAGCTTGATGACTGCCATACAATGATGACAGCCGGAACCAACGGCTTATACGTGCCTTCCGAAGCACGGAGGAGCTCGAGTAATTTTTATACCACTTGCGGTCACCCATCCAAGTGCGGACCACGCCCGGTGTCGCTTTACTTGCGATAGCGTTAGTAATGCGCACTCCCACTGGGCTACTTAACTTCACCAACAAGAGAAAGCTCTTAAATTACAAGAAGAGGCGGTCATACTACAAAACAATACAACACCCTTTATTGCACAAAATAAATAAATACAGGACATAATTATCTTAAGACGAAGTGGTAGCTAAAGTGGCGCTCTCATTTGAAATAAATTCCTTAAAATTAAATATGGTCATAATTAAAAAAATATTTGTATAAATGTCTAGGAAGACCTTTAAACTATTTTATGAAAAACCTTTGAAAGTAATATGGTAGTCCGTCTGGTTTTAAAACTGCTTTTTCTCCAAAAGTGGCCACTTTTGGCGAAAAACAGTTTTAAAACCAGACGGACTATTGGTAATAATTTCAAAGGTTTGTAGGTCATAGTTTAAAGGTCTTTCTAGACATTTATACAAATCAAATTTTTAATTATCACCATATTTAATTTTAAAGAATTTATTTCAAATGAGGGCGCCACTTCAGCTACCACTTCGTCTTAAAAACTAGGAAATGCGCAAAAGGCGGCCCTATCGCTAAGCAATACTATAGTATTATACAATGTGTATTTTTTATACTGGATCAAACGAAATGTGCGGATATAAGACGAAATATTATCGAAGAAAATCCGGAAAAAATTGTTATTAAAATTTAATTTTTTTTTTGTTTAGGTCGTGATTAGATTTTTATTTTTTTTCTCTTTATGTACATAAACGGCGTATTTTCTTCAAAGTGGTCTCATTTGAAAGCTACAAAGTTTAAGAAGCTAAGAAAATAATTAACAATACCAAACAGGAAATTAGTTAAAAAATAATTAATGAAAAAATGAAAGTGCCAGGATTTTTTTAATGACTAACATAACGATATTTTTTTCAATTTTTTTATCGATAATATTTCGCCTAATATCCGCACACTTCGTTTGATCAAGTATAAAAAATACACATTGTATAATAGGAAAGTTTGTATGTATGTTATTTCCACTTTCAAACCAAAGAGTTTACCGGATTGCATTAAAACGGATTGTTATGATCGAAGTGGTCATCGCGCGATCCCCGGTCAGGTTAAGATGGAAATTGATCTTTTTCAGACTGACCTGGGTCTTGAATGTTTATCTATATATGTATTTGAATCCTTTATAATTTGAAAGAAAGAAATAAAAAAAGAAAATCTTTATTCGGCAAACTAAAAAATGTTATATACTAGACTTATATCTATTAAGTGTGCCGAAAAGGCAGCCAGCTCAGCTTCGTGCTGCGGTGTGAACCACAGCACTGATTTTCAGCTGGTACTAAATGATTCAAAGGTTAGATAGCTTTTAAAACATCAAACTAACATATAACATCGGCAGTACGATACTAAACAGTACTCACATTATTCCTCGAATATTTTGAAAAAAAAAACATAAATAAAAAATTCCTGTCTTTACGTATCCAAGCACTAAAGTTATATTACTTACTTAATACTAAAATAAAATTAGACAAGTAATTTGAGGGTTAGTTTAGAAGGTATTAATGGCAGTACCATCAATTTGCAGCGAAAAGGTTAACTCTTTAATACGTTTACGAAAACTGGCAACTAATTCGGTATTTCTTCCACAAATTAACAATTTTAGTAAACTGTATTGTTAATTATGCTAAGTCTATTACAAAATCCTATTTGTTCAACCCGTTGTGGGAGACTGGTGTCTAAGCTAGGCAAAACCTGTATGACAAGTCACCAGATCTACACTCCCACGAAAGTTTACTGCAATATATCTACCAAACAAGTGTGGACAATACTTATACAACACATAAGGTAGTCAAAAACAAACTATTATGTATACATCATCATCATCATTCCAGCCGCATAACGTCCACTGCAGGACATAGGCCTCTCCCAAGGATTTATGAAAATGCCATTCCGACTCGCTAAGAAGAAGGATTTCCAAAATGACCGATCAAGAGCGGCCTGCATCCAGCGCTTTCCAGCAAATTTGATCAGATCGTCTGACCACCTTGTGGGTGGGCGTCCTACGCTTCGCTTGCCAGTACGTGGTCGCCATGCTAGAACCTTTTTGACTAATCGGCCATCGGTTCTTCGCGCTATGTGACCCGCCCACTGTCACTTCAACGAGCTTATCCGCTGGGCTATGTCAGTGACTTTTCTTCTACGAATTTCCTCATTTCTGATTCGATCACGTAGATTGTGTATACGAACAAAAGTATTTAATGATCTAGATAAACTAATCTTAAATTATTTTAAAACATTCAAGAATTTTTTCAGTGACCTCATTATTGAAACCTAATAGCCAATACTTCACTGCCTTCTAACAAGCTTTTGGTTATTAAATAGATGTTCGACTAAAGGAGTTTGTAAGAAGGCAGTGAATATAGTACCGTTGAGTTAGTATCCCATAACACAAGTCGCGAACTTACTTTGGGGCTCGCTCAATCTTTATTATATCGAAGCCAGAATCTCTGATCTTGACGACCTCCGTGGCGTAGTGGTCACCATGCTAGTCTGCCACCCAGAGGTCCCGGGTTCGATCTCAGGTCAGGGCAAGTTGGAAAATGACCTTTTTAAATTATTCTGTGTCTTGGATGTTTATCTATATATTTATATGTATTTGTTATAAAATGCAGTATCGTTGAGTTAGTATCGCACAACACCCCCCCCCAATGGGTTCCCGGTTTGTCGTACCGGGGGGGCTCAGTACCCGTGGTAGCCTCGAGCCACGGGGAAGCTAAGAGGAACCCGCGAGGGGGCGCACCTGCTGTCGTCAACCAGCAGTGAGCGCCCACATTGGGGCGGCGGGGGAGTGGGAAGATCTCCCCCCATCCGGGGAGGGGCGCTCCCGCGGGCTCGGCTTCGGCCTTGAGCCTGTAGGGAAGCGCCCAATGGGGCGGCTGGGGAGTGGAAAGTTCTCCCCCCACCCGGGGTGGGGCCGCCGGGAGGGGAATGTTTCATTGCCCTCCCGGCGCTTCAGGCGGGGCCACACCGCCGTGGCTGTGGTAGGAGATCGGTCGCGGAGGAGGAGGAGTGTCGGTGTTACGTTGCCGCTCTCCCTATCCTCCGCGACCGAGCGGTGCTGCACCGCGTTTGCGGCGAGAGGCAAGCGGCGGAGCCTTTCATCTTCTCCGCCGCTGGGAGCCGGTTTATCTGGCTCCCATGGGTCCACAGGCGGTGGACTGCGTGGGAGTTTGCCGCCTCTCAATTGGGCCGAGGAGGTATGGCGCATCCGTGAGTTCCGGACGCGCCGACTTGGTGAGTGGGGGGCGCTGTGACGCCCCCGAGGAGGGGCCGCTTTGTCGGCCAGCCGCGCCGGGGTTCGTGGATGTATTTCCGTTCCCGTGTCCCCGGCAAAAGCGGTTGAGATGGAACTCCGGAGGTTTTTTAGTGGGTAGGGACGTCGCTCTGGCGTGGAGTCCCACATAACCCGACAGCCTCCCCCGCAGGCTGACGGGTATCCGTAACAGGGATCTTTCCTCCGTAAAAAAAAAAAAAAGTATCGCACAACACAAGTCTCGGACTTATTTTGGGGATAGCTCAATCAGCGTTATTTGTCCCTATATATATTTATATTATATTTATATATCTTATCCTGGGAAGATGTGAGGTTCCCGTGGGATTGACAAAAGATTAATCACAACAAGGCCGTGGGCATCAGCTAGTAAGTTTATAATTAGAAGGCGGTCGCTTGTTTTTAAGTTTTTTGCATAGCTATTACATTTCCAAATAGGATAGATGTAGATTTCAAAGTCGGAAGATTTGCTGAAAGTCGAACCACAACCTATCCACTTCTGATCAGCAGATCGCTATGAGCAATCCCGCTGAGAGTAGAGAGCAATTATCATGTTCGATTCCCGGCTCTCGACGCTCGCTGCGACCAATGAATTGGTTTAAGAGGCACTTTCACATATTTAAATGTAAACTTCGTTATATGACTGCGTGGGAAAGTGTAACTTTCACCACGGAATATAAAACATTTCAGGGAATCAAAATAATTATATATAACTCTAACATATTATACTATGCAGACGTTCTGAAAAAAGGAGAGGTAAAAAGTACCCGCAACCGAAGGGCATGTATGAAGAGAATTATGAGTGAAGATGAAGCGAAAGAGGTTTGTCAGGATCGTAGCAAGTGGAGGTCCTTAGTCGCAAAGATTCAAATGTTTATTCAGTAATTACGTATACCTTTACAGGCACTTTTATATGTCAATAGGTATAATTTACGTTACGTGTAAACTATATAAAAATTTAATTTATTTTTAAAGAAAAGCTAACGATACCAGTTCGTTCGTTCCGATCTTCGTAACTGCCACTGCTGAGAAGAAACGCCGAAAGAAACTCATTTTCACAGTATTGGTCGCCTACTCGCCAGAAGGGCTTTGTCATATTATTATTATTGTCTATTAATTAATAAATACATATAATAAAATACAATGATGACACATTATAACATGTAATGCTTGCTCTCTGCCTGCCCCTGTGGGAAATAGATGTGATATTATGATAATGTATATATGTATACACACACTATCACGTCCTAATCCCTGATGGGATAAACAGAGCATTTTGGGTATTACATCTTAAACTAGACAGAACCAAGGGCCTCAAGATCAAAACGCCACTTTAGTGTTGCTTGCAGCATCGCCTATTAACATGATTCGATTTTTTCCTCTTTCCCTCAATCGGCTTTAAAATCTGAACGGTTAGAGAAGCAGCTGGTACTTTCAAACTTTTTCTTTTCTCCCAGACAGGAAAAAAAGAGGTACATATGACGACCTCCGTGGCGTAGTGTTCACCATGCTAGTCCACCACCTAGAGGTTCCGTGTTCGACCTTGGTCAGAGCAAGTTAGAAAATGACCTTTCAAATTGTCCTGGGTCTTGGGTGTTTATCTATATAATATGTATTTGTTATAAAATATAGTATCGTTGAGTTAGTACCCCATGACACAAGTCTCAAACTTACTTTGGGGCTAGCTCAATTAGTGTAATTTGTACCTATATATTAACTATTATTTATTAGGTCTAGGTATAACATTATTTAATAAACTTCCCGAAGCGATCGTTAACCTACCAATGGCAAAATTTAAAACACATGTTAAAAAAGTTTTATTGAACAATGCGTACTATACTTCCTAAACATTTTCTATTACACTCCACACATGAAACATAAATAGCTGCATTTTCTGTTACCATAATAAGCTTACTGTAAAAACATGTAAATGCTCTGCGATCAATAAGTGACCAACATATAATTAATATTTTCTCTTGACAAGGTCTGCGAGTTCGGGTTTTTCATGCTCACTAAAATGTCCAATCCGGTGGTGGCGTCGCTGGTCGGGTCGTTGGATTCCCTCTAATATGGTTGAGTTTAACGATGGCTGATCCGTGCGTCAACTCGTGAACGGGTGCTGCCGGGAGGGACTGGTCAGCTCGGCTTCGCTTTTTTGACTACTTAATATTTTTTATTACGCAATTTATGTTTGTTTAATTGTTCGCAAGCATTACATGTTATAATGTGTCAACTTTGTATAATATTATAAGTATTTATTAATTAAAAGACAATTATAATAATATGACAAAGCCCTTCTGGCGAGTAGGCGACCAATACTGTGAATATGAGTTTCTTTCGGCGTTTCTTCTCAGCAGTGGTCGTTATGAAGCGCTGGTATCGGTAGTTTTTCTTTAAAAATAAATTAAATTTTAATATACTTTACACGTAACATAAATTATACTTATTGACGTGTAAAAGTGCCTGTAAAGGTTTAATTACTGAATAAACATTTGAATCTTTGAATCTAACTATTATTTATTACATATAAATTGTAATAAAATGTCAGTTTACGAGAATTATGTAAATAAAATGGAACTTTTTATTTGGAGTTTTGATTATCTTGATTACAACAGTTGTTCAAAAGGAAAACATAATTCACGAAAGAAAATTTCGACCTGACTTACTTCTTAATTAATTTCGTACCCGAGGGTCACTTTGTGGAGTCGTCTATGTGAAAACCCGCTCCAAATATTTCAGGTACTTCTCTTACTTTTTGTTTGTTAGGTAAGTAAGTGCCCTTAAACCCGAAAACAAACGAGCTTATATTAACCCATCTTGCCCTCAGACGACCCTCGGTTCCCTTGCCTTGTTTATAGGCCACCACACGGTCAGTACCTATTATTTATCATTATTACTACACTACGTTATACTTGTTGAGTCGAAATATTCTATATAGGTAGTTTTAAATGATTTGACCAAGGCAAGGGCAGTTCGGATTTCATCGACTAGATGGCACCGCAGGCGCATGGATCATTATCCGATTTAAAACATTATGTCGGTCGTACTGACCAGATTATAGATTTAGCTCTAAAGAGCCCAAAAGGGGATTTTTGGATTTATTCCAGCCCATGAGAATAACATACAGTCTTGTCATGTCAGGATGACAGTTCAATATAATTATATCATCAAAGATACCCTCAAATTCATAAAAAAATACAAACGTTTGCTAAACGCATTTTAGTTAAAACATATTTAGTCCCTTTTCCTCTTTTGAATATTTGACGGTGAAAGAACGAGACAAAACATATTTTAACTAAAATAGATTTAGCAAAGTTTTGTAATTTTTTATGGACAAGGGGGGTTAGAATATACAAGTAGTTTAGATTTGCCACCAAGCGACCAGGAATAAGAGAAAGACATAATAATGATACTACGTATATTTTTTTCATGGTCGGGTTATAGGCACACTTAAAGTATATGCAATTTGAAATGTGCCTATAACCTGACCATGAAAAATGTTCGGTATGCGATAGAGACAAACCACGGCACTCTTTTCTTTTTCTTCTTTTAGAAATCGCAATAAGACTATCTCGCTCTATCAAATCGTGTCAGGCCCTTGGATATCATAAAGTATGTCTGCTGATAGGGCCGGTAGGTAACCACAGAAACTTAGTAACGAAATGTCGAAATCTAGCACTCATTTGACTTGTCTTGACTAGTATTTTGGATTCCCCACCAGTGAAAAGGAACACAAGCTATAACTTTAATTCTGTTTATCATCCAATATTCAACATTCAACAGGTCCCCATGAATGAAAGTGTCATGGGCTGCCCTACCATGAAGCCGAACACCCTTTAAACCTTATTAAGAAAGAATTTATTAATAAATAATAAAAATATAACGGACACAACTATCGGGCAGGTAAATAAGTAGCATATTTGAAGTTGCCGGTGTTCATGGAACGAACTTTGTATTAAAATATGTTATTAATAATAAATTATATATATTCATATACGGACAAATCACACAGATTGAGCTAGCCCCACAGTAAGTTCGAGACTTGTGTTATAGGATACTAATTCAACAATACTATATTTTATAACAGATACATATATAAATAACCATCCAAGACCCAGGTCAATCTAAAAAGATAATTTTCCATCTTGACCTGACTGGGGATCGAACCCGGAACCTCCGGTGTGACTGCGTCGCATGATGACCATTAGGCCACAGAGTTCGTTAAGTCAGCATTTGTGTAAAATATTTTACAACTGACCGTCACTCGCAATGTGTCAACATTGTATTATTTATAAGTATTTTTTAATTAAAAGACAATAATAACAATATGATAAAGCCCTTCTGGCGAGTAGGCGACCAATACTGTGAAAATAAGTTTCTTTCGGCGTTTCTTCTCAGCAGTGGTCGTTACGAAGCGCGGGTATCGGTAGCTTTTCTTTAAAAATGAATTAAATTTTAATATACTTTACACGTAACGTAAATTATACTTATTGACGTGTAAAAGTGCCTGTAAAGGTCTAATTACTGAATAAACATTTGAATCTTTGAATCTTTGACATGAAAACCCACCTTGGGAGAGGAGTTGATGAATACTTTTTAAAGAGTTGTAAAGTAGGTATATAATACATACGTAACACTAAAAAAGCTCAATAAAATTTCAACTGAAAGCTCCAGACCAAACAAGTTATCGTTGATATTAATGGACCGTAAAACTTTGTGCAACTTTGATTTCAATTCATTAAAAGCTTAAATTTCTCGCGAACTTTCAGCCGATCACACCTAGAACTCAATTTTAAGCTACTTTTAATGCAATTGAACTGTTCTTGAGCTTAATCTCATAGTTGCAAGTTGTGAGGCGAGCTTTGGGTAACTTATAATTGATGACCCTTTTAACCGACTCCAAGAAAGGAGATTAACAATTCGATGGGCTGGAAGCTTTTTGATCGAAGAATAAGAATCACTATCCAGCGAGGGAATGCTGCCAGCTCCGGCTCTCTCACTCACCGAACGAAGCATAGAAGCGATGACGCTACTACTCAGACGTATTTAAATTTACTCTTATAGATCGGAGTAAACTTGAAAATTGCTCAAGAAGTGCTTAAACACTCGCGTCTTAAAACTAGCGCGACTAGGAGCAGTTCGAATGGACTAAGGAAGCGCGTTCCAGAGTCTCAGTTTGTTATGTAGCGCTGCAGTGAAAAATATCTGAACTTTTGAATCACTTAGGTAAGTCAAGGTCAGTCACCTTCAACGGGCTGACTATATCAAAACGCCAAATTGTTAAAAATTGGCCTAGGTCCAATCCATCCAATTGGATGCCTGCCTTCAAGGAACGGCCTAGGCGTTTAGTTAGCTGGCTAATCTTACCAATGGCTGCGATATATACATTCGAATTAATAACCTCCACCTTTTGGTAGTCAATTTAAAAACCCAAAGCATTAGACAGAATAGCAATATTGTTCGTTACTATGCTTTGTATAATTGTGCAAAACGAATTGCTTCCGCCGGAGACCGCGCGGATATTAAATTTATTAATTCTGAAACTAGTTTCAATTGCTAGCTCTAAAGTTAACAGTTTGTATTTGTCATATAACAAGGTCTAATTATTAAAACATACATACGAGAAAAACCACGTTTTTTTCTGTTGTACCAAAGCTTCCTCTGCACGCGAAGCGGTAACAAGACAAAGTGACTATATTATAAATATCATTTGATTATAAAAATAAAATTGAATTTGGATTTATCTAAATATATATGACTCAAAGGTGACTGACTGACTGACATAGTGATCTATCAACGCACAGCCCAAACCACTGGACGGATCGGGCTGAAATTTGGCATGCAGGTAGATGTTATGACGTAGACGTCCGCTAAGAAAGGATTTTGAACAATTCTACCCCCAAGGGGATAAAATAGGGGTTGAAAGTTTGTATGAAACTTTGTCAATTTTAAACCGATCGGGCTGAGACTTTGCATGCATAAAGCTACTATGACGTAGGCATCCCCTAAGAAAGGATTTTGATTAATTACACCCCAACGCGAGCGAAGCTGCGGGCAAAAGCTAGTTGTAATATATGAATGAATGAAAGAATTGTTTATTTACAGCAAGTAACTACGACTCATTTTGTTAGTAATACTTATAACTATGGATTAGTAACATGTAAGTTTCACTATCAACATTTATTTTTATAAAGGCCTCTCCTGCACCACTCCCCCCGATGTGGCGCAGCAGTGGTTAACATACCGGCAGTCCAGCCTGCTTGCGAGCATCCTCAGGATGCTGTTGTCGCTATAATATAGCTAGCAATGAAGATTTTATCTATAATATATACCTACATAGATCCAACTTTATTTGCCTGGCAAATTAATGAAAACCCCTGACGACACCATTTAGAGATGATAGGTAGAACTGCAACAATGTTACAATAAACCTCATCCTTAATGTTCTCGTTTACCTCCTTTAAATTTTATTTTAATTTCATTTTCAAATTCAATATTTTAAATTTAGATTCCTTCGTCATCATTCTGATTCATTCCACTACCATCTCTCGAGCTGATTACATCTATATCATCATCTTCATGTCAGCCCTTCTTCCGCCCACTGCTGAGCATAGGCCTCCCTTCGTCTACGCCACCACTCTCGGTCCTGTGCTGCTCTCATCCAGGTGCGACCCGCGACCTTGACTATATCGTCAACCCATCTCATTTCAGGACGTCCGACGCTTCTTTTACCCGTCCTAGGCCACCATTCTGTTAGTGCCTTACTCCACCGGCCATCACTCCGGGGTACCAGGTGTCCTGCCCGGTTCCATTTAAGGTTCATAACCGTTTTTCCGATATCCCGTACTTTGGTACGTTGTCGAATCACGGTGTTAGGAATGCGGTCCTGCAATCTGATGCCAAGCATTGCACGCTCCATGGCTCTCTGTGCGACCCTCAATTTGTGTACAGTCTTTTTAGTGAGCGTCCAAGTCTCGGCACCATAGTACATGGTGGGCAGGACACACTGATTGAATAAGCGGGTTTTCAGGCCACATAGTGTTACATCTATATCAGTATTGTAAAGTTATAATAAATAAAATAACTCTGTGTTATTTCTCTCAAGCTCTCCACTACGTAACTTACCTACCCCTTTATGTGGGAGCACTAGCTGGGACAGTTGGAGCTCCTACAGAACTAAATATTCCAACTGATGTTAATTGGAATTGTTATCCGTAGCCCCATCTATTATTTGCCACGTAAATAAATAAAAACCGACTTCAAAGCATTAACCCTCAGTAACTTTTTGCGGCTAAACTGATGTTCATCAAACATAGCTAAAAACCACCACAAGGTAACTTGTATTCACGGAAAAAAAACTGCATTGAAATCAGTCCATCTGTTCGAGAGCTGCAATGACACAGACAGACATACAGCGTACAGACATTTGCGTCAAACTTATAACATCTCTCTTTTTTGGTCTCGGGGGTTAAAAGGAAATAAAAATCCACCCAGTTTTAATTTACGTCACACACATAATAATGAAATACCCACTCACCACAAAAACATCGAGGAGACTCGGGTAAAAAGGACAGTCGGTTTTAAAATGCAGTTCCACGTTTCTTTGTTTTCGCTCGCTTGTTTTTTCGCGGTCGGCGTTGTCCGGTCGTGCGTATGTGTGTGACATATTACTGTATGACAGCTTTTAAAATATGAACGTATAAAAACTTTTTTGCTTACTTTTTATTTTTATCTAAAAAGAAAATATTTCATGTTGGTTTGAATATGAAAAAAGTTATTAGATTTTCACATAAATGATTGTTCTGGTTTTCCAATCAGGGACACTTTTTTTCTCTTTTTTTACCCTAGGTCTACCCTGTATCCCTTACGTGTGAATAGCAAAAAAAAACAAAGTACTACCAAGTTTGGTTAGTAAAACTTTAGTTGGTAAAAAAAGGTTTATTCTGCCAAAGACCAAATCTGAAATATCGAAATACAAAGTCACTCACACAAAGTTTTCTTCAGCAACAGATTGTAAAATTTGTGTTTGTTTGCATGAATTACCTGAAACAAATAAATATTACGTTAATAAAAATATCCGTAAACATATAATTAATATAACATGCAAAAAAATTGAGCTAAAACAATCTATATATTATAATTTTTCTAAGTCGGAAACTCTCGCTCTGGCTCGTTTCTGGTGCAAATTTAAGAATGGCCATAGCTATCCAGCGTGGTAACGCGTCAAGTATCCTGGGCACCTTTGCACCGGAAACGCTAAGGGGCGGGTTGTAATTTTATTTTGTATTTGACTTGTTTTGTGAAAAGTCAGAAATTAAATCTGAAATTCATAACAAATTTTTCCTAAATCTTTTCCATCCCACTGCTGGGAAACGGAATGTCCCATTTCCTTCCATCTATTGTCTATTGCTTAAATTACAATAAGTTCATAAAAAATCAAGATTCTTGAAGCCCACAATAGATCATTAGTTCATATCTGCATCTGAAAAAATAGATCAATCTTCGGCAGACGTTCAGCCTAGATATACTTACTTAATCATAAAATAAAGAGACTGCAAAAGCGACGCTAGCGTTTAGTATTTCCAAAATCTGCTGTAATTTCATTAATACTGGCACCCCAAAATGTGAGAAAAATGGTAACACCGTCATGTTGCTGTCAGCTGTCAAGTAGAACATTAAGAAGAATGCCTCGAATGGCGCCCATGAAGCGAAATGATCTGTTAAAGTGATTATGTGTAATTAATGTTACTAATACAGATCCCAGGTTTTTTTAAGAAGTACCCCAAAGAAGAAGTAAGTGATACCCAGAATCAGGAGATTATAACACGTTGTAGTAATAGATCAGTTTCCAACAAAAGCAGTTTAAGCTCTGCTTCTGTAAGGCACGAGTTCAAACCTCATATGCGTGACTGTACCTCTAAGTTTGTACTTGTCGGTAAGGTCATTTTCCACTAATTGTTTCCGACGAAGAAAAAAACATTGCGAGGAAACCTGTACACTGAACTAGAGTGTAATAATAGTAATGACTGCTGTATCTAGATGACAGGCATTGACCTCCGTCAGGTGCCTTTAGGCACCTCGGAAAATCTGACGTCAGTGTTAGAAAAAAATATATATTTGAATTAAAAGACTTATATGAAATACAATAAAAAAAAATTACAAATAAGTATCCGCAACATGCTTCGTCAAAAGTTGTACTTACCTAAATACAAATAAGTATCCGCAACATGCTTCGTCAAAATTATCAATCTAATAAACCGCCCCTAATCGTCCGTGGCTCAAAGATTTCCATAATGCTAGCAGCATTTCCACGTTGTATAGCGATTGAAATCCTCTAAGCAAGAAACGACACGGAGCGATTATCTCCTGTCTTTTCAAAAATGCGTCGGCCCAAGTCCCTAATAAATGTTCGAGCCTCGTTCCCCCAAGCGCCCGTGGTCTCAAAAGCTACTGGCATAAAATGTTTGTTGATTCAAGATTAGAAATAGAACATTAGTACGTCCTCATTAGTAACTAAAGCCTCCGTAATTAGACCCTAGGCATCGTGTATAATCAAGTGCTCGTCAAGATAAATCAAACGAATCCTACTGAATGAGGTTATGTTGCTTTATAACTGAGTTCCGTCGAATATCTCCCGGCTCCATCATCATACCAGCTCATTTATTTCATAACATTGTATTGTCATGGACTTTCAACTATTATTATTATAGGACCGATGACTATCTTAAAGACAACAAAGTCTGGCTTGAGCTTGGCGCGGGTCCCTCTTAAAGGTTTGTATACTCAGAAATGGTCATAATCTGGTACATTAAGTACATACTGAATTTACAACTTGATTTGACATTATTTCAAAATTTCGACATTAAAAAAATTAATTTTAATTATGACAACAAACAATGTATACTCTGTCCACATATCAACTATAAATATAATTTCATTGTGAGTTGACGTTCTTGGAGAAAATGCTGCAGTGCAGTTTGTTACCGCTTCTTCTGCACTAGCGCTTTGGAGGCGGCATTAAACTTAGCTCTAAGTAACTTTTTGACGTCAACAATTATTGTGCAATAATACAAAGTGACGATTATTAAGAGATATTATAAATATCCTATGATAATAAAGATATATTTGAATGAATAAATGAAAAGATTTCACCTAAACAAACATACAAACATAGAAAATACATTGCAAGTTAAAAACTGTTGAAGCGTATTGACTTACTTAACAGCTAGTTTAGCCTTCTGTACTCTCCTTGTTTTGAAGCTAGACATAATCTGAGCATGTCTGAGTCTATTCTTATCAATGCTAATGTACGCCGTGAGTGATTTATGACGCGAGTGCAGCCTCTGAGGAGGTATTTATGGAAATACAACCACTTTAGATATCCTCCAAAACGGTTTAGAAGAATATCAATCTTCAGTATTTTTTCTTAATAGTTTTGAAATCTTCCAGCTTTGGTAAAATCTGGGATTTGTCTTGATTTTCTTCGTGTTTTAAGCGTACTTATGTGTAAGATCAAACAATTTATTTAAGAAGAAGTAATAGGGATAAATAAGGTTGACCTGACTAAGGTTGCTGGAAAGCACTGGATACAGGCCGCTCTAGATCGGTAATTTTGGCAATTCTTGAGAGAGGCCTATGTCCTGCAGTGGACTTTATGCGGCTAAAATGATTATGATGATGATGAATAGGGATAAATGGAAGTTACTTTATGCTGTGCGGACTCCAACACTGAGTGGGAGGGGAAGGAAGAACTTAAGGTTTTCAAGAGACCAAATGGAGCGAAGTATGCTAGCTGTGACGGGGATGCACAGGATTATAGCTTTATATCAATATAGTGTTGCTAATGTGGACCTGTTCTTATATGGGAGTGAAGCGAGGCCTTTTATTGAGCGGCACAAGCAGAAACTGCATGTCACGGAGTTGTAAATGTTGCATTGAATATGCGGAGTATCACGGAGAGATTGTGTGAGAAACACCCGCATCCGTGGCAGCCTTCATATTCTAACTTTCGCATGCCCAAACTTTCTGCTTTCGACTTTTCCATCCACAATTGTTCGTTGACTGGACTATCCGAGACATAGCAGACAAACTGCATGAGTGTTGCCTACGCTGGTAAGGTCACGTCTTGCGGAAGATGATGGTGATGATGAGTGATACTTTACGTTATCATTCAGCCATTTCTTCTTATACTTAAGAGCTGGGTTCTTTTCAGTGAAGCGCTTTCCATGTCTCTTTTCTGCAATAGTATTTTATGCAACAGTTGTATAAGGAGGGTTCAAAAATGCGAGTGGCGCAGGTTACTTTTAGGTTAGGTAAATTGACGCCATCGAGCATTGACTACTTATACAACGTTGCATACAATACTTTTTCTACGACTACATTTACTAAAATAAATACAAAAATAAACAAAGAAAAGTACGAAATACTACCATATGTTTGGTAGATACTAGGTATCTATGGCAGATTTAATTTTTTTATTGACGTCTTCCTTGTGACTAAAAGTGCCATTTTTGAAACATGGAGTCACTTAAACGAATGCTTTTCATACAAAATCGTTTGTTCAGTGACTCCACGTTTGAAAAGTTATAGGTCTATGGCTAGGAGTATCGTTTTGGCGAAATAACGACAAATGTGCTATTATATTAGGAATAGACTATAGACTTTTCTGAAATCATATAATCTATGTTCTTATATTAGTGTTCGGGACCATTTAAAAGACAGAGAACAGTACAGGAGTAGAAAAAGTCTTTTACTTACACCGCCATTATAATGATGATATTACGTCAATCATTGGAATGCTTTAGTTTTAATCGAAGTAAGCACTTTCCCAAATGACACTGCGTTTTAGTATCACAATTTGACGCACAATTCTGATTGTTCACTGTCCATTACGTCTTTCCCTAACTTTTTACGTCACTCGCTTTACGGCGGGCTTAAATGAAGCTTTTACGTCCCGAAAACTTTTAATTAAGTTGTAAAGGTGAATATCTTTTTTATTCAGCGTTTTGTATTATGATTGTCATACTGAACTCCGACTTTTATATCGATGTACGGATCTTCGAAAGTTTCTGCATAGAACTTATACGGAAGTTTCTAATGGATCTTATATGGAAAATCAGGTAAATTCACGCATGTTAAGGGTCCGACAGTGTATAATAGGTTGCTGCAGGAGATCAGAGCAGCTGATAATATTAAAATCTTTAAAAATAATTATAGAACTAGCCCCCTACTAATTTGACGAATTTTGTCAATGAAATTTATTTAATTCGATGATATTAACTGTAAAATATTAAATATGACATGTGTATTTATTCCTAATCTTATGTGTACTTATGTGATGTATGATTCTAAGTTTTTAACCCCCGACGCAAAAGGAGAGGAGTATTATAAGTTTAACATGTTTGTCTGTGTATCTGCGTATCTGTCTGTGGTATTGTAGGTCCCAAACGGATGAAATGATTTTTGGAACGAAGTTCCTTACGGCAGGCTTGGAGGAGACAGGGATTTTGCTGCGCGACCGAACTGAAAAAAATGTGATAGTAAAACCGTAAGGATGACCTCGTTAAATGAGACGTGCGCAGGCGCGACAGTCGTATACACAAGCGAGTAGTGCATAATACCTTTCTCTTCCTTTGAGCACGATTTTTCTTTTGCAAATTGTGTCGATTCTACATTAGCCGAAGGAACTTCGTTCCTACCTGGTGTCCCACGACACAACATTTCTTTTTTTTGTTTAGTTTTTTTTTTGTGTTATACATAATTTTATCCCGAGTGTTCTTAGCCATGTTTCATGAAAATCTGTTTAGCCGTTTGAAGAACATCAGCTCATTTCTAGTTGATGAGGGGATCTGGCTAACTTCCTTATATCTGATCCATTCGAAATTTGGTACCGTTTTACTTCAATGATATTGAAAGGATACGGTAAGTTAACCATGACCTGATCAGCCATTCGAAGATCATCAGCTCTTTGACAGTTGATTTATTTTTTAGTTTTTATTCCTAGTGCGGGGAAGTTTTTAAAATTTTTGATTTTACTTTTATGTAATATTGACCTGTACACAACACTTCAACACACAAGGCTCCTTGCTTGTTCCTTAGAGAATTCGGGACTCGGGCATTAATCTTACGTTATAGGAACATTTGTTGTATATTTCAACATTATGCGTATTTCTTGGTACTCATGTTTCACCTAATACGGCACTGCTCCGTATCCTGTTGCGTAACGCAACAAAAACGACGCGCGTCAAAGGTGGTGTCAGTGTGTTGTTCCTAACAGAGGTCGTTGCGAAGCGCTGATATCGTTAACGTTTCTTTAAATTTGAAAAATACAGCAGTAGTTGTTTATACAATGTGCTTTTTAATTAAGTACAAATATTTTAAGGGATTATTCAGTCTATCATTTTGAACAACTTTGCCCAATAAATGAATATCGAAATACGAAAAAAAATATTTAGGTTCTCATACAGATCGAAGTAGTCACGTGATATCGTTACTATGAAAAACGCAAAAAAATTTTTCGTATTTCGATATATATTTATTGGGAAAAGTTGTTCAAAATTGTGGACTGAATCACCTCTTAAAATATTTGTACTTAATTAAAAAAGACATTGTATATGTGTATAATAATATTCAACTAATTGCCAGAAGAACTAAAGATTTTAAATGTCAGGCTCTATAAAAGTGCCTGTAAAGGTTTAATTACTGAATAAACATTTGAATTTTGAATTTTACATATGTCCGGCTCCGCGCTACGCAGCGGCGGCGTGCGCAGCAGTGTGCGAATCGCTTTATACATCTACTTACATATTTGAAATAGTATTTGGATATTTCTACATGCATGGCAGAAAATACGAGTAGAAGAATAAGAGGAAGCCTTTATCCCGTCCACTGACAAAATTTTATCGATATTGAATAAACAATAACGGATGGAGTGGTTGCAATCTGGAAGCTACTCGTGATAGCTACGGCTGCAATGCGATGTATATTATGAAGGTTGTGTATATATCATCAATATATGTATATATATCATCAACTATTGTGTATATCATCAATGAGATGTGGACAGTGGCGATCACAACTGAATGCGCCGAGTAATTAATGCCTTTGTGGCTGTTACGTGGTTTACGGGCGGCTGCTTTGTAATATAGATTATTGACAAGTTTGTATCCAGTTTATATGTACTTAATTGAATAAATAAATATATACGGACAAAAAACATAGATTGAACTAGCCCCAAAGAAAGTTAGAGACTTGTTTTACGGGATACTAACTCAACGATGCTATATTTTATAGCAAATATATATACAATATGTAACAAAAACCCTGTCCGATCCTACTAAGGAGCAACTCAGACCGTCAATATTAATAACTTTTCTTTTAGGATCAATGCTTGAAAATCGAAAAAGAATTCGACATTTTCATAAAAAACCGGCTGGGTTCGGCCGGCCCGGCAATTTGTATTAAAATGTCGATTTTTTTCTTCGGGATTCAAGCATTGGTCCTTTGCATTTTTCTAAATAAGCAAGACCTTATTTTAAAATCTGATTAGAGAAAGCTTCTCCAAGAGGCTATTTCTCGAAAAGGTTTGAGAATTATAGTTTTTTTTTCAAATTTCTTGACCAGCGAAGTGATTACCTATACCAACCTAATTCTGTTCAATAGGCACGTCAAGCATGGTTTCCAATTGGATGCGTTACGTAATTGATATTTTTGCGTAATTTAATTGATGTGCGTCAAGACATCAATACGCATGATAAGGCATATGTAACTTATTACATAATACATAATGCTTCTTGGAGATCTGACGCAAATTGAGGAAGCAGATCGCAACTTGGAGATCTGACGTCGAACAAAAGTTCATGACGTGCTCTCCAGGGTTATGACTTTAAAGTGGAACTGGGCAGGACGCCTGGCTCGAAGGAACGATGGCAGGTGGAGTAAGGCCGTCACCGAATGGTATCACAGAAATGGGAAACGTAGTGTGGGACGTCCGGCGGCTAGGTGGGTTGATGACATTAAGCAAGTTACTGGAAATAACTGGATTGCGATGGCCAACAACAGAGAAGGATGGCGCAGATAAAAGGAGGCTTATGCCCAGCAGTGGGTACCTAAGAGCTGTTGATGATGTTAATTATTTAATATAATAAAGTATATTCAATTATTATACAATCTATAAATATGCGCTGTGTAAATCTGTAACCTTGTCGTATTCTCGAACGTACGTATATACTGATCATACTGGACAATTTCATCCTGACCTACGCAAGCGTTGTCTTCGCACACGCAGCCCCAACACACATGCTTATAAATAAATAAATAAAAAATATATAGGGACAAATAATTGATTGAGCTAGCCATAAAGTAAGTTCGAGACTTGTGTTATGGGATACTAACTCAACGATACTATATTTTATAACTAATACATATATAGATAAATATCCAAGACTCAGGACAATTTGAAAAAAGCCATTTTCCAACTTGCCCTGACCGGGGATCGAACTCGGGACCTCTGGGTGGCAGACTAGCATAGTGACCACTACGCCACGGAGGTCGTCAAAGAGCTTAGGCTTCAAAGAGTACAGAACCGATTTATCCACATAGCTACCAATGCTCCAGCGATAGCTAGAAATAGTGACCTACACTGTGATCTCGAACTCCCTTCCATAAAGCACTTGTGAAAGAAGAGTCCGCTTCTGTGGGGAACCCAATTTTTTTGTTCATATTTCATCCTATCTTCCTTGAGGAAGTTGTTCAGTATGATCAGTATAGAAACGTTCGAAAATATGGCAAGGTTACAGATTTACACGGCGTAATCTATCAATTATATGTTGGTTGTGACCAGAATCCAATCTTATAGGCTAACAATGGTGTCTAGATTAGCAGTGAGGTGTGGTTTGCAATCGGATGCGTTACGTGATTGATACCTTTGCTCTAATTGCTGTGTCTACACGTGTGATTAGCCCTTTGTGGTTATGATGACTGGATTTGCTGTAAGTATAGATTACTGTCAAGTCTGTATGCAGGTTATTCTTTCCCTTTTCGCAAATCGTAAAATGTCAATCGAGGGAATTCGAATGCCGAAATGGAATCACTCCCCGTTTAGGTATCGAAAATATACCTACATTATTACTATGCGCGCAGCGACCACTTCGAAGGTGAAAATTTAGTTACATGTATCGATTGTCCAGTGACAAGAATGAAATTGGCAATGGATGCCTAGGTATCTAACTAAACGAAGGAGTGAGGAGTTCTCACGCGCTAATCACATTAAGAAGATATTTCTTTGAATTTCTTCTGTACGTGAGTACTAGTACTGATTCTGTGGTCAAAGTCAAAGTCAAAATCAGTTTTTTTTTTTCAATTACTTCATATTTATCCATTTTTCCTTCGATTTCATAATAGGTAAGTAGGTTGTTGATGTCATTATCGTTTACATATTCGTTTTATAACTAAATTAAATGCGCAAGTACAGAAGAAGCGGTAATAAACTGTACTGCATCATTTTTTTTCAAAACATCGACTTACAATAATTGTACATTTTTACAAATTAAAATATAATAAAAATTACAAATAAAAAAGAGATTCCAACGCATCACCGCGAGGCAGAGTACCCATAACGCTGGCAGCATTACCTCTCTGCACCGCAATAGAAATTCTTTGTGCAAAGAAACTGCCCGATTACAATTGCACTGATATTATATTAAAATTAGATATGTGGACTGAGAATAAATAGTGTATAAATGTCAATTCGTAAACCAGCCGCGTTACCAGTTCATTTATTACTAGCAGGCAATGCGGCAAGCAATAGGTTGAACCATTAGTTATAAAAAAAATACCTAACCCTATCAGTTGAATCTCAGGAAAATAAAAATTGATACTAATTAATGCTCAGGGCGCAAGAAATCATACTTTTCGGTAATATTTCAACAATAATAAATTGAAAACCAAACAAAGTACACTCGGACACGCAACGGTACAGGAAAGAATAATAAATTCGAGGCTTGTGTACACTTGCCAACAAAATATTGTTGCAAACTGTGTGGGAAATAAAATTTAAATGAGTTTTACTTTGGTTTTATGTTGTCAGTATTTGTTGTTATAGCAGCAACAGAAGTACATCATCTGTGAAAACTTCAACTGTCTAGTTATCACTGTTTATGAGATATAGCCTGGTGACAGACAGAGAAGTCTTAGTAATAGGATCTTGTTTTTATCCTTTGGATACAGAACCCTAAAAACAAGATTATAATGGAAGTTTTATCGTAATACTCATAAAAATATTTTTTTTATTATCATATTCTAACGACTATCATCTTTTTTACTTACTTTAAATAAGGGCAGCACAAGATTGGGATTTAGGCCTTAACATAAGTCCCTAAAAAAAGAACACGAATGTAAAAAATATGTGGTTCGGATATTTTACCGCTAAGTGTACATAAAGTCGTAGGTTCGCTTCAAAGTATGTTCCAAACTAAATTACTGTAATTATATTAAACGCTGAATGTTTATTTACAAATATTAATGGCTCGTAGACTCGCCTAATATTTGTTTATCACACTTTCATTTTGAAAACGATAAACGATAAATTAAAATAAATGCCTCTTGATTACTGTAATCTAGCGACAACAGTAATAAAACTACACACTAGCTCGAGAAAATTCTTTGCCACTTTTAGTCAGACCATCTTTGTAGATGGCAAAAATACGAAAAACAAACAAATGAACAAACGTTTTTCCTGATGAATAAAGCATGAAAGGTGTCTTCCAAGTCTTCTAATCTTTTTAACACTTTGTTTTAAGATTCAAAGATTCAAATGTTTATTCAGTAATTAGACCTTTACAGGCACTTTTACACGTCAATAAGTATAATTTATGTTACGTGTAAAGTATATTAAAATTTAATTTATTTTTAAAGAAAAGCTACCGATACCAGCGCTTCGTAACGACCACTGCTGAGAAGAAACGCCGAAAGAAACTCATTTTCACAGTATTGGGCGCCTACTCGCCAGAAGGGCTTTGTCATATTATTATAATTGTCTTTTAATTAATAAATACTTATAATATAATACAATGTTGACACATTATAACATGTAATGCTTGCGAACCAGTAAACAAACATAAATTGCGTAATACAAAATATTAAGTAGTCAAAAAAGCGAAGCCGAGCTGACCAGTCCCTCCCGGCAGCACCCGTTCACGAGTTGAACGGGTTTTATATACTTCCATGCTGGTCTGAGAGAAAAGAAAAAAACTTTGAATCTACCACCTGCTTCTCTTTCCAAACGGATCGTAAAAGGAGATAAGGGAATAGGCGAAAATACGAATCGTGATATGCGGCTAGCTTCCTAGTACTCACGTACAGAAGTCTTACTCAGTAAAGAAATTCAAAGAAATATCTACTTAATGTGGTTAGCGGTATGATTTAATTTAGCTCGCGTCAGAACTCCTCACCTCTTCGTTTAGATACCTAGACATCCATTGCATGCCAATTTCATTCCTATTACTCTGGACAAACGATTCAAGTAACTAAATTTTACCCTCTGAAGTGGTCGCCGCGCGCATAGTAATAATAGTATATTTCAGATACCTTAACGGGCCGTGACATGCCTGCTATTGTCGCCCAAAATCACGCTAAGAGAGGGCATTGGTTTTTAGCGTACTGTCAGTGAAGTTAGCCTTGCAGGAGTCAAAATGCGAAATGTTAAGTCGGTGGATGATTTACTGGACAAATACATGTCGGAACACGGTCACAGAATTATATAATTATTACATCTCCTAGGTCCCGCGCAATATACATCCCCGTATCCCGTCCCCGCAACTCTTCCCCGCTCTCGCCTTGGCTGCAAACGCCTGCAGTCGCCGCAAAACGGGGGAGAGATACGGGGACGGGGTACGGGGGATATTGCGCGGGAGCATAGGAGATTCCTCTCTGTATGTAATACTTATATAAATTATGTGACACAATGCTACAATCAGAGGCAGAGGCCCAGAGCTCTGTCTGCTTAGAGCTGCAAGACCTGAAATACTCTGTCTGCGCCGTTAGGAATAAATAAATAAATATATATGGACAGAGGATCAGAAGTCCAAGCTTAAGATTTTCCAAAGAGCAATGGAGCGAAGTGTTTTGAGTGTCACCAGACTCGATAAAGTCCCAAACACAACGCTTCGTTCAAAAACCGACATTGCTGATATCGGACAACTAAAGTGGGATTGGGCGGGGCACGTTTGCCGAATGCATCCTGATAAGTGGGCTACTTTGGCAACAAAGTGGACTCCCGAAGATGGCTGAAGGAAAAGAGGAAAGCGTTGATGTGACGATTTGCGACAGTTTGAAAGGGAATGGTTGGAAGTGGCACACGATCGAGATATTTGGAAGGAGATGAGGGAGACCTTTGCCCAGCAGTAGGACAGTAGAGGTTAAATAAAAAATAAAAAATAAAATATGGACAAATAACACTGATTGAGCTAGCCCCAAAGTAAGTTCGAGGACTTGTATTATGGGATACTAACTCAACGATACTATACTTATATAGATAAACACCGAAGATCCAGGACAATTTGAACCGCCACCCAGAGGTTTCGAATTCGACTTACGGTCAGGGAAAGTTAGTTAAAGATGTGATAGTGTATTGTATTCTTTTATATCTACCTACTATTGTAATTAAAGTCATACACTAGCCAAAAACAAACAAGAAGTTTCCTACAAACACAATTACTTTCAAGCAAATCTCAAAATTATTATCGTATCAAGTTACATGAGATACACCTCGCCTTATTATTCTATCATTAGGTACAAACCGCAACACTAACGATACACCTGATATTCTTTTAATTCCACTAACATACATTATTGATATAAGGCCTGGGATCCGTAATATGTAATATTGGGCTTCTTTATATTTGGTTTATGAATAAACATATTATGGAAATATTAGTGATTTGTTACGAAAAGGTATTGGTTGGTGTGTAGTTTTATTTTGGGATCATCTTACAACATTTCCTAGATTAATAACTGTTAAATAAATATATAAGGAAAAATCAAACAGATTGAGCTAGCCCCAAAGTATCTCGAGACCTGTGTTATGGAATGCTAACAACAATGATACTATATTTTATAACAAATACATATAAGTAAGCATCCAAGACCCAGGTTAATCATCCACCGACTTAACATTTCGCATTTCGACTCCTGCAGGGCTAACTTCACTGACAGTGCGCTAAAACCTACGGACACTCTTAGCTTGAGTGTGGGCAGCAATAGCATTTTTGTGTCACGCCCCGTTTAGGTATCAAAAATATGCTGCGAAGAGGAAAATTCAGTTACATGAATAGTTTGTCCAGAGTAATAAGAATGAAATTGGCTTGCAATGGATATCTAGGTACCTTAACGAAGAGGTGAGGAGTTCCGACGCGAGTTAAATTAAACTATAGCGCTAACGACATTAAGTAGATATTTCTTTGAATTTCTTTTCTGAGTAAGACTTCGATACGTAAGTACCAGTATTTATTCTGTAACAATAGGTATAACATGATTCGCATTTTTGCCTATTTCCTTATCGCCTTTTCCGATTTGTTTAAAAATAAGAAAAGTGGTAGATTCAAAGTTGTTTCTCCCAGACCAACATTAAACTATATAAAACAAAGTGTAAAAAAAGATTGGAAAACATGGAAGACATCTTTAATGCTTTATTTATCAGGAAAAACGTTTATTTATTTTGTTTTTCGTATGTTTGCCATCCTCAAAGACAGCCCGACTAAAAGTGGCAAAGAATTTTCTCGAGCTAGTGTGTAGTTTTATTACTGTTGTCGCTAGATTACAGTAATCAAGAGGCATTTATTTTAATTTATCGTTTATCGTTTTCAAAATGAAAGTGTGATAAAAAAATATTAGGCGAGTCTACGAGCCATTAATATTTGTAAATAAACATTTAACTAAATTACAGTAATTTAGTTTGGAACATACTTTGAAGCGAATCTACGACTTTATGTACACTTAGCGGCAAAATATCCAAACCACATAATTTTACAATCTTTTTTTTAGGGCCTTATTTTAACCCTTTCAACGCGAACGTCGGATTTATCCGACAAACAGTGTCGTGCCCATTCCGCGAGTATCGGATATTTCCGACACAAAAAAATGGTAGTATTGCACATAACATATGTAACATCCGTGTTTGGTTGTAAGTATTTACTTTAGATTTACTGCCCCTCGCGTTGGGGGCACGGCAACTGATATACAGTCTCGCGGTGAAAGGGTTAAGGCCCAAAACCCTATCTTGTGCTGCCTTTTTTTGAAGTAAATTATTTTAAAAAAGATAATAGTCGTTAAAAATATGATAGTAAAAAAATATTTTTATGATTATTACGATAGACCTCCCATTCAAATCTTGTTTTTAGGATTACGTACCCAAAGGATAAAAACGGGACCCTATTACTAAGAATTCGCTGTCCGTCTGTCTGTCACCAGGCTGGATCTCATGAACCGTGATACAATTGAAGTTTTCACAGATTATGTATTTATTGCTGCTATAACAACAAATACTGAAAACAGAAAACTACTGGATACTAACAACAACGATACTATATTTTTTAACAAATACAATATACATATAGGTACATCTTAGACCCAGGTCGTACCTGGGACCTTCCGTGTGACAGTCTAGTGTGATGACCACTAGGGCACAGAGGTCGTCAAAGTGTTAGTTGGTAAGTTGCTTGTGCCTTATAGTTTTATTTTTGATTTGACGACTGTAGTCTAGATATCATCATGCCAGGCTGTCAAACTGGATGTCTTAGGTACGGTCCCCGGTCAGGTCAAGCTGGAAAATGATCTTTTTCAGATTGAACTGGGTCTTGGATGTTCATCTGTATTTGTTATAAAAATATAGTATCGTTTAGTAAGTATCTTATAACCAGAAATCTGAATCACGGGTGCTATTGCTAACAAAAGTATGGATATGACTAAAAGTTTCGGGAATCTCGAGAATTTAATTGGGTACTAAGTAAATAAAACAATCATTATTATGTGATTTTAGGATAGGTCCATTTTTTCGATTAAAATATATATTGAAATCACATAATTATGATTGTTTTATTTATAAATTATATAGTCATACCCATACTTTTATCTCTCATTCTCTGCCTATAACAAAAGTCTCGAACTTACTTTGGGGCTAGCTCAATCTGTGATTTGTCCGTTTATATTTATTTATTTATTATTCCGTCTAATTATTAAACTCAAGCTAACTATAGAACTTGGTTTTAACTAATATTTACCTAAATTAAATTGACAGCGCTTAAAATGAAGGTGTTTTTGTTTTGGGTGAATTATGGTTGATTGTTGGAATTGGGTGGGAAATATAATCTGTACCTGTTAAAGCATTATTTAAATGTTCAAAATTAAATGACAGGGACTTTGAAAAGTAATTATAAGTGCTGGTACCTGATATTATACTGTAAAACGATAATAAAGCCATATAAAAGACTACTTCGTCTACATGAAAAATAAATTTGGAGATAACTGTAGGAAATTTGAAAGTCTTTGAAAGTCAAGCAAAGCCCGAGAGGAATCAATAAAACGTTTGTTCCTATACTGTCAATTAAATTGATCTAGATATCGGTGTTATTTCCTAAAGGTCCAGAATCGAAAGAATGTGGATTCTGTTTGGATTGTCAAAATAGATTTTCGGGTCGTAGGTACATTTTTCCTTTTTTAAAAAAAAATTGTATAGATATCATTTTCTTTATCATGATATCAGATTTTAGAAATTAGAACGGTATTTTTTTGTTTAAGCAATAACGTATTTCATGTTTATTGGTATGTTTGTAAAAATTTAGACTACTTTGACAGAACCCTTCTTCGATATCTCTCGATCGATAAACTAATCAAAAATCCGCATGCCGTTCCATTGTTTTATGTTGCAATGCCCTATCAGGGTTCATGTTGTACCTACTACTTTAAAAAGTGACTGTGTAGTGAAAACAAATAAATGTATAATGTGAAAAGCAATAAATAAATTGAAATTGAAATTGATATGCACTTGTTCGACAAGTCTCTATTTCGACGGAACATACCTTCGACAATATTATTGACCATAACTCTGCTTTTCTTACTTTGTTATAGTTTAAATTCAATAGTATTAACCTAAAAGCAAACTAGCAAACAATATCAAATAAATCAAGCTTTGTAAGTACAATTAAATAGATACCTTTAAGACCCACTATTACGTCAATTAATATACCTTAACTACACAAAATGTTACCAAAAAGACTAATAGAGCGTATCAATATCAACAAACGATATTTAAATCCCTATACGAGCAAAGGTATTAGTGAAATCATTAGAAATCAATTAGTGATACTAAAATATGGGTTTTCGGAGGTAAATAATAAGGGTATCACAGATAGGGATTCAGTAATTTGTAATTTTATCATTAAATGTTTCTTAATTGGACCCTAGCAATTTATGGGCGAGTTACAATCAATTTGTGGCGAGCCCGTCTTTTGTTACGTTGGTAATTTGGTGTCTTAGAGGGCTAGGTGTGATATGTCGGTGTCTCATTAAACAAACGGTTATTTGAGTGAAGCAGAGTTTATACAAAGCCAGTGGCGCTGGCACCAGTCCTACGACAAGCCAGTGCTGGCCTGGCTCGTGACGTTTAGATGAAGCCATTCAGTTTGGATTTTTCTTGTGGTGTGCATACGTTTGACGTTAAAAAAATGAATTTACACTATATTAGAAGAGTTGATTAGTATATTAGATGAAAAAATCGTAAAGAAAAAACGACTTTGGATAAGAAAATTGTTAAGACCTACAACTGGAGCTTCTGCTTTGTTGTTAAAACAACTAAGATTAGAAGACCCTTCCGAGTACAGATTGGCGTTGCAAGTTACAACTGAAAACTTTGATGAGTGTTAAGGATCCTTCGATAGTTAAATGAAATTTTGGACTGTATGTTAATTAATACGTATATTGAAAGCAAACAAACTTAAAACAGATATATACAAAAAAAAGGTGGCGTCGTCGCAAATGTCCACAGGCAAGTGGTCATCGGTTGGTCACCACCACCCAATCCACATCGCCCCTGTCCTGTCTGACGTCATCACCGCAGATATGTCGTGATAGCCGACCAATCCACACGCCGCTGCCTCCTGTGCGTCTTGCTCGCCCCTCAGTGGCCCGGAGCGCCAGCGACGGGCGCGAACAATGAGTTACTTTCAAGCATACTGAGCTCGATTCAGCGGCAAGACACTCTGATATATACAAAAAAAAGGTGGCGTCGTCGCAAATGTCCACAGGCAAGTGGTCATCGGTTGGTCACCACCACCCAATCCACATCGCCCCTGTCCTGTCTGACGTCATCACCGCAGATATGTCGTGATAGCCGACCAATCCACACGCCGCTGCCTCCTGTGCGTCTTGCTCGCCCCTCTGTGGCCCGGAGCGCCAGCGACGGGCGCGAACAATGAGTTACTTTCAAGCATACTGAGCTCGATTCAGCGGCAAGACACTCTGATGAGAGATTATCATTATCATTATCATCAACGCTTATCCCAAAAGCATTCGTGCTCTCTATAAAGTTGTACTAATTTCATAGTATCGTCTTCGTTGAATCTTTTCGGCATTTTGTCGCAGAAATCCTCAACAACAACAAACGCACATGTATCCTACGGACATTCGCCAGTGACTAGCGACGCGTCTTCACGTGTCCGAAAAGCTAGCGCGGGGGTTCAGGGGTATGCGGGCGAAGGTCACTGGCTAAAAAAATAGACCGGTGATCCATGCGTTGGCAGCCAGCGCTGGCCTGGCTTGAAATACTGTTTATACGAGCTGGTTCTATAGCATTCCGACGCCCTTTCTCGTTCTATCAAATGACGGTTCTGAGCGACAGAAAAGGATATAGACCAAATGTAAATGTAACTTGCAAGTAATATTATGACTCGCAATAAATCAATGAAGAGTTTTTTACAGTAATGGTTAACTTGCTAATTTACTTGTCTGGAGGTTTTGGGTTCTACTCCTAGTCACAAAAAATGGAAATTTGTGTACAGTTTAAAGTGAGAACGTGAATCCTTTCCACGCCCTTAAGCGAAAAACGGCCACTTTTGGCTAATGTGCGTAGAAAAGTTTAACGTTCTCACTTTAAACAGTAAACAGTAGTAGTTCATAAAATAGTTGGAGGGGTTATTTAGGGCTTGATCAAGTATTTTTTTTTTAATGATTTCTCTGTTTCTTTCCAAATTATTTATTTCAAATGGGGGCAGTACTGGACCCCAAAAAATTCATGTATTCCTTAAGCAAAAGAAACAAACATTTACAGTAATTATTTGAATGAATTAAACGGGTTACTTACGTTGAGTGTCAGTTACTGACCGACATGTTTCGACATCATCCGGATGAATGTGACTAAACTCACCGATAACATTAAAGTGTCTCGAGGCGACATAGTGTACGCGCGTCTTCTAGTCACATTCGCCCTGATGAAGACCTCCGGATGAGGTCGAAACATATAGGCCAGTAGCTCTTTCTACTTCATGTGTCCATGCCTCAAGTTCGTGTTAATCAAAAAATTATAAATAAGTCTAAGTGTTAATAAAAAATAACAAAACAATCAACAATAACTTAAAAGGGAACGTCAATTACCAAGAATCAAAAGTCAATTAAGCTACAAAACATGTAAAACACGGGCCCAGGCTCGACCCTTGAGGCGGCCCTGCTGCCAAATTCCCCACGAAGACAATTCTGTTGAAAGCGAAACAATCGCTGGGAGCGGAAATATTAAGATCGTAGAAGAGTAACTGAAATAGAGCTAAATATAGGATATCATAGCGGAAAAAGCTAAGGAACTTTCCAGTCAATTTAGACAGATTTTGAAAAACGACACAGAAACGCTCGTTAATGATGAATGGTTGTTAAACTAACATTATTACATATATAATAAATAACCATTTTTCTTGCAACACTGTATTTTACGTACTCATGGTTGACCACAAGTGTAGCATACCTAGGTACTCCGATTTTGAAAATTAGGCTCCTTGATGTGTTTTGTTTTTTTTTTTAATTTTATGTACTCGCATGAGTTTTTATTTATTATTTTTATATTATTTTTTTTCGCAAAAACTTCTGATGTGCGCCCCTTATTTATAGTATCATGAGTAGATTAATGCAAAATTTGGCTAATTTATTCAAGTTTTAGGGGAGAAAAAAGTTATCGCCAGAGACAATAATATTATAAAAACTATAATGAGCCTGAGTTCGGGAGGCACAACCAAATATGAAACAAAAATCTATCTAGAAACTTCTTATTTTCGCCACGTAACATCCGTACATACGAGTGTTAAGTGTCAATTCCGCGCTAACTTTTATTTCAACCTAGAGCACCCTATTGTTATTCCACGCCGACTCCACTGTTGGAACCCAACACCTTCAAAGAAGCGGGAATTCACTCGTTTTATTGTAATGCCGCTGTCCTGGGTTCCGTAGTTAAAGCTAAATTGTATTCCGCAATGTTTTGGATTCTTTCTGGGACACACTTTTGTTACCTGTTTGAAGGGCTGGTGTTAGCGCAAGTAACGGCCATGGGCGAGATTTGTTTGCCACCCCCTTTTTGCATCAGTCACTTTTTTATGCTTAATATTATTACTTGAATATTATACATACATATATGAATATGAAAATATTAGAAGAACACTTAGTTGTTTACTTACGCAAATCAGTAGATTTATTTAACTATAATTTTTCCAATTTTATACCTATGTAAATTTTGATAACTTACGCCTGACATTTTTAAATTGCCTTACAAGATATTTGATAAAAAAAACCGGTTGCAATGCACATCTGTCATTGAACAAAAGAGCTTAACGGATCGACAACTTTATGTGCCTTTCAAAACATGGGCAATCTCAAGACCAAATGAATTTATTTTTGATACCAAATATATACCAAAATCTTAAGCATTCTAAGCGAATTATTTATAAAAACCAAATCAACACTTTAAAGAATTTACATATCCTATATGTTACAACTACGACACGGCTCTCGGAAACCATATCCTCCGTATCACATAAATACTACCGCCCCTTTACACCTGTCGCCTCGGGCCAACGCCCAACCACCGCCCCTGTTTGGAACTAAAACCGTCAAGTGAGAAGTTACGGTGAAGCAAGATGGTTTTATATTTCGAGAAATTGTTCAAAACGTCGCAGACTTTGTGTTCTCGTAAATTTTAGATGGTTTACGTATTTTTGGGGGATTTATTTTTTAAATATGTTTTTCCTTACCGTCACAATTTCCTTGTTTTATTTACTTTTGAACTAGTCTGTGTTTTATTTATTTTATATAATTGTTTTTGTTAATAAAGTATACTTACTGACTATCAAATACACCAATCTTAATTAATGTTCATTATTTAAATATAAAAGTATGAAAGAACATGAATCCTTGTGATTAACCTGATGAGAGAAAGCCACAATCACTTATACATAAGAGAAATATTCTTCTTTTATTCCTGTTTTTCAGATATTAATTAACCAAAATTTTGTAAATATTAAAAAAAAATTGTGACTTAAATTCATAAACGTTTTCCGTCTTAATATAAAACCCGGACTAATTTTGTTACTAGTTTTAAAGATTATCCGACCAAATTCAGTTGACATCTAGTAATATCACAATATCTTACCTGACAATGTCAACTTGACTTTGGGCGGATAATGGTTTAAACCTAGTAATAAAGTTAGTCCTGTTTCTATAATAAGACGGTTTGAGTTTAGCTATCGTAAGTTTTAAGTGGCACAGAATCGAGATGTTTAGAGGAAGATGTGAAAGAATTTGTGGGACAGTACAGGTAAAAGAAATGTTTTACTTAAGGGTCACAGAAATAACAGCATACGAAGTGCTTTACATAAATAGTTTTTATTTACAAGAAAAACAGTCAATAATTTCAATAAAAAGTAACAGTAAAAAAAATACAACGGGTTGCACTCCGGGAGTGCCGGCTGAAGTGAAAACTTGAATATTAACGTTGTGCATTTCCGTGGATGCGCGTGGCACGTTGTAACATAAACACACACGAACATTCGCGCAAGCACCCTGCGCCGCCTAAACGAAACAGCAGGCGCAGGCATACATTTTCGCCGCGCCGTAGAAAGACAGGGGGATGCTTCCTCTCCTACGCTGCGCCGCGCCGGCTGTCTACTCTCCATCCGTCTTACGAAGTTTCGATCAGGTCACGTGTCCTGACACCCTGGCGCCCTGACGCGAGTTTAACATTTGTTACCCATTACACAAAAAGTGTACAACTCCGCTAAAGAAGTTTTCACTTAAAAAACAAGATGAAATGCTACCTCCGCGGTAACATTTAAGTTAGTTCCAATAGATCCTCTCACCCTGCGGAACCCTACCGCTATGAAATTTCTCACATATTTTTTGCTGAACGGCAGATTTCTCTTTGTGCTGGTTCCCCAGCGTCTCGATTGTGTATTATTTCAGGCGCAGCTCTAAGTTACTTTCCTTGTTCTTATTAATATTAAACGAACGCCACGTTCAAGTTTGTATTGATGTCGATTCGAAGGAGGTAGTTGAGGATATTCGTGTGTTTTGTATAGAAGTAACAATTGAGTATATTTTAGGACTGCTTCTGTGGTCACAGTGGGAAGCATAGTTAGTGAAAAGTTGTTTCCAGTCTGGTTAGGATATTGCAAGCTTGAATCAAAGAAAGATGATTCCGTGATTGGATGACACGTTATAAACTATGGATATCGAACGCCATCTAGCGTTTGGGCAAACTTATCCTAGGAATAGTTCTGGTCTATCCTTTGGGTTGCGGAGGTCAGACGGCAGCCGCTCTGTTTAAAATTCAGTAACCTCGTCAAATCACCTTGATTAGGTAACGGACCCCGGGCTCTGAAGCATTACCGCTGAGGATGCAACCAAGACTACGTGAGAATGATGATGATGATGATGAGGATATTTTAGTAGTATGTCGCTTTAATAAGCGACACTGACTATGCATCTGTGAGGCATGAAATCCTCCTTTTGATCCTCACTAGACCCACTTGTACTTGTCCAAAAGATGCCAGCTAACTACTCCATCGTCAAAAACGAAAGAATCTTTTATGTCACAGCTTTTGACGACCTCCGTGGCGTAGTGGTCCCTGTGCTAGTCCGCCACCCAGGGGTTCCGGGTTCGCTCCCCGGTCAGGGCAAGTTGAAAAATAGCCTTTTTCAAATTGTCTTGGGTCTTGGATGTTTATCTATGTATTTTTTATAAAATATAGTATCGTTAAGTTAGTATCCCGTAACACAAGTCTCAAACTTACTTTGGAGCTAGCTCAAGTAGTGCAATTTGTCCCTATATATTTATTTATTTAGCTTGATCCCAAATCTTCTTCCACGTTGGTCTAGGAGATAGGAAAACAAGATAGAGTGTATGTATTAACTGCTTCTCTTCTTGCGTAGATCGTAAATGCCGATCGGGGAAATAGGAAAAAATGCGATTCATGTTAATGGGTAATGCTGCTAGCAAGCCAAAGTTCCAACACTCTTTATTATTCTTTTTCCACCTTCTCACCTAACATCTATCTATCATAACATAGCATAATAGACTTAAAGCCAATCCGTCTTATTATAAAAACAGGACTAACTTTGTTACTAGGTTTAAACCATTATCCGCCCAAATCAAGTTGACATTGACAGGTGAGATTGTGTGATATTACTAGACGTCAACTTGATTTGGGCGAATAATGGTTTAAACCTAGTAACAAAGTTAATCCTGTTTTTATAATAAGACGGAATGGCTTTAAGTCCGCCTATTACATCTGTAATTTTTTTTATGCTATGCGGCAAACGAACAAGCGGTTCACCTGATGGTAAGTGATCACCGCTGCCCATGGACAACTGCAACACCAGGGGTGTAACAGCGTTGCCGGCCTGTACATATGTAATAAAGTTAAATAAGTAAATAAATCTCGCTGAAAGTACCCTTTGAGTCATGCCGTCTTGGACAGTGCCTGCTAAGACCCACAAGACCCAAAATACTCTGTCTGTCCTTTAAGGGATAAAAACGTGAGCTCTTATTTAGAGCTATGTATACCTTTTTTTTCACAATCTGATCTAGAAAGTGTCTTTTGCCGCTCGACCGTAGGATTCGATGAATGGTTGCTCCCAGACGACCACAGCATTCAGCAAAAAAAACATAGCTCCAATTTACATCGGGCACAGAAACCAAGAAAGAAATAAAATAAATCCCCGGAACTCGCGCCGTTAAAAAAGCTCGCACAGAAGTCGACAATAACGCCGCAAACTTCGTAAGCTCTGTTTATAAGCTCTAAAAGAATTACATACGCACTCGGGAGTTCGGCGTGGGTGCCGATTTTAATCACTGATTTTATGGCGATGTTTCTCTTTTCTCCATTAGCTAACTCCAAGAGGTTAGCTGTTGCTGGTACTATCGTGGAATCAGTGAAACTAATCGTATAAGTTGGTCAAAGAGTACAAGTAATTATTACAAAACAAAAAATCCGAATGCCTTGTTTTTTTATATTATGATATACCCAGTGTTACTCTGACAGTAAATACGAATCTAACGACACCTCTCAAGCTAAAATCCATCGAGCCGTTCAGGCTGCAGAGCGTGCCAAACAATTATCCATATATACATACATCACCCACCTTTGTGCGGAGTAGGGTAATAACATACATTACTCACTCGATTTCCTTTATTTAGAAGAAGAAATACCCAAAACAGTTAAACTGATTTGGCTATAATTTAAATACTAACTACCGGCCTGACGTCAACTCTCTTTGGGAATGCATTTGTGCGGAAAGTTGCCTCTACCCGACGTTAATCGTCCTTGGGAGTCCTTGGGAAGCGTAGGACACGCACCCACAAGGTGGTCTGACGACCTGACTAAGGTCGCTGGAAAGCGCTGGATGCAGGCCGCTCTAGATCGGTCATTTTGGAAATCCTTGGGAGAGGCCTATGTCCTGCAGTGGACGTTATGCGGCTGAAATGATGATTATGATGATGATTGCAGTTGTACTACGACAAGTTTTTAGTCCTGTGGTCGATCCACAGGATTAGATGGAGTGGTCCTATTGTAGGCCGGAAACCACACAGCAATCTTGTCGGTGTCATTGTATGGAAAAAAATTAACGAACCTACTTTTTAAAACCTGTCAAAAACCTACCACCTTATTTTTAACAAGCACGGGTTACTAGTAGAGAGTCAGCTACTGGCCGACATGTTTCGACCTCATCCGGAGGTCTTCATCAGGGCGAATGTGACGCGCGTACACAAAGTCGCTACACGACACACTGGTGTTAGTGGTGGTAAAAACCTACCGGTTGGTTGACCGGTAGGCCTTAAGTCGGCCTGTTACATTTTTTTATAAAGTTAAATAAATAAAATGTTACAAATTTGACGCTAATGTCTGCTGTCTGTTTGTCTGTCTGTGACATCGTAGCCCTCGAACGGATGGACCTTTATCAATACGGCATCTTTTTTACGTAAAAGCAAGTTCCCTTGCAGTGGTTGTTAGCTATGTTTGATGAATATCGGTTTAACCGTTTACGTTTAAAAGTCATTTCGCTTGAAAGTCACAATTTTTTTTGAATTTTCCTGGCAAGTAATAGATGGCGGTGCGGCTTTCAATTCCACTTAACATCGGTTGGATCATGTAGTTCGTAAGGGTTTTTTTTTAAATTAGCTTAACCAATAAATTTGTTGTTTATATTTTTTCGTACAGTATATTTCACATGGCTGTCATGGCGAATGTATTATAATAAATTCCTTTTCATTTCAATAAAATAAAAAATAAGAAAAAGTTGAACACTCGAAAACTGAAAAGCCATCCATTTGATCAGTAGGTTCCACTTATACTTATAACCCGGATAAAAGTCCTGGTACACTCGCGAGCAAGAAAAATAGGATAATAACGGCCACTTAAAATGGTGGGGTCGTGAGAGGAATTTTCAAGAACCTTATTTTGCCAGTATTCCGGTTAGGCCTTGCGCACACTGTTGGATAACTTCTTTTGTCTCATGAGATAAGACATAACATACTTTAAACGACAAACTGAATTCCTTACAGTCTACTGACTAATATCCGTGAAATTAAATTTCAAGTATTAAAATCTAACTTGAGTAAGTATTATTTAATTTTATTTAACTTTTATATTTATAAGTGTTAATTATTGAAAGAGGTGCTCTTAATTTTTTATATATTGTCTACCAAAAACAAAATCTAGATGAGACAGTCTTTCAATGTAATATAAGTCAAGCTGATTGTTGTACTGCCAAAATTCTGCCAATTGTTCAAGCTGCCTTCGTACAATCGTTTTACTTCCGTTTTTTGTCACTGTAAACAAAATCTAGCTGGATACCACCAGATTTCCACTAGCTGTTTGAAAAATTGCAATTTTTTTTATTTTTTGTGTTTTATTTACTAAAAGCATAGCCTAGATCGATGAAACACTGTCTTAATATCTATAAGGCGTTATTCTAGCAGATTTTTCATTTATTGATTGATAGGCTTCTCTTTATTTAGTTGTCTTACTTAAGGGCTACCTGAATTTTTTGGGATCCAGTGCTGCCCCCATTTGAAATAAATCATTTGAAAAGAAACGGAGATATCGTTTAAAATTTGGTCTTGATCAGACCCTGGATAACCCTTCAAACTATTTTATAAACTACTGTTTACAGTTTAAAATGAGAACGTGAAGCTTTTCTACGCACAATTGCGAAAAACGGCCACTTTTGGCGTATGTGCGTAGAAAAGCTTCACGGTTTCACTTTAAACTGTAAACAGTAGTTCATAAAATAGTTTAAAGGGTTATCTAGTGTCTGATCAAGGCCAAATTTTAAATGATATCTCCGTTTCCTCTTAAATGATTTATTTCAAATGGGGGCAGCACTGGACCCCGGAAAATTCATGTAGCCCCTTCAGACATCATGTCAAGTCAAGACATTTTCTTACATCTAAAAGGGGCCAGTAGCCCAGCCAGCTTTTTACTCATTGTTAGAAAGGCCTTAGTTGTCTTATTCAAGACATCTTGTCTAGACAAAACATTGTCTAACTATCTAAAAGGGGTGTTATTCTACCAGCTTTCGGCTTATTGTTTGAAGGGCCGCCTCTCCGCTTAGTTGTTTGATCTGGGGAGCTGCGCAGTGTTTTGATGAGGGCCTGTGGATTTTTCGGTGTTTATTTCGCTTTTCAATTCAGGGTTCATGGTGGGATGAATGGTAGTTTGATAAACCGATGATTTGTTGGAATAGAAAAATTACACTTAAAGTTTCTTATTTTCCTTCTATTTTTTGTGTAGGTGGCCAACTTCTTCTCTGTGTCGACTGGCCCAAACAACACTAAATTTTATCTTTCCAGTGATTTTTGAACTTCCTTAAGTTTAACCAAATTACAATAAGTCTTTTGTAAAATGGAGTTTTGTGAAAAAACTACTACGTTATTAATGACTATCCATCCATTTCATTTTTAAGCCTACATCAACCCAAAGCTGGGCATAGGCCATCCTATTTATGCGAAATTTCCTACGGTCCTGTGCCATTCTCAAGCCAAGCCAAGTCCCAGGACAATTTAAAAAAGGCCATTTTCCAACTTGGGACCGAACCCGGGACCTCTGGGTGGCGGAATGGCATGGCGACCACTACGCCACGCAGGTCATCAGAAGAGGAGATTGGGTGAGAAATACAAAATTTTATCAAAATATAATATTGTACAAAACTAAGTGACGATTATTAAGTGATATTATAAATATCCTATGATAATAAAGATATATTTGAATGTAACTTGAACTTAGTCTATCTCAGTAACCAGTTATTCTGCAAATTATTCCTGTCTTGGAATAAACTGGAACCAACTTCAGTAACGTTATAGTTTCCTTGCTCCCCCTAATTTCCGTAGTTCCGCATATTGTAATCAATGTCCCCCCTCCACAACCCCTACTCTGTTTCAGCGATATCACTAAATATAGAAACTACAGAAGAAAAGTTCACACTATTCCTTAACAAAGTAATATTTACAAATATTAAACAAGACTGCATGCAGCCGAGTTGAGACTGTTAAAAAATGGATGAGTGAAATGACAAGAAAGGATTGGATTAAAGTACAAAGGTCTTTTCTCTTAGACCAGAATGGAAGATTCAAAGATTCAAAGATTCAAATGTTTATTCAGTAATTAGACCTTTACAGGCACTTTTACTAAGTGAAATTACTAACTAGTTAAATGAAAATATATAGGGTCAAATTACACGAATTGAGCCTAAGAGAGTCCTAAAGTAAGTTCGCAACTTGTGTTCTACGATACTAACTCAACGATACTATATTCTTTAACAAATACATGTATAGATAAACAAAACATCCAAAATCCAGGTCAATCTGAAAAAGATGTTTTTCATCTTGACCGGACCGCGGATCGAACCCGGGACCTCCGGTTGGACTGCCTGGCATGATGACCACTAGGCCAGAGAGGTCATCAAATAACAAGTGTTACAGTCCTGGTTAAGCGGTTTATACAATGGCTGTGCGACTGTGAGGCAGAACTGGACCGAGTTCGATCCTTGCCAGGCGCGACTCGTATCTCTGAGTTTGTCACTGTCAACTACTACTACTTCACCATCCACAATGAAGTGCTAGCCGAGTCAGGACGGACCCAGCCGCAGGGGGAGTCATGACCCCCACAACCCCCCTGGATCCGCCCTTGTGCGGTAAATTACTTTTAAGCAGCTCAAAAAATCTGACACCAGTGTTATGCTCTATTTGACACAAGTATCAACACCCTCAATAAGAAGAAAAACAACAAGTGTAAGACACGAGCTTTATTTCTATGTTCTCAATGTTTTGTAGCGATATTGTGTACAGTGACATTGGTAAATTGAGTTGACTACAGTGTACGACTACTGTACAAGTTTAACGAGCGAGTTCCGAGATTTACTGAGTACTTAAGTATCTGTAAGACTTGCAGCACAGAATGAATATAAGTGTAGCGGGAGCGATGTGATATGCTCGACCGCCACAAAGAGAAGATCTTCCCGCCAGGCATGTTGTTGCGCCTGGGAAACCGCGGCTCCGACGGTGTATCGTCGAAGTTGTATATATGCAGCGAATCGAACGAACTCTGAGACCGAGATGTAGGATACTGCTAGAGCCATCTCGTATGCTTCTTGTGAACTATATTGTCGGTTGTCTCTTGATTTTAGTTCCTCGTAGTGGCCGTAGAGGTTACCACATAAGTATTACATACAGCACGGAAACTCCTAGGGTCCCACGCAATATGCGTTCCCGTTTCCCGGGGTACGGGAACCTCTCCCTCGTTCTCGCCTTGACGTGTGCACAGATGTATAGTTTCGTTTTTAGTATTGTAAGCATAAATGATACTCCGCTTCTATGAAGTGCTAGTAGTTTGAATGGGATA
Organism: Acrobasis suavella; assembly: GCA_943193695.1. Classification (NCBI taxonomy): domain Eukaryota; kingdom Metazoa; phylum Arthropoda; class Insecta; order Lepidoptera; family Pyralidae; genus Acrobasis; species Acrobasis suavella. The sequence goes on from OW971952.1 coordinate 14,026,388, forward strand.
AGGCTTGGGTACCCGAGCGACTGAGCTTCTCTCGATATACATCAAAAAAGAGATTCGCTAATAATAAATCTAGCTATTACCTCGATTTACTACGTTGAAGGAACTACCTATAATAAATCAAACCACGAGCTATACTAGATCAATTTAGTACCAATATAATGAAAATAATATAGCAGCAAAAACACAAAAAAAAACATCGGCATTTCCATACTAAAGTGTGTAGCCGCTCGGACTATTTGTATGGGAATGACGAAAAAATTTTTGGGTTTTTGATTGTTATTTTAATTTCATTATATTATAGCGATATAGTATAGCCTGTGGTTCAAATTATTGCGGGTATGTTCAACGGAACCTTTGGAGCCGTTTCCAAGATCCAAGTGTCGGAAAAAGCCAACTAGCTTAAATTAATTTTGACGATCATCATCAGGGCGAGTATTAGGAGCGGCGACCCGTCGGATTCGCTGTCCCCAAATTATCACAAAATCATCCCGCGTATAATATTAAAGACTAATTTGTAGTTTTAAATTATTACTCAAACGCATCATTCCAGTATTGAATTAATCATCCCACAACGGGGTGTTCAAATAAATGCGCTTTAATTTAGCCTGGGAATAATTCGCAAATAAATGTATTATGACGTCATAAAACCGGTTTATGCCTCATTGTGTTTTGCGTCTATGTTTCGGGAATGCGTTGGATGTGAAACTATGTCGTAACGAGTTAGTAGACGATAGATACTGAATAATTAGTTATAAGATATAAATTATTTAAATTTACTTCCTGGGAAACAGATGTGAAAATATGTATGTATGTATTTATTTAAATTTATTTATTGCTTTTCACATTGTGCATGTAATATAATATTTTCACAACGTAGTTAATATAATAGTTAGAGCAGCAAGACTCCACTGTGGCCGAGTCGGTAAAGGTGTTTCTTACGTAACTTTGCTGGTTTCTGCAAACATGGCCGTACCAGCATAGGCGACTCTCTTGCTGTTTATCTGCTATGTCACGGACATAAAAACTGCCGCGAATGCGAGTGTTCCTCACGCTCTTTGGGTCTGCCCAGGTGGTATACATATGTTTTCTACGTACCGTGCTGGTTTTTGCAAGACATGCCAGCGTAGGCGACTCTCTTGCAGTTTGGCTGCCATGCCACAGACATGAAAATTGCCGCGATTGCGAGTGTTCCTGAGGCACTTTAGCTCAGCAGAGGTGGTATACATATGTTTTCTACGTACCGTGCCAGTTTCTGTAAGATATGCAAGTGTAGACCACTATCTTGCAAATTATCTGCATCACGGAAATGATAACTGCCGTGTATGCGAGTGTTCCTCACGCGTTTCAGCTCGGCAGAGGTGGTAATTTCCTACGTATCTTGCCGGTTTCTGCAAGACATGCCTTGTAGTTTGTCTGCTTTGTCACGGACATGAATACTGCTGCGAATGCGAGTGTTCCTCACGCGCTTTAGATTGGCAGAGGTAGTATACTTTCTACGTAACGTGCCGGTTTCTGCAAGACACATCAGCGTAGACGACTCTCTTGCAGTTTGTCTGCTATGTCATGGACATGAAAATTACCATGAATGCGAATGTTTTTGTCACGCAATTTAGCTCGTCAAAGGTGATAAACATATGCTTTCTTCGTAACTTGCCGGTTTCTGCAAGAAATACCAGCATAAGCGACTCTCTTGCAGCTTGTCTGCTATGTCACGGACATGAAACCTGCCGCAAATGTGAGTATTCCTCACGCAATTTAATGTGTGTGTGATTTAATTGTAGTCTTAATTTTCGAGTGACTTTGACATTATTATTTTGTATTTTATGGGTCAAATAGTACCTGAAATAAATGTATTTTATTTTATTTAGCTCGGCAGAGGTGAAAAACTTATTTTTCCTACGTAACTTGTCGGTTTCTGCAAGACATGCCAGCGTAGGCCACTCTCTTGCAGTTTATCTGCTATGTAACGGACATGAAAGCTGCCGCAATGGCGCGCGATTTTTAGGTTCCGTGCCGGTCAAACGGCAAAAACGGGACCCTATAACTAAGACTCCCCTGTCCGTCTGTCTGTCTATCTGTCACCATGCTGTATCTTATGATCCGTGATAGCTAGACAGTTGAGAAAGAGGTGACGACAGGGTTAGAAAATTATAATTGAAATTAGTCCGTCTTTTAGATTATCCAATACTAACGGGCCTGTATTTTTCAGTTTGCCAGAAAACTTAAGATACGAACGCTACAACAGAGTTCCCAAAGGTAAACTGGTAGTCAATGCTTAGCATTAAGTTGTTTGCACTATAATCTTAGGATTCTAAGTACAATAAATAAAATAAATAAATAAAACAACGCTATAACAACAAATTCCGATTATTAAATGATGATATGCATGCCAAAGATAACTCAAATACAAAATTATAGCAAATAAAATGATTCAAACTACATTTTTGATATTGAATATCATTCGTGATGTATTTCCCGATTTAAGTACATCAATATCACGCTGACATGGGCGCTATAATATCTCATTAGCGGAATGGGCATTCAGCTATAAAATTACAGGTGCAAAATGAAATAATAAAGCTTTGAAATTACACCGTTGAATATTTTAATGCAGCAGACCTTAATGAGCTAACTTCCTGGTACATTTAATGATAAAATTGTTTAAAGTTACTATTTTAGTATTTTATGCAACAGTTGTATAAGAAGGGTTAAAAAATGCGAGTGGCGCAGGTTGCGTTGATAAGTAGTCAAAAAATGCTCGATGTCAATCGTAAATTGACATCGAGCATTTTTTGACAGTCAAATGTCATCAAAGTCAAAGTCAAATCATTTATTTATCTTTGGATATTTATATCACTTGATAATTGTCATTTCTTTTTTCTTTCGATTTCTTAATAGTTAGTTGTTGACGTCAGATCATTTACTTACAACTAAGTTTACTGCCGCCTCCAAAGCGCAAGTACAGAAGAAGCGGTAACAAACTGTACTGCAGCATTTTCTCCAAAAACGTCAACCTTACAATTATACTGATATTAAAATTAGATGTGTGGACTGAGAATACATTGCTATGGCATAATTATTAATTAAAAATGTCAAATTTGAAATTAATGTCAGTTTGTATAAAATCATCGTTTTAGTTTGCGATTGTTAGATCATACATTCCATTTCTCGACTGACGAGCTCTTAACGACTTATTAGCTCTACCATCCCTCTCTCGTTGGTTCTGAATCAAGCCGTGTCATCTGCGTAACGAAGATTAAAAATTTTTAGACGTCCCACAGTAATACCACCATGCTTCCCATTAAAAAACTATTCAACCATTATTTACCACACTTTTCCTGCCACCGAGTTTTAGACTTATGCACAAGCATGTCTAAAACAAACATCAAAATGTCAGGAAGCTGTTAGCACAAGCGTTATCCAGGGTACTAGAAACATATTTGTCCCAATGTTTTTTCTACAAATAGCAAACAACCTAAACAACGTCGGTAACGATCTATCTGCCGCCATTGCGAGCCGATGTCAGTGTAAACATCGCGAGTGTCGCGACACCCTCTAACTCATCAGTCAGTACCGACAGCAAATAAAACTACTCGACAATTTTTCTCAAGCCTATAACCACCGGAAACGCGGCTTAGAGGAAATCGGTCTCCTCAATCTAGGAGAAAATAAAAAAAATTTCTATGTGATCATAGAAGCTGATCTAAGGAATGGGCAGAAATACGAATCATGTTAAAAGGCGATGCGGCTAGAAATCCATCATTGTTTTGATTATATCTTCCTTTCCACCTTCTCGTCAATCATCACGGCTCTGTGCTCTCTCTGCTTAGAGTCGCAAGACCCAAAATGCGCTCTGTCTATATAGTAAGTTTGTTGTTAATACAACAAATACTGGTAATACATCAATGTGTGTTACCAGTGATGACTTATGGCTCTGAAACGTGGTCCCTTACTATGGGTCTCATAAGAAGGCTCAAGGTCACTCAACGCGCTATGGAGAGGGCTATGCTCGGTGTTTCCCTACGTGATCGAATCAGAAATGACGAAATTTGTAGGAGAACAAAGCCACTGACATAGCCCAGAGGATTAGTTCGTTAAAGTGGCAGTGGGCGGGACACATAGCGCGACTAACCGATGGTCGATGGGGCAAAAAGGTTCTCGAATGGCGACCACGTACAGGCAAGCGAAGCGTAGGACACCCACCCACAAGGTGGTCTGACGACCTGAATAAGGTCGCTGGAAAGCGTTGGATGCAGGCCGCTCTAGATCGGTCATTTTGGAAATCGTTGGGAGAGGCCTATGTCCTACTGTGGACGTTATGCGGCTGAAATGATGATGATGATGATGTTAATACAAGTTTAAACTTAGTTTGGGGCTAGCTCAATTGGTGTTGTTAAATTTTGACTTTATATCATCATCATCATCACGGCAGCCGCAGGAAGTCCACTCAAAGTCAAAGTCAAATTATTTATTCAATGTAAGATAAATTTATCTCTTATTGAAGATAATTTTTTCATAATATTATTTATTGTGCAAAAGCTAAAAACTACTAGCGATTTGGAACGACTACTGCTGGGAAGATTACGCCGAAAGAAACCCAGTTCAGCATTGGTCCTTACCCATATTATACGACATAGGCTTCCCCCCAAGGTTTTACAAACCAACCTGCATTCAGATTTTTCCTGCAATCTTGTTAAGGTCGTCCGATCTCCTAGTTAGTTTGTCCTAAGCTGCGATTGCCGGTTCGCGGCCGCGATTCGACATCCTTTCTACCCCTTCGGTTCATCGTGATATATGCCCCGCTCGATGCCACTTAAATGAGCTAATCCGCTGGACTAGGTTCTTATATATTTATTTATAACAAATTATATTTCGAGTGGCTTAGGCTTCTTATGCTAACACTATCTGGCGTATTCCGTCGAATTTAATTTGTACATCTGCGTATTTAGTTTAGATTGTTTTAGAATCAGCCCAGTACGAGTACACACGCGCCCGAATTAAATGGAAATTCTAAAATGGCACGTTACAAATATTTTTAGGGCCTTTCTAATCTGTGAAATTGTTTGTGTTTTTTTTCAGTTTATTTTCTAAAACATTACTAGATTTTGCTGAAACTATTCTTTTTTCTTATTTGTTACGGTTTTAGGCTGGATTGCTATCACTAATACGGGCTAAGTTTCTGTGATAAAATATGTACACGTCAAATCTATATTTGCTAACGCTACCGCTATCGAATTTAATTTGTACCCCTGCGTATTTATTTGGCATTGTTTTAGAATCGGCCCAGTTTACACGAGGCGGAATTAAACGGGAATGCTGCGGAATGACAGCGTTTTTCATTCCAATCCGAATATTTTCACGGATGGACGGATTAACAGAAGCTCGTTTGATGAATTAATTGATTCGAGTAAGTGATATAGAACTGAGTCAAAAGGAAATCATGTTTACAAACATATTAATTTAGGGCGTCAAGACTGCGATACTCAATAGTAAGTATATGTTTATTAATTGTTTTCTATCTGACACTTCCCGCAGAAAAAGTGCACGCACTGCACTTACGAGTATGAGACTTCTGGAAATTGTAAGTATTGTACAAGATCGTTCACTCTCTCCTGGACTCATCCAATTTGCTTTCATCCCTGAACATAAATACCCGTTTCAGGTCCCGCAATCGCAATTATGATATTTTTGATCTCCAAATATTCATTACCAATACGTCTTTCTATAACCCCATAGTCCGAATGGCCCGCCAATACAACGACATTATTGCCTCCAACAGAGATATTGACTTTTTCATTTAAATCTTCCTCAATTCCGGAGACAAATACGCACAATTGTACTTTCATAACACTGTATCGTATTTTTAGTTAAGTAAATAATAGTGATATATAGTAAATATATGTATATTCACACATAATTGCATGTACCTAATCTTTATAAGTGTAACAGTTCTCTAGTATCATTTAACTATTACGTTTCGAAGTTAATAGGCACACATGTGTTGGATTATAATTAAGAACATTACTTTTTATAAGCTTATACAATATTGTTATAGAATTGTAATCTGTTTTGTGTGTTAATAAACAAATAAAATAAAAATAAAATAAAAATTGATCGGTAGAGCGTTCCAAAGCTTTACCGTTCGAACAGCAAATAATCCTGTGTTTGTCACAAAATCTCTCAATTGCCCTTCAAGCCCATCACAGACAACAATAATATTTACAACAAGACATTATTATACAACATGGAAGGGACACACCCGTAAGAAATCGAACCACGGGCTATACTAGATGACTATAGTATAATGATACTTATATAACAGTCAACAAACAAACGAAAAAGACATTCCCATACAAATTTCCCGGCCGGCTGCACACTTTTGTATGCAAATGCCGAATTTATATTTTAATATGTGACTGTTATTTTAATTTCATTATATTTATTACGGGTATGTTCCTTCCACGTTATATATATATATATATATATATATATATATATATATATATACAGTCACCGTGAGTAGTAACGTGTTATAGTATATAGCAAAGTATTTTTTATGTATACGTTATATGTACACAATATGTAACAAAAACCCTGTCTGATCCTTGTAGGAGCAACTCAGACCTTCAATATGAACAATTTTTCCGATGGGAACAATGCTTGAACCTCAAAAAAAATCAACATTTTCATGTCCCATAGGAAAAGTTGTTCAAATTGAGGGTCTGAGTTGCTTCTACCAGGATCAGACAGGGTGTTTGTTACATATCGTATATAGCTACTTAAGGAAAGTTCTGCATGTTTATTTCAGCGCTTTAAAAATAGATAGTTTGCGTAAAGTCCCCCTATCCCGAAACTGTATTCCCTTATCGTTTAATTACAGTCACAGCGTCGCTTCCCAAGGGAACTCTACTCGAGACTAGTTGCGTCATAACTTATCCCTTGTCACAGGGTCCTATTTGCACAAGTACATACAATCTCATTCGGGGAAATGTTTTATACGGCCTTGTAAACAGTAATATCAACTTCTAAGCTCTTTAATGCTAGTCTGGGAGAAAAGAAAAAACTCAGAATGTTCCGGCCGCTTCTCTTCTTGCAAAAATCGTAAAAGTCGAGAGAATGGGCGAAATTTTAATGATTGAAGCGATGCGGGAAGCAGTCCGAATGGAAAATGGAATCAAAGGGTTGAATCTCACTTGTCAGCACGTAACAGCCTTTTCTTTGCTGCTATCTTTTTCTGTCGCTCAGAACTGTCATTTTCCAGAGCGAGAGAAAGCGACGGTACGCTAAAGCACCGGCCGTGCTGTGCAGAAAAGGAAAGCAGTATATAAAGTGCTGCTCCGTTCTGTGTGAAGTGAAATCCAACCCTTAAAGGCACTTTTACACGTCAAACTACATTTCGGCGGACTTCTGTCTCTGAAACAGCACCTGAGAACGAGAACCCGCTAACGATTCCTCGTTTGCTGAAACCTTTTATCACCGGCCATGCTATAACGTTCCATCCGTCTCTCTCGCTCTGGCAAATGACGGTTCTGAGCGACAGAAAAGAATAGCAGCATAGAAAAGGGCTGTTCCCTGCTTACAAGTCAGATTCAACCCTAAATAGTGATTCCATTTCCACTTTAACACCCACCATCACGCTAAACGTGGCCTTTGGGCTTAGGCCCCTAGCCTCTGTCCACGCCTTTAGGAATAAGACATGATAATGTACCTGTAGGTGTCTGCATGTAACTTTCAAGAAAAATATTAAGATATGGCCAGGCCTGTGTCACTCCCCGTGTAGGTATCGAAAATATACCTACATTATTACTACGCGCGCGGCGACCACTTTGAAGGGGAAAATTCAGTTACATGAATCGTTTGACCAGAGTAATAAGAATAAAATTGGCTTGCAATTCATGTCTAGCTATCAAAGCGAAGAGGTGAGGAGTTCTGACGCGAGCTAAATTAAACCATAGCGCTAACCACATTAAGTAGATATTTCTTTGAATTTCTTTTCTGAGTAAGACGTCTGTACGTGAGTATTAGTACTTATTCTATGATATGGCGACGAGAGCTTCAGAAACACGGACGAGCTCGAGAAACTATCAATTAAAAATTAAAATAATAATAGGACAAAGCCCTTCTGGCGAGTAGGCGACCAATACTCTGAAAAAGAGTTTCTTTCGGCGTTTCTTATCAGCATTGGTCTTTGCAAAGCGCTGGTATCGGTAGCTTTTCTTTAAAATAAATTAACTTTTAATATAAACTACAGGTAATGTAAATTATTCTTATTGGCGTATTAAAGTGCCTGTAAAGGCCTTATTACTGAATAAACATTTGAATCTTTGAATCTTTGAATCCTTGAGATCTTAAAAGTCGAGGGGATGGGCGACATTTCAATGATTAAAGCAATGCTGGTAACGATCCGGATGGAAAATGAAATCTAAGCGTTGGACATCACTTGTCAGCTCAAGGTTTGATTGCTAAATAAACATTTAAATTTTGTTAACTTTCATGCCGCTTTTGGACATAAATAAATAAATATATAGGGACAAATAACACTATTGAACTAGCCCCAAAGTAAGTTCGAGACTTGTGTTATCGGAAACTAACTCGACGATACTATATTTTATAGCAAATACATATATAGATAAACGTCTAAGACCCAGGACAATTTGAAAAAGAGACCCGGGACCTCTGGGTGGCGGACTAGCATGTTGACCGCTACGCCACGGAGGTCGTCTTTAAATAATCAATTGAATTTTTAAAACTTTCATGGCAATTGTGGACATAAAAAAGTAAGTATGGGCTGCTGAGGTTTGGCCATACATTTATATACTACCGTAGGTACGCTACATGCTTCGTACAAAGCAATATCTGCGATGGCCAAATATTCAGAAGCGGCGATGAAAGTTTCAAATTCGTACCGCGTTTATTACGAACTACGACCTGAATTTCGGATGTCCGAGCTTTGTTTATTGGAGTTGTGAATTTACAATGTTTATATATTGACACACACACACACATAGCGTGATTGTAGGATCAAAGTGAAAAAAAAGGATACATACATACATATTATCACGCCTGTTTCCCACAGGGGTGGGCAGAGACTAAGGACCTCCACTTGCTACGATCCTGACAGACCTCTTTCGCTTCATCTACACTCATCACTCTCTTCATGCATGCCCGCCGGTTACGGGTACTTCTAACCTCTCCTTTTTTAAGAACGTCTGCAATCTGATCGCGGTACGTTCGTCGAGGACGACCCTGACCCACTCTTCAATTCACGTTCACTTTGTAGACTCTTTTAGTAAATCTCCTTTCATCCATCCTTTCTACATGTCCGGACCATCTCAACATTCCTTTCTCAATTTTTGTTACTACATCTTTGGATAATTTTTCAAAACTGAAAACTGACGTAACCCAAACTTCATAAACGATTGTGATAAAATTTATATAGGACCACCAGAAAAGTATTTCAAACAAAAAAAGAATTTTCAACACATTAGCTCGGAAAGTGCTATTTACCACACTGATTTTACTTATGTAATGTCATTCATTACGCACACATTTGAAATCGTGCGGTAAATATTACTTACCGCACAAGTGCCGTAAAGTGTTTTTTAAATGTTTAGGAATAAGATTCTATAAATCCAAGATATCGAATATTATTTTTGAAACATATACTCTCTACATGCAGCCAGCCTAGACTCATACGAAAACCTTGTTTTACTCAAATTATTCCATTTTATTTATTAATTAAAATACTTGTAACAACGTGTAAAAGCTTTTTTTTTAATTTTCGTTTGGCCGTTGGTGGATTGATTTCTGTGTCCCTCGTATCACTACAGACTCGCGCATGCGCGAAGTGCGCCTGAAAAAGAAAATCTAAGCGCGCCATATTTCAAATTTTCTTTAACAAGATTTATTGCAAGTTTAAGTGAAGTGTTTTATATTGAAGATTTTTTTCCTCACTAATGTGTTGAAAAACGTAGTATGGCACACGTGTGTATTGTTCATCACAAGTCTCGGCTCCATAGACAAACGCGCGAGCTTCGCCCGCTTGTGAGTCAACCCGCCTCGACTGTAATGAACAACTTAACCACACTTGTATCATAAACTACTATTCCTAAATCGGTCCGGCGTCTTCGAATAGTCGGTGAACATGCATAAAAAAAAAGATTCTGACGAATTGATAACCTCCTTCTTTTTGGAAGTGTGTCAAAAATAAAAAAGTGATGTGTTTCTAGCCGAATGACTTATTAACATTATTCGAATCTTCTTCACCCATCCCCTTGATCGTCTTTTTTATTTGCACAGGAAGAAAAACAGCTTGTATATTCTAAGAATTTACTTCACTCATAAAAAAACATAATAATATAAAAACCAACCACTCGTTTAGAAGCCACAGATACCACATACAAACACACAAATACACGAGTTCTACTCAATAAGGTTATGGCGTTTTATAACTGAGTTCCGTCGAATATCTTCCGGCTCCATCATCAGAATAGCTCATTGACTCCACAATATTGTATTGTCATCCGATTTACACAAGTATGCAAAACTTCAGCTCAATCGGTTGAGGAGGTTGAAAATTGAGTTGCAAGATTTGACATTTTGATTTCAAAAGGTAACCATTTTTCTTGTAGAGACACCTTTTGCCTTTTTTGCATACGGTACGATGAAATTTAAAGTGGGAACAGTTTTATCTAACTCTGACTGACTGAAAGTGGCCAACACTAGTGTCAGATTTTTCAAGCTGCCTTAAGGCATCTGACATAGCTTGATGACTGCCATACTGTACGATGCATGCAGCGTACATTTTGCTTGTGTCAGCATCTTACGCGCACCGCGCCGCGACCTACTTAGTACCACATTATCATTCATCGCGTGTACTCACATCTATCAATAAATCATTTAAAACATTATCAAATCTTTTCTATCAACTAAAGGTGTGTGGTTTAGCAATAGACCGTACATCTTTATGGTCCTTCGAGCTACCGTGGCGGGACCAGATCGCGTGTGCTAGTGACAGTTTGTTTGCCACGTGTTGTGTTCTGCATACGGATTTCATCATCAGCAATCAGCCTGTGGACGAGCACTGGTCTACTGGAACGGGACGACTCCATAAGTATACCTGCCTGCAATCTGTAAGTCGTTTATATCATTTAGGTATTTCCTTCGTGGTAGCGAATCGGTTGGATTGGCCTCCCACCAGCGGGTCCCACCAGTCCGATTGAGAAGGCGCACATATCGCGAGGGAACTACACTGCTATCAGCTGCAGGTCAGTGTCTTACTGTTGTCTTACTTATCAATAATCATTATCAATTTTCATCATGGCTAGCAAAATAAACGATCTCATAGAGAATCAGAAACAAACAGCCGATGCTATAAAGCAGCTTCTTCGAAACTTTAAAAAAGATTCGGTAGAACGTAAACATTCCACCTATATCAAAAAACGTCTCGAAACTCTTGATGCATATTGGCAAGAGTTCCAAATAAACCATATTAAATTGTGCGAGTTTGATACCCGCGGCTATACTTATTTTTCCGAAAACTTTTATCAAAAAACAAAAAATCTTTACATCGAAGCGCGTAACACCATTCAAGCGTTCGAGGCTTCTATCACGGCGCAACCCGAAAAAATGGATCACTCGTCCGGAAACCCATCAACCAGCGAAACAGAAGTTTATGAAGATACAGCCGCTGATCAATCTCCACAAGAGCAGCAGACATCAGTAAACAGTAAGCAAGAGCAAATAATCATTAAAGAAAAGCCTTCAAGCAAATTTATCTCCCAGGGGAACGCAAGCAAATTAGAAGAAATGATGCGAAAGCAAAGAAGCAATTTCAAGGCTTTATCATGTGCTATCAATCAATTAGATTTAGAGATTATTTCTGAAAAGTGGGAATATGAAGATCTTCTAAAAACTATTCAATCAAGATGGTCCACCATCGACTCCTTACACTGGGAGATAGACAGTGAACTGTATGAAGAAGATGAGGAGTATGAGCAGCAGTATAACAAGTACGAGCTATTGTATAACAACATGAATAAATCTATTATCAGCAAGATGTGGTCAACAAAACACAGAGAAGATTGTACCCCGAAATTGGACATCGGGATTTTTGCAGGAAATTATCATAAATGGGAATCTTTCAAAAATTTATTTTACGAAACTATACACAAAAATAAATCAATGTCAGGAGCACAAAAAATGCAGTTTTTAAAAAGTAAGCTGAAAGGAGAAGCCGAAAGACTTGTTCAACACCTAAACATCAGTTCAGATAATTACCAAATCTGTTGGGAAATCTTAAATCACCGGTACAGCAACACCAAACTAATCTTCACTTCTCATATCAACATCCTTTTATCAATTCATACTATGCAACATCAATCGGATACACATATAAAAAATCTGTTCGACACTACAAACGAAAGTCTAAACGCTATCAAAAACCTCGGTATTGATATCTCAACGTGGGATCCCTTAATCATTCATTTACTATCCCAAAAACTGGATTCTCAAACCCATGCTGAATATATCGAATCATTGGAAAATCCCAGGGAGTTACCTAAATTATCCGATTTCCTCAAATTTTTAGAAAACAAATATACATCTCTCGAAGCTTCTCGTCGCAAGCAATCCTCCCCTAAGTCTTCAACATCATCCACGGAGAAAGACGCTCCTAATCATACATATAATAAAAATCAAAATCAGAGAAAGCCAAATCATTATTATAACAAAAATAACAATCAATTAATTGAATCAAACAGGCCATTTTTGCGCAACAATTCTACTAAAAGTTTTGTAACAAGGTCACAAAACTGCCCACTTTGCAAAGACAACCACGGACTCTTCCACTGTAAATCATTTTTAGAATTAAACCCAGAAGCGAAACGTAATACAATTCAACGTTTAAGTTTGTGTAAAAATTGTCTTTACAATCATAAAGATAAGGCATGTTTTTCCGAAACAAAATGTCGAGTGTGCCAGGGTCGGCACAACACTTTGCTACACGATGCCTTCTCACACGAGGCCGAGGCGGCCGCGTCATGTAACTTGACTACGCCGGTAAATGCATCGCCCTCTACTTCTCGGGAACAGAAGCATCGCAATAATAACGTTCATGTTTCCCAAAATAATATTACCGAAACTCTGTTAGCAACAGCAATCGTTCGAGTCAAGGGAGCGAATGGATCAATTTTTGAATTAAGAGCCCTCATTGATCAGGGCTCCCAAGTATCACTCATCTCAGAAAACGCAGCTCAGATGCTGGGTCTTCCACGACGAGCTTGTAAAGGTTCCATATTTGGCATAGGTACGCAACAGCATAACTGCAAGGGGTTAATCACTATCTCAGCCTCTTCCTTATACTCTGACTTTACATTCGAACGTGAGGTCTTAGTAATGAGGGCACTAATCAACCACTTACCTAACTACTCTTTCACTAAACCATCATGGCCATTCTTACAAAACATCCAGCTCGCGGATCCAGATTTTAATGTCAGTCGCCCGGTTGATTTGTTGCTAGGCGCGGACGTATACTGCGAGATTATTATGGCCGGCATTATCAAAGAGGAAGAATCATATCCCGTAGTGCAACAAACTCGTCTCGGATGGATCCTGTGTGGAAACGTGGGATCATCTTATCAATGCAATGTCGTCATGAACAATATCGAAGACATACAGAAATTTTGGGAAGTGGAAGACATTTCGGAAAATAACATCAATTTGTCATCAGATGATCAGCTTTGTATTCAGCAGTACAAATCAGAAACAGTGAGAAGAGAGGATGGAAGATATGTGGTAAGCCTACCTTTGAAATCTGATATCGATGAAAAGTTAGGAGAATCAAAACCAAAGGCAGTAGCACAATTTCTTCAATTGGAAAAAAGATTTTCAAAAAATCAACAAATTGCAAAGGATTACAAAGCATTTATCGACGAATACAAAGAATTAGGTCACATGCGCAAATGCACGAAAAAAGAATCGCCAGATTGCATATTACCTCACCACTGTGTACTACGAGCAGACTCTACAACTACTAAGTTAAGAGTTGTTTTTAATGCGTCATCGATGACGTCCACCAACTACAGTTTAAATCAATTAATGTACACAGGGCCAAATTTACAGCAAGATTTATTTACTTTAATTTTGAGATGGAGACAGCATGAATTCGTTATCAATGCTGATTTACAAAAAATGTTCCGCCAAATAATGTGCAATGAAAAACATCTAAAATATCAAAAAATTCTATGGCGCGATTCCCCTCAAAAACCCTTAGATGAATACGAACTGACGACCGTAACTTATGGTCTTAAGGCGGCACCGTTTCTCGCTATGATGACTTTACGTCAGTTAGCAGAAGACGAACGATCAAAATTTCCAGCTGCTTCCAAGGTCCTGGAGGAAGACTTCTACATGGATGACCTGTTGTCTGGACATAACACCATAGAAGGTGCCATACAGCTTAAAAAGGACCTTATTAACTTACTGAAGTCAGGCGGATTCGATTTACGTAAATGGGCATCCAACAAACCAGAAATCTTAGGTAACACAGTATCAGGAAGTCAAGAAGTATTTGAATTTAAACATCAGGAATCAACTAAGACGTTAGGCCTCAAATGGCACCCCTCTGAAGATCAATTCATGTTCCAAAATAAAATAGATACTTCTTCAACACGGACCACCAAGAGATCACTCCTATCAGACATTTCAAAAATCTTTGATCCTCTTGGGTGGTTGTGTCCGCTTTCCACAAAACTCAAAATCCTTTTTCAAAACGTCTGGACCATGGATCTTCAGTGGGACGACCAAGTACCAGAAAATATCAACTCGGAGTGGCAATCAATTAAAGAAGGTTTACCGGCATTACAACATATCAAAGTTCAAAGGTGGTTACAGATACACAAGGACGAAAATATAGAGCTGCATGGTTTCTGCGACGCTTCGAATAAAGCTTATTCTTGCGTCATATATTGTAGATCAAATATCAATCAAAATCAATCAACTATAACTATTGTGGCGGGAAAATCGAAACTTGTACCTGTACGAGCCGAGGAGAAAAACATATCACTACCAAAACTGGAACTAAGCGGTGCCCATCTATTATCGAAATTGGTAAAAGTAGTTCAAAAATGCTTTCCTAATAATAAAGTGACCGCATACGGATGGTCGGACTCAACGGCTGTACTTGGTTGGCTCCAAGGCGACCCCGGCCGCTGGAAACCATTTGTAACCAACAGGGTGAAGCAGATTGTCGAAATTATTCCAAAAGAAAAATGGAGCTATGTAAAATCAGCCGAAAACCCAGCTGATTGTGCTAGTCGAGGAGTGTCAGTCGAGCAATTACAAAATCACCCTCTGTGGTGGCATGGACCGTCGTGGTTGACAACATTCAAAGAAAATCAAGAAATCAGGCCAATTTACACCACAGTAGAGGAAACTAAAAAATCAGCACACATCAACGTTTCTCTTTCGACGCCTCAAACAGATGACATAGCACATAACTTATTAAATAAAAGCAGCAACTTCAATCGAGCTGTAAGAATACTCGCTTGGACATTACGAGCAATATCACGCAATCAATCAAAACCTAAACACTTAACAATAACCGAAATGAAGAAAGCTAAGAACATTTTAATCAAGAGAGTACAAGAAGAAGAATTTAGTGAAGATATTATCAGTCTTAAGAAAGAAAATCAAGTCAATTCAAAGAGCAAGTTAGCGAAATTGAATCCCTACTTGGATCAAGAAGGTATGCTGCGAGTTGGCGGTCGCCTCCGAAATGCGAATATCAGTCAAGAAATGAAACATCCGCTCATCATACCATATAGTAGTCACCTTACTGACTTACTTATAGATCAAGGACACCAGATGACGTATCACGGGGGAGCTCGCCTAACATTATCATGGCTACGTGAAGAATACTGGATATTATGCGGTAATCGTGCTGTCAAAAAACGTCTTCGAAACTGCATCAAGTGCAGACGTCACGAACCAATCAAACACGATCAATTAATGGGAGATCTACCCTTAGCGCGCTGCAACCCTGGCAGACCGTTCCAAAAAACAGGTGTTGATTTTACGGGATACATTGACGTCAAAACAAACAAAGGACGGGGCGTGAAAACCACTAAAGGGTATATTTCCATATTTGTATGCATGGTCACGAAAGCTGTGCATATCGAATTGGTGTCGGACTTGACCTCCTCAGCTTTCCTTGCTGCTTTGAGAAGGATGGCTGCTAGACGAGGCACGCCAAGCCATATCTACTGCGATAATGGCACCAACTTCGTAGGAGCAAGCAATATATTGAGCAAAGAATATATTAACATGCAACAAACCCTCGATACTGAATTTTTCGATGCCATTACTGATATGAAGATCTCGTTTCACTTCAATGCTCCGAGCCACGCCAGTGCCGGAGGTCTGTGGGAGTCTGCCGTGAAGAGTCTAAAATTCCATCTCAAAAGGGTCATCGGAGAACAGAAGTTAACATACGAAGAGTATTCGACGTTACTATCTCAACTTGAAGCATGCCTCAACAGCCGGCCACTCTGCGCTCTTACGGAAGATCCCGAAGACTTAGACTGCCTCATATACTTGTTGGTGTGTATAGTGGCTCTAGCCGGTATCATTTACACCGCGCGTCGAATACGCAGACGCTGCGTGCCCTTGCAATCGGATCTCTCTCCTTCTGCATCTGTTCGGGCGGAGCCCAGCGTGCACTACGCTGTAGTTGAAGAACGGACAGCAGCAGCCGGCCCCTCCGACAGACAAAGAGACAGAGCTACATCGCCAGTGATACAAAAAACATTTGTGAAAGTGAAATGACATTTTTAAGTTTTTTATAACTACATTGTAAAATGAAATATCTTAAGGTCATCTTATCATTTATAATTCATATCATTAATCTCATCTCGCCCCCGGAGCATGTACGATGCATGCAGCGTACATTTTGCTTGTGTCAGCATCTTACGCGCACCGCGCCGCGACCTACTTAGTACCACATTATCATTCATCGCGTGTACTCACATCTATCAATAAATCATTTAAAACATTATCAAATCTTTTCTATCAACTAAAGGTGTGTGGTTTAGCAATAGACCGTACACATACAATGATGACAGCCGGGACCAACAGCTTATTCGTGCCTTGCGAAGCACGGAGGAGCTCGAGAAATTTTCATGCCACTTGTGGTCACCAATCCAAATGCGGACCACGCCCAGTGTCGTTTTCTTGCAAAAAAGTTAGTAATATGCTTATTATACTAGGTTTTTCGCAAGAAAACGCCGCCGGGCCACGGAGGTTTTGTCTAGTAAAACCTGGTTTTACCTGATATTCAATTTGGAGCATTAGTTAATTCTAGTTTTAACGAAGATATTAAGTAAAAACTAGTTCTAACTAGGGAGGGTCTTAACTGTAACACATACATATAAGTACAAGATATATTGCAAGTTAAATTTCAGCTTGTAAACATTAAATTTAACACTTCTTTTTGCATTGTGGTTTAGAGAGGAAAATGCTACACATCTATTAAACATGTACAAAGGTCCAGAATATTCTCGAAAAGATAATAAAAGACCCCAATGGATCAGGCCGGACGCCATGACAGGAGGAGGGAGGAACGAGAAACAACATCGATTCGGAGAAATTTATCGCTGAATCAATCGCCTTTATTAGAACCTTCGCGCGATTTGCGTTAATTACAATTAAGAATTCCGGGATGAAAAATTTAGCGATTTATTGGGCTCAGCTTGCTTGACTTTTTAATGGGGTTGAAAAGGGCGACAATTAATCTTGGCATCTAGACGAAAAGTTGGATTTTTGTTCCAATGATTTTTGAGATTTCTAATGTAATAATATTAAGGGGACACATGAATTTTTCGGGGTCCAGTAACTTGAGATAACATTATTTGAAAGGAAACGGAGATATCATTTAAAATTTTATCTCATGCGGCTCTAGATAACCCTTCAAACTATCCCCTATCTGGGATAAGTACGCCTTTGTACTGCGCTTTTTCTCTTAAATTGTATTTTTGTATTTATGTGTGTACAATAAAGTTTTAAGAAACTATTTTATGCGAAAACGGTCACTTTTGGCAAAAATGCGAAGAAAATCGTTACGTTCTTTTATGCCACTTGTATTCACCCAACAACACCAACTCCAACGGGCCACTAACTTCTCATAATATAGTTACCCATACTTTTTGGCTGAACTGCTAGATGATACAGGTATCAATTTCTTACCTGAAACAAAATATACATATAAATTAGACACAGAGGAATGAGACAAAGGAAAAAATTAAATTTTTAATGATTTATATGTATTCAAAGGAAATGGACAAATTTAATTTAAAGACACTTTCAATCATAATTTTTTATTTCTAATCAAATAATTAAGACGAAATGGTAGCAGAAGTGGCGCCTTCATTTGAAATAATTGTTTAAAACTAAATAAGGTGATATTTAAAAATTTGATTTGTACCAATATCTAGAAAGACCTTTAAACTATTTTAAGAATAACCTTTAAAATTATTACTAATAGTCCGTCTAGTTTTAAAACTGTTTTTCGCCATAAGTGGCCACTTTTGGCGAAAAACAATATTACTACGCGCGCGGCGACCAATCCGATGTAGCGGTGTGAGAAATTCTGTTATATGAATCGTTCCTTAGCACGTTACTAAGTAAAGTATACACTGCGTGTCGTGTTTATTCAAATTTTTATATTATTTAAAACAAAAGCTACCTTACGGAGTTTGTCAAATAGACTGACCCTTATCTCCATCACTGACTGGCTCGAAATTTAAAATCCATTTGTTTAGGTATTTAAAAGAATTTAAACAATCTTGACGCCGTTTCCGGTGGTCTCACAGTAAAAACGTACGTTAACGTCCTCCGCAAATAAAAACCAATAATAGTGCAAAAAGTGTTAATTTGAGGCGTCGCGACGCATAACCCATTAAGTGTGACCGTAAAAGACAATATTGAATAATAATCACAGTGCAAAACAAAAAGCTAGCAGATAAAACTGTTATTAAAATCGAATATAACCTAAAAAATTGCAAATCATAAAGCAGTGCCACCAAAACATCAAACAAGCTACCAACGATTTGTTGTGTCAATTAACGCCATCTGACACTGACAGTTGACAGTTGGCACAGTTGTAGTAAATAAACAAATTTCTGCAAATTACACCAAAAATTGATAAAAGCTTGGAGTTGCTGTTGTCAAAACTGGACGAAAAGCTGAGTCATTAAACTAAAATTATAACTGGTATATATGGAGGCAATAGACGAAAGGTTTAAAACACATTGATAGTCATGAAATCAAAAATATATACAGGATCGGCAAAAATAACAATAAAAGTCGCCCCGTCGTTGTTACCATAGCGTCTATATGGAAAAAACATATCATATTGAAAAATAAGGCCAATCTCCCACCAGGTATGTACGTCAAAGAGGACTATACTAAAGAAATACTCGAGAAGAGAAGGCAGCTACAACCACAACTAGAGGAGGAAAGGTAGAAAGCAAATATCGGTTTTCTCAAATATGACAAACTGATAGTGAAGAAACCAACTGAAAAAACCAGGGATAAAAGAAAAAGACCCAATTCATCAACCCAAAAGAAAATAAACTCGAAGGAAATCTCCAAAACATCATTCGCCAAGAGTGTCTCAAAAGAAATTATAAAACCTAATATTCTTCACTATGCAGAACGAGGAAGAACGGCTTCACTATCTGAAGTCTCAAAAAACTAGCAACGACCACCGGCACCCGGAACATAACCAAAACAAATACAACAACATTATTTAAAACAACCAACAAAAAAAGCACCCCAAGCCGGCTGGTCACCGTGGGGCAAGATGACCACTACCCTCCATCAAATAAAAATTAACAGAATGACTTAAATAAACGCAACCTTAGAAAAAGTTTAAAGTCACGAAGAAAACAGGGCCTTCTGATATGCACATTCAATGTGAAATCCCTATCAACAAAAGAAAGAACTTTAGAACTAAATAATGCAATAGATAAAATAAAATGGGATATCATAGGACTCGTAGAAGTTAAAAAGATAGTATATAATATTGAAGAACATAAAGAATACATATTTTGATATATAGGAGAAACACAGGAACTTCATGGCGTAGGCTTTCTAATAAAGAAATCACTAAAGGGCAACATATTAAGCTTTTAGGGAATATCAGAGAGAGTGGCTCTACTAAAATTCAACTTCAAGGAAGGGCCACTATCACCGATTCAAGTATATTCTCCCACTGAGAGCTCAAGTAAAGGATAAATCACAAAATTATACAACGACTTAACAAAAGCGCAAGAACTAGCTGATAAAAACAGGTTAATCATAGGAGATTTCAATGCTAAAATGTGACAACCTAAACTGTACGAAAATCTTATAATGGGCAAATATGGTTACGGCATACGGAACGACAGAGCTCAACGTCTAATACAATACGCACAAGAGAACAAGGTGGCAGTGATGAACACATACTTCAAGAAGAAACATTCCAGAAAATGGACATGGTTATCACCAGACCATAAAAAAAATCGACTTTATATTGAGCCCCAACCCAAAATCTGTTACAAATGTAGAAGTCCTGAACAAAATGAGCTTTCCGTCAGACCACAGGATGCTAAGATGCTCTTTAAAAACTCAAAAGCCAAAAATTAGCAGAGGAACATTCAAAACCATGCCCAGCAAATTGAAGTCTACACATAAGAAAAACAACTACATTCAAAATCTAAAAAAGAACTTACCAATACTTCCAGAATTTCTAAAGGAAAATAAGACTGTTCAATCCTTCAACGACAAACTCGAAGAAGCAATCACAGAAAGCCTTAAAATGGATGAAAACAATAAACAAAAAGAAAAGATCATCAGCGATCACACACAGATATTAATCAGTAGAAGAACTGAACTTATGTACACGAAAAACAAGTCCAAAGAAATGAGAGAGGAACTAAACAAATTGTTCAAACAAACAGAAGCAATCAAAACAGACTATGCTAACAAGAGCAATCAAAACAGACTATGCTAACCATAAAAGAACAATTAAATAAAAAAATATATTTATTTTCCAGAATTCCAAAAGAGCCTTTAATGAACTATACACTCACAAAAATTGGATACAAAGTTTTAACAATGAAAAGGGCGAAACCAAAGATAGAAAAAGTATAATAGATTGTGCAACGGCTTTCTATACTTCTCTCTATGAACCACCATGTGATAAGACACAAGATGATGAAAAAGATAATAGTATTATAATTGAAGAAGATACAGCAAAAAAACCATTAGAGCCAATAACAGAAAGAGAAATAATGATCCAAATCAAACAACTCAAACCCGAGAAGAGCCCAGGAGAAGATAACTTTTCCTTGAAGACATTTTCAAAAACATTAATTGGGAAAATACTGGCATATGGATTCTTAATAACAAACTAACACCTAAGGTTTGCAGACGACATTGTTCTTTTTAGTGAATCCGCGACAGGGTTAGAATCAATGCTACAAAAACTAAATTCGGAAAGCAAAAAAGTCGGCCTACACATAAAATCTATCTAAAACTAAAATTATGACAAACAGTCTAAAGAAAACAATTAAACTACAGGAAAAACCGATGGACTATGTAAATGACTATGTGTACCTAGGCAAATTGGTATCCTTTGATACAAATAGTAACGAAAACGAAATAGACAGAAGAATGAGTGCAACTTGGAAAAAATACTGGTCCCAAAAAGAAATTCTAAAAGGGAACTATAGCCTTAATATAAAAAAGATCATAATGGATTCTTGCATCCTCCCAAGCTTAACTTACGCCAGCCAGACATGGGTTTTTACTGAAAAAGTAAAGAACAAAATTCCATCATGCGAACATGCAATGGAAAGAAGTATACTGAAACTGAGAAATATATAGAAAACGAGAAACGCAGACATCCGCATGAAATCTAAATTAACAGATGCACTTCATTTAAGCTTAAAACCACCCGTCAAGATATAAAGATAAGAGATGGACTCACCAAACAACTGAATGGCAGGGCCCCATAGGCAAAAGGAAAGTGGGAAGGCAGCGGAAAAGATGGGCTGATGACATAATGAAGATAGCTGGAAAAAGTTGGATGCATATGGCTAAAGACATGGAAAGGTGGAAAAGAATGGAGGAGGCATTTACCCTTAAAGGGGCCACCTAACAATGAAACGGAAAGGAAAAGATTAATATATAATCACATGTATAATTTTGTAAAGTGTTGAGTGGAAATAAAGCTTTAATAATGTTAATAAACAATCTTGACATGTCTTTTTATTAAATTATACACATTATTAATCAATACTTTTGTATATTAAAAAAAAAATTATTATTTATAGAATAAATAATTTGTTATTTGCAAAGGTGTACAAATATATAAAGTGTATCAAGTATGAAAGTATCAAGATTGTTTACGTTTATTTAAATACCTAAATGGACAAAATTTATTTTGAAGAGGAGTGTTAAAATTTTAAACTGTATTATTTTTTTATAACCATGCTGGCATGGGAGACGTAAATATGCCATTCAATCTTCACCCGTTCAGGAATCCATCTCGAAACAAGTTCATTCATTTCCTTTTTACATCAAAACAAAATGGCCGACGTAAAACTCTCTTTGAACGAGACGGCACTTCAGAATTAATTCAATAGGTTTGTCTGATTTCTGAGCGTTGCATTCAAATAATATCTGATGGAAATGCTAAAGTGTTTTATCTGATACAGAGGAATATTAAAGTAAAATATTATTGCTTTTACTTTATGTAAAATTGTACATTTGTAATTTTAATGAATAGGATATCTTTTTACTATTGCATATATCTTGAGATTGTACTAGCTTTCTCCGACTGTTTTTTTTTTCTGTATTTGAGGAATTCGCCGTTAGAATCTTTCTCCTATGGACGGTTTACCGACAGAATGTTTCACATTTGAGGGATTCCACGACAGGATTTTTCTACTATGGACTATTCTACGACAGAATCTTTCATCTTCGGAGGTTTCGTCGACAGAATGATTCACATATGGTGTTTCGACGACAGGAGTTTTCTTTGGATAATTTCCCCTAAAAAACGTTTTGTATTCAACTTTCTTAGGTGTCTATCTATATATGTATTTATCATAAAATATAGTATCGTTGGGTTAGTATCTCATAGCACAAGCTTAAGCTTACTTAAAGGCTAGCTCAATCTGTGTGATTTGTCCGTATATATTTATTTATTTATTTTTGAACTCACTTTTTTTTCGTTTGAATGTGTTTTATAATATATATCTGTTATAAATATTAATTAATATTAAAATTGTTATTACTAAGATTAAACTTATACATAAAATAGTATAATGAAACGAGTAAGAAAAATGTGTCTGTACATTAATTAATTTCCCAAAAATAATGAGGCGATGGAGACGTAGTATTAGAATAAGAATTAAAAAAATAACTGTCTGTTTATTCACGCTAATCTTCGATAATACTGGACGGATTAATCAAGGAACACTTATAGTTTCGCCATGACTGTCTGTCTGTTTGTCCGTCTGCGGTTTTACTCAGAGACTATAAGTACTAGAAAGCTGTAATTTGGTATAGGTGTGTATATTGATCATGCCAAAAAAGTGGTAAAATAAAATATAGAAAAATAATTGTTTTTAGGGATCGGATATGGGGAAACGGGGGGTTAGTACAGAGATGGCGAAATACAGAAAATTATGGAGAGAGTTGACATATAGAGCCGACCCCAAATAGGGAAAAGGCGAAGAAAGAAGAAGAAGAAATATCTTTATAATATAATAACAGTATTAACACCGATGATATTGTCTCGTAAGGATAAGAATGACATTGTCAACGTCACGAATTTGAACAAAAAAAATTCAACTGAAAGAATATTTCGTCTATAGCGTCAGAACAGGATTGGCCTAGTGGTCTAAGCAATGGACTGTGAATCCAGAGAACGCTGGTTCTAATCACAGCCACTTGTAGTGTTTGAAGTTTTGAAAGAAGTTTCTAGATAATACTACACTAAATGGAAAAGAAAATACGGGATAGAAAATGAGTGAGAGAGAAGGCGATAGAAAATTAGTAATTTGAGTTTGGAACATTGATGCGATTTTGTTCGAACTAAGCAGTTTTTGTCGCAAAGTGAAATCCGAAGAAGGAAGAAAAGAGAAAAGAAGAAAAAAAGAATAGTAGTGAGTAAAGTGAAATAGAAAGTAAAGTGAAGTTTTCAGTGCAGTGACAATATTGTTACGTTCCTGTGGATCTCAAGGTGGTGGCTGAAACTGAAGTGTTTTGTTCTCTTAGCAAACATATCGCTGAGCCACAACCCTTTGCCATCGCTGCGGCATACATACTAACTTAAAAACTTTGTGTTATTTGCTCTGCACCTTTATAATCTGTGTCAGTTTGTGTGTCTATTTGATAATAAAAAATAATAATAATCTATCTATCTATAAAATTTGAACAAATCACTCTCAAAGATTCAAAGATTCAAATGTTTATTTAGTAATTAGACTTTTACAGGCACTTTTACACGTCAATAAGTATAATTTATGTTACGTGTAAAGTATATTAAAATTTAATTTATTTTTAAAGAAAAGCTACCGATACCAGCGCTTTGTAACGACCACTGCTAGAAGAAATGCCGAAAGAAACTCATTTTCACAGTATTGATCGCCTACTCGCCAGAAGGGTTTTGTCATATTATCATCATCATCATAATTTCAGCCGCATAACGTCCACTGCTGGACATAGGCCACTCCCAAGGATTTCCAAAATGATAGATCAAGAGCGGCCTGTATTTAGCGTTATCCAGTGACCTTGATCAGGTCGTTTGACCACCTCGTGGATGGATGTCTTACGCTTTGCTTACCAGTACGCAGTCGCCATTCGAAATCCCTAGTCAAAAACTGTACAGCTAGAGCCATACTTGGTCAGAGCAGCTAGAGGATATTTATTACATACATAATCATCCCGCCTCTTACCCTGTTGCCCACAGGGGCAGGCAGAGACTATGGACCTCCACTTGCTACGATCCTGACAGACCTCTTTCGCTTCATCTAAACTCATCATTCTCTTCGTGCATACGGGTACTTTAATTTATTAATTTGTGGTATAACCAATCTGTTTTCTCCATAACGCATGGCAGATACAATAAATGTAAGCAGCGAGCGTATGTTACATTTATATTCTGGATTCGTTTCCCGCCATTACCAATGTTTGCTCGCACAGATTAAAATTATAAATCCCGCGTTTGTAATTCTGCCAGTATTTGTTTAACATTGTTTT
Source organism: Acrobasis suavella (assembly GCA_943193695.1). Taxonomy (NCBI): domain Eukaryota; kingdom Metazoa; phylum Arthropoda; class Insecta; order Lepidoptera; family Pyralidae; genus Acrobasis; species Acrobasis suavella. The sequence continues at coordinate 14,051,696 of OW971952.1, forward strand.
GGGAAGAGGAAGGATTATGCTTTTAAAGGCCCAGCATATGTGCTCCGACATGCTCTTTTTAATAATTCATTCTTTTTTCTCTGAAGTTTCAAAAATAATAATACAAATTCAGTTTCCCTTTTGATAATAACGTCAAATGTATGTTTAATCATTAACTGAGTAACAAAATGACTGACCAAGTGCTAGTCGGACTCCCGCACGAAGGGTTTCTTACCATTATCTATAAAAAACACGTCTGTTGTATGGTACAAAGACTTTAATACTTTAGTATTTGTTGTTATAGCAGCAACAGAAATACATAATATGTGAAAATTTCAACTGTCTAGCTATCACGGTTCATGAGATACAGTTTGGTGACAGACAGCAGAGAGCATTTTATTTGAAACAACAGGAATCATCTAGACATATTTCAAGTTCAAGACAGACAGACTCACAGACCAAAGTACGAGTACAAACGGACAGACTTAATTCACTAATTTGTAAGTTTCTTTACTTTGCATTGTATTATGTTGTATTATTATTTATGTAATTTAGAATATCACCTGTTTGTTTAAACGGAAGAGTAGTCTCCTGGAACAGGCGTTCTTTTATGCTTAAAAGGAGGCTTCAATTAACCACAGAGCTATGTATGTCACTTATTGAAATAAATAAATTATTATTATATTATTATTATTATATATTATTGATATAATTTTCCCTGTCTTGGACGTCTTTCTATATATATATATATATATATATATATATATGTCTTTATTATAATATATAGTATCAAGTTTCAACTTATAGTTTGGGGCTAGCTCAAACAGTGTGATTTTTTTTAATGTTATAGTGCGGCAAACGAACAAGCGGGTCACCTGATGGTAAGTGATCACCGCAGCCCATGGACAACTGCAACACCAGGGGTGTAACAGAAGGGTCGCCGGCCTTTCAGGAGGGGAAGATGTAGGGGGAGGAGGAGGGGAGGGCGGGGACGGGGCCTCCGGCTCTCTCACTCACCGAACGAAGCATAGAAGCGGTGATGCTATTACTCAGACGTCGATTCTGCATTATTATTTGATATGTGCACTTTAATATTGTTAATAATATGATTTCCATCTCCAGTTTTGAGAAAATAGTATATCATGTATTTCAACATACCACTTTCGTTTGTTATATTTGTATTTCTCTATACCACTAAATTAGTTATGAAATACAAATACGCTAAACTTTTTTTGTTAAAACTTTTTACAAATAAAAATACGTCTGTATTTTTTTTTCAATTCATTTCGGTTCATTGCTCAGCTCTCGATATTGAAATATTGGACCCGAATATTTGTACGACCGCATACAAACGTCTGTTTGCGCAGACATCATTAAATTGAAATTCCGATTTCAATATTGAAATTTAAGGAATTAAAATTGAAATAAACTGATGATGAAAATTATTACACATTTCATGATGAGAAAATAATTGGGATGACCTATTGATCCGGAGTACATTTTTTACCCCCGAAGCAACAAGAGGGGTGTTGTAAATTTGACGCGAATGTCTTTTTGCCTGTTTGTTTGTCTGTCAATCTGTGTGTGATAGCAAATTTTGATGCGTTTTTTACGTGAAATCAAGTTTCCTTGCGGTGGTTCTTAGCTATGTTTGATGGAAATCGGTTTAGCATTTCTAAATTCATGGGAGTGAACGCTTGAAAGTTGGAGATTTTTTAAAGTTCGTGGCGAATAAACTTGTTTGTGAATCAGACAGACAGACAGAAATAGGCGTCAAACTTATGACATTCCTGTTTTTCGTCAGGGGTTACAAAGGATGATCCACTATAAGTCATAATTATTATAATGAGTTTCTATGCTTCCTATTATAAGAGAGCAGATTTTTAATAAATTTGAATTATGATCCCGAGATGATGTCTGGATTTTAGAACTTTAACTTTATTCGTTCATAACGTCCTACTGGAACATACCAGGGATCTGAAATTTTCTATGCTGGGGTAAAGTATCTAACACGTCTCAACATTTTTTCATGTTTACCTTACTGACTGTAGTTTTTGTCCATTTCCTTAACTGGAAACATATCTTGGTCAACCTCAACAGCTGCACGAAAAACCGCGGGCTGCTTGTAGCCAATGCAACGCTTGTTATCTATATCTATATCTATACTAATATTATAAAGAGGAAAGATTTGATTGTCTGTTTGTTTGTTTGCATAGAATAGGCTCCGAAACTACTGGATCGATTTTAAATATTCTTTCACCGTTGGAAAGCTACATTATCCCCAAGTGACTTTGGCTTTATTTTATTTCCAAAAAAAATAGGAACACTTACTTAAATTCCAACTTTGTAACCCATTGTGTAAAAAAAGACTCAAAACATCCTTACATCGCGTGCGCTGCGGAAACTATTGATGATAGAACAAAATAATGATTTTGACGACCTCCGTGGCGTAGTGGTCACCATGCTAGTCCGCCACCCAGAGATTCCGGGCTCGATTCCCGGTCAGGGCAAGTTGGAAAATGGCCTTTTTCAAATTGTCCTGAGTCTTGGGTGTTTATCTATATATGTATTTGTTATAAAATATAGTATCGTTGAGTTAGTATCCCATAACACAAGTCTCGAACTTACTTTGGGGCTAGCTCGATCAGTGTAATTTGTCCCTATATATTTATATATATATTTATTTATTTAATGTACTACATGTTTGTAAACACATAATTCGGTATTTGATTAGATTGTTTTTCTTATTCATATCAAAAAGTAACATTATACGAAAACTCAAAAATAAGCCAGTTATAAGCCTTTCAAATCCGGCGGAAGGGAAAACTGTCAAATAACAAAAAAAGGATGAACATGCACCCGCGTGACGTCATTGTAATTAGGTGTCACGCTTACGAAAGAGATAGCTATTCCCACTACGCTCCCACTCTTATAAATTTAAATGATGATTGCTGCCTCATTTAATAACCAATTTACTTTCTATTTTCGAAAATGGCTTCTTGTTAGTGTTATTTGTTATTCGTATAAAATATTGTTCAAAAACAAACTAATTCAAATAGCCTATTATCTACAACAATTGTCGCGGCAACTTATGTCTAGCTAATATAGTTATGTCACAATAAGTGTTATTTTATTTAAAAAAATTAAATGAAATGCCGCAGCTGGAAACGGCTCTTTATTTTAATCTTTGTCAAAATATATTGTATTTCAATACCTTTATATAACTTTTTGAATTATTCTATCCGGACATTCCATTCGAAAGATATCACGAGTTTGAAAATGTAAAAAAGACGCGTGGTCGTCGCTCACCCCGCTCGGCTGGCTAGGCAGTACTGTGATATGCGATGCGATGTAGGCGCCACTGGGGCACAGGTATGGCAATTCATAGAAGCAAAGTATCAATTATGCCTGCTACTGCTAAAAACAAAACTATACATCCGTGCACACAGCAGTGTAAGTGTGTTTGCCCTGCGACAAGACGAGAACGGGGGAGAGGTGTGGGGACGGGGAACGGGGACGCATTCTGCGCAGGTCCCTAGAAGATTCCATTCTGTATGTAATACTTGCATTACTTCTATGACTGGGGTAAGCGAGGCGAGTCAATTTTTGAAATTTTTGTTAAATACCCGTGCGAAGCCGGGGCGGACCGCTAGTATTTTAACAATACAACTATAATTTTTTTGGTAGTGATTAAGGTTTCGATGCAAACGACGCTTACTACTTTAGCAGGTTTACTTATCTAGATTTAAAATAAAAAACAATTACTTAAGTCCCACTATAACTTCAGAAAACACAATTACGCGGCAAATAGAGACTAATGTGGCAACATTAACTAAATTATCTTAAGGATTGCCAGCGCTTTGCATTCATTTACCTATGAGGAAAAGTTATGTTTACGCAAGCCTTTCACGTCTCAAGGTAACTTAAATAATAAATTAGACGTTTCTCCCTTTATCATCTGTGTTATCTCAAGGAAAGGTAAGAAAAACTTACTTTTTTCTTTTCCTAAGGGAGAAAATGGTCCACCTATTGTAGATTTTGGAATGGCCTTGCAAATTGACCTGGGTCTTTGATTTTTATATTTATTATTATTTTATTCTTTTATTTGTTATAAAATATAGTATCGTTAAGTTAGTATCCCATAACACAAGTACTGAACTTACTTTAAGGCTAGCTCAATCAGTGTTATTTGTCCCTATTTATTTATTTATTTTATTTATCTTTTATTGAACACCAAAAAAGTATAACAATAATTAAATAATACACACAGAAAAGACATTTAAATGTACAACGGGCGTTCTCATCGCTAAAAGCGATTTCTTCCAGACTTTGTACACGAGTAAAGCGTCCTCCTGGCTTCAACGAAAGAAAGCCCCGTACTTCAGCAGCGCTAACGACCCCATGAATATTTCATGGGCTGCATTGTACCCCGAATCGAATCAAAAGTTTTTCTGAATTATGCATGAACAGTCTTGACCTCAGTACCTGCGTGAGTCTGAATTAGTTTAGGGTTGATGTGGTTACGAAAATACAAACCTACTTATTTTTCAGAATCCATTAAGAATTACGTCTTAAGAGCGGCCTTCCCGTCTTACTTTTCATACAAACGCTCGTTCGTGATTATGGCGCCTGATGTTTCTTGAAAACTTTTGAACTCACCGGTATCTTGGGCGCTATTTCTAGGTATCTATCGAAATAAAAAAATGAAGTTTAGAAAAACAAAGTCAGTATAAGCCTCCAAAAATCTGCATTTTTGCACAAATTTTAGCTCAACTTCGACCGTTCATAAAGTACTCATAAATTGTAAAAGTAAAGAAAATATTTCAATACAAACCTCTCAAATGTAATGAAAATTTTGAATACAAAACATTTATTTCACATTCTTGTAAGGCTTACTGATAAACACGTATCACCTGGAACATGTTTTATGAAATTTCCGCACCCTATGTTGAACGAATAGTTAATATTCGTTCAATGGAGAGTTAATAATAATACTAATTTCATTTAAAAGAATGCAAACCATGCCCTTAGGCGCTATCTCTCTCTTTTTGGTTTGCCTCTTTTTCTATCATTGCCTTGGACCTAAAACACCAAGCTTTTTAAACTATGCTCGCGTCGAAAACGGAGCGGCCGAGAAGGGCCGCCTTAAGCCTTATTTCAAATAATAATGAAAAATATGATGCCTTGTTTACAGTTAAAAGTGAGAACGTGATTTTTTTTAACCACATTAGCCAAAAGTAGCCTTGTTTCAAAAATGTGCGTAGAAAAGCTTCACGTTCTCTCTTTAAACTGTAAACAGAAGTTCATAGGTTGAAAGGGTCATCTAGGACTTGATCAAAACATAATTTTAAATGACATCTCAGTTTGCTTTCAAATAATTTATTTCAAATGGGGCAGCACTGGACCCCCAAGAATTCATGTACCCCTTAAGAAAAGATATAAGTGGTAAAAGATGGAAGAGACCTTTGCTCAATAATGGGACAAAACAGGTCAATGAATAAAAAAAAACTTTTATTGTAATATTACGTAGATTATAAGTAGTAGTCACTTAATTTATGTTGATTCTTGGATCAGGTTACTTATAAAACAGTTCGGTAGGGACACACCCGTAATAAATCGAACCACGGGCTATTTACTAGTTCGCTTAAGTATAATTAAATTAAAGTAAGAGTCAAAAACCACAAAAAATCTACATTCCCATACAAATTGCCCGGGCGGCTGCACAATTTTGCATGGAAATGCAATTTTTTTTTAGTTATTAGACTGTTTTTAATTTAATTACGAGTATACCAAAGTGATCTAGTATAACCTGTGGTTTGATTTATTGCGGGAATGTCCTTTCCACGTTGTATATCTAATCCTAATCCTCATAATATCATCATAATCCTCACGTATTCCCGGTTGCATCCTCAGCAGTAACGCTTCAGAGCCCGGGGTCCGCTACCTAACCAAAGAGATTTGACGAGGTTACTGATTTTTACACAGAGCGACTGCCGTCTGACCTCCACAACCCAAAGGGCAAACCAGGAACCAATCCTTGGATAAATTGGATTGGTTGTATATGTAATATATGTTGTTTATCTATATATGTATTTGTTATAAAATATATTATCGTTGAGTAAGTATCCCATAACACAAGTCTCGAACTTGCTTTGGGGCTAGCTCAATCAGTGTGATATGTCCGTATATATTTATTTATTTATTTATCTAATATCTATAACAATTATTAGATACAGTTACATACATTGAGGCATTTTCACTTCTTTATCCCAGACGGGGTTGACAGAGTCCAGGGCCGTACGACGTAGGCCACGCTTAGCGTATTATTTTATTTTTTACTCATGTACTGTTATCTGTCTTTTAAATGGTCCCGAACACTAATATAAGAACATAGATTATACTATTTCAGAAAAGTCGATAGTCTAGCTATTCTTAATATAATAGCACATGTGTCGTTATTTCGCCAAAACCATACTCCTAGCCATAGACTTAGATCTACCATACTGCTAACATAATAAAATCGTTATTTTAACATTGCCATTTTTCAAACGTGGAGTCACAAAACGGATTTTTTATATAAAAATATTAGTTTAGGTGACTGCATGTTTCAAAAATGGCACTTCTGGTCACTAGGAAGACGGCAATTAAAAAAAATAAAGTCTTCCATAGATACCTAGTATCTACAAAACATTTGGTGGTATTTCATACTTTTCTTTGTTTATTTTTATATTTATTTTAGTAAATGTAGTCGTAGAAAAAGTATTGCATGCAACGTTGTATAAGTACGTCAAAAAATGCTCGATGGCGTCTCCTTACGATGCTCGACAATACTCGCATCGTAACCTGCGCCACTCGCATTTTATGAACCTTCTTATACAACTGTTGCATAAAATACTATTAAACAACCACTTAAAGGACTTTACATTACAAAATGTAAATAGGTAATGGCTGACTTCCATGGATCTATATCACTCACCTAACCAAGTATTAAGATTTCTATTTCAATTTATTTATTGCTCTCACATTGTACATATATTATAATTTCTACATAGTCACTTCTTAAATAAGTAGGTACTTACTGCATACACTCTTCTCTCTTTTAGATTCTTTTAGGTCTTTTAGATCTAAAGGAGATAGAGTCAAAGGCCACTTTTGGCGTGATGATGTGGAACAAGGAATCTAAATAGTAATTTCCTTGCTGAGCCTGGTGTTCTATATCTGCTCAGGTCAGCTGCAGGGCCCAAAGGGCTCTATCTGCCCCATGCGAGGTAAGAACGTGATCTAGACACGCCGCAGCGTGTCGGAGCCAAGTTCAAAGAAAGGAACTGGTGACGCAGCTGCAGCCGTATGCATATTAATACGAACCATATCGAGCTGATTTTTACCCCTTTGTGACTCGAAATCTTTTTAACCTAAAAACATTAAATTTAGCACAAATATAAACTCTTCCCGTCTTATTATAAAAACCAGACTAACTTTGTTAGGTACTAGGTTTAATTCACTATCCGATAAACTCAAGTTGACATCTAGTAATATCACACTATCTCACCTGTCAATGTCAACTTCATTTTGGGCGGATAATGGTTTAAACCTAGTAACAAAGATATTCTGGGTTTTATAATAAGACGGTTCTAGTTTATCTGGAATGCAACATTTCAATAATGTACCTCAAACTGTTATTGATATAATAATGTCGAAGACTTAACGTGTGACATAGTTTTATAATTTATGATACTATAATTTATAATTTATTTATATAAAGTTAAGCTATATATTATAGAATTATATTGTATGTTAGTCTGTAAGTTATTAATTCTATGGGCCTTTAATATTGTAACTAATATTACTCTGCTTGAAATAAAATGATTTGATTTGATTTGGATGTTTAAAAAAAAAACGGAAAAGTAATAAAGTTTTACGCGAATTGCAATTACCAAACGTAGGCAATTACTAACAACCAAATAAATACAGAATTCACAAGTAAACACTATCACAAACGAACAGTTGTTTAACAAAATAACAATCAACCATCCATTTAGTTATCGGGGCGTTCAGTTTTGGCTGTCTGAGTTCGGTTTGTGGATAAAACCGGTGTGTTAACCGGAATCTGCTGAATCGGAGCGGAATAATAAGTAAGTAAAAAGAAGCCTTTATATCTGAAGGATTTATTTATTATTTAATAATCTCTGTTAATAATTTCCAAAACTAAAAAACCGACTTCGCCCCCAAACCACTCAACCGATTTTGATAAAATTTCTATAGAACCACCTAATAAGTATACCCCTTCTAATAAAAAAAGAATTTTTCAAATCGGTTCAGGCGTCTTTGAATCGATGAACATACATTAAAAATAACCAGCCAAGTGCGTGTCGGGCCACGCACAGTGTAGGGTTCCGTAGTTGCGAATGTCCACTTTGAGTTCACGCCTCTAAAAACGTCTAAAAACTAATTTTTTATTGAATTTGTATGAACGTTTCCTTTTCCGAGTACATTTTATAAGTCGGTCGCTTATAACTTGTTAATTTGTAAACCCTACATAGCTTTGTTAGTTTTCCTTTAAACTTCGTGATATGTACTACTGCTGTAAATTTTTTCACATGTCCATGTATAACCGTTTTTAAACGGTTATACATGGACATGTGAAAAAATTTAGGGTTTACAAATTAACAAGTATTATAGATAGATGGGGGGGGGGACACTTGACCCTAACAAAAAAAAACCTTGATAGACCTTTTCAACAACACCCCACACGATGAGTTAGTCAAGAAAAAAAATGACTCCCACTTTACTCGTATGGGAGTTACCCTAAAAAATTTTTTTCAATATTTTATTTTACCATTTTTTGGCGTGATTAATATACATACCCATACGAAACTACAGCTTTCTAGTACTTATAGTCTCTGAGTAAAACCGCGGACGGACAGACAGACAGACAGACATGGCGAAACTATAAGGGTTCCTTGTAGGTACTACGGAACCCTAAAAAAGATCGTGATGAATTGATACCCTCCACCTTTTTTGGAAGTTGGTTAACAATGAAAATCATTTAGTTGAACTAATAAACACACACAATAATTGGTCATTTAAGCTAGATATAGTATTTAGTGGTAACGAACGGTTGTCTAACAAAATAACAATTAGCCATCCATCTAGTTATCGGGGCGTTCAGTTCTGGTTGTCTGCGCAGCGCTAACAGATGTTTTGCGAAGCTGGTGTTAACCGGATTTTACTGGTTCGGAGCGGAATGAAGTATTTAGTGTTAACATTAAATTATTGAGGCGCATAATTCTGGTTGGCTGCGTAAAAGTGCTTGGCAAAACTGTTTAACGATAATTAACTAGTTTTGGGATCCTACAGCCCTAAACTCTGGCTACCCCATTAAAGATAAGAACGTGATAGTGTATCTATGTCTATAACTAGCTTTCTAGTTAAAAAAGTCAATAAATAGCAAGTTATCTATAGTAAGACGACCTCCGTAAGTAAGACGACCTCCGTGACGTAGTGGTCACAATGCTAGTCCGCCATCCAGAGGTCCCGGGTTCGATCCCCGGTCAGGGTAAGTTGGAAAAAGGCCTTTTTCAAATTGTCCTGAGTCTTGGATGTTTATCTATATATTTATTTGTTATAAAATATAGTATCGTTAAGTTAGTATCCCATAACTCAAATCTCGAACTTACTTTGGGGCTAGCTCCATCGGTGTTATTTGTCCCTATATATTTATTTATTTATATTATTTTATCGCCACTACGAACTAGCAGCCCTCTTATACTTATGTGATTCTCAAAGTCAAAAAAGTCAAAATACATTTATTAATCTTTGAATATTTATATCACTTTATTATTGTCAACTTTTTCTTTCGATTTTGTAATAGGTAGTGGTTGTCAGATCATTTACTTACAGATAAGTTTACTACCAAAGCGCAAGTACAGAAGAAGCGGTAACAAACTGTACTGCAGCATTTTCTCCAAAAACGTCAATTTAAAATTATACCGATATTAAAATTAGATATGCGAACTGAAAAGTTCTAGCAACTCATTTACTGGCTCATGATTGAATTTAATTTAAATAAAATGTAATTAATAGTCAGTGCCAAATTGTCTCAGCAGACTCAGAGAACTCTGCTCGTTGCTCGCTGGTGAAACTATGATTAATATCTGCCTCCGTGGTCCAGTGGTCAAGGCGTTCGCCTTGTGACCCGGAGGTCATGGGTTCGATTCCCACCGGGAAGCATACTTTAATAAGATGATTCCGTGTTTCGGAAGGCACGTAAAACTGTGGGTCCCGAACGCCACCTAGCGTTTGATCATCAAACTATCCAAGGATTGGTTCCTGGTTTGCCCTTTGGGTTGCGGAGGTCAGACGGCAGTCGCTCTGTGTAAAAACCAGTAACCTCGTCAAATCTCCTTGGTTAGGTAGCGGACCCCGGGCTCTGAAGCGTTACTGCTGAGGATGCAACCGGGAATACGTGAGGATGATGATGACACACAGAGCTACGATAAAAAAATAAGCATTCAATTCTACGATCTCTTATATTTGTAAATCCTTTTTAGAGTTCCGTAGTAAACAAGGAACCCTTATAGTTTCGCCACATCTGACTGTCTGTCTGCATTTCTATGCCAAATAATAGCTTTTTAGTATTTACACTAGAAATCTATAATTGTGGTATGTTTACTAATTATGCCGACAAAGTGGTAAAATCAATTCATAAAAACAAAATTTTTTGTTGTATTTCTCATACATGTAAATTGGAAGACAATTTTTTTTCTCAATTAACCCATTGTGTGAGGTATCGTTGAAAAAATCTTCCAAAAAAGTTGTGAGCTTGCGAACATCATTTTTCGATTTAGGGATCCTTTCCTGAAATATATGGTCTTATAGTGCAATTTTTTTTAGTCTTTCCTGTATCTACTAAATGATTGGATATAGACACATGACACGTGAAAAATTTACGGCATTAGTATATATAACGAAGTTTGAAGGTAAAAATGTAGTCAGAAAAGTGATTTTTCCCAAAAATTCAATAATAAATTAGTTTTTTAAGACGTTATTAGCAAAGTCGGCAATCTCAACTACGTAATCCAACACCCTACTGCACGTGGCCCATCACGCGCTTGGCTGCTTATTAAGTTTAAGTATGATACAGAGTATTGCTATGTTAAATGTATATCATAAAGACCGAAGTTTAAACTGTGTTTGTAGCTTGAATTACCAGGAGTTTGAATGGCTAGCCGCAGAAGCCACGTGGTCGCCTAGTTTCCGAGAAACTTTGCAGCAATAAACAAAGCGACAACTTGAGAATGTCGCTGCAGAATACCACCGCTTATATCAATTAAGTTAACATCTCTTTATTTTGTCAACTTGACCAATTTGGCTCGTGTTTAAACATAAAAAAAGCACTTCGGGAGCGCCGTCAAAATTGAAAACTTTATGTCCGTTACGGTAACAGTGTTGCGATTTTAATGGTTTATTTCCATCTCAAAAAATTTCATGGTGATTTAATCATAATTTATTATTTGAACATTGTTATGTGTAAAACTTATATCGTAAAGACTAAAGTTTAGACTGTTTGTAGTTTGCACTAGTAAGAATGGCTTGCCGCAAAAGCCACGTGGTCACCTAGTTTCCGAGAAACTTTACAGCAATAAACAGCGACGACTTGAGATGACACTACAGAAAGCAACAGCTCTTAAATAGTAACCTAGCTCATATTTATTTCATGAACAAAATATGTACATAAATATAGTATATATTAAGTGCAATATTTATAATCAAAGTTAGCGACCGCAGAAGTTACGTAGTCACCTAGTTTCCGAGAAAATTTACAGCAATAAACAAAGCGACGACTTCAGATGACACTACAGATAGCAACAGGTTCTGACTATAAACCTAGCTCATATTTATTTCATGAACAAAATATGTACATAAATATAGTATATATTAAGTGCAATATTTATAATCAAAGTTGGCGACCGCAGAAGTAACGTATTCACCTAGTTTCCGAGAAAATTTACAGCAATAAACAAAGCGACGACTTGAGATGACACAACAGACAGCAACAGATTCTAACTATAAACCTAGCTCATATTTATTTCATGAACAAAATATGTACCTAAATGCAGTATACTTAGAGTAATATTTATAATCAAAGTTGGTGACCGCAGAAGTTACACAGTCACCTAGTTTCCGAGAAATTTTCCATCAATAAACAAAGCGACGACTTGAGATGACACTACAGACAGCAACAGATTCTAACTATAAACCTAGCTCATATTTATTTCATGAACAAAATATGTACCTAAATGCAGTATACTAAGTGTAATATTTATAATCAAAGTTGGTGACCGCAGAAGTTACATAGTCACCTAGTTTTCGAGAAACTTTACTTTAATTTTAGTTATTTAGTAATGCTACTGATGTATACTAATTTGCACTGAATAAAATATTTTTCTCTCTTTCTTTCTTTCTTTCTTTCTTTCAATAAATAAAGCGACGACTTGATATGACACTACAGACAGCAACAGCTCCTGACTATAAACCTAGCTCATATTTATTGAATTAACAAAATATGTACTAAAATATACTATACTAAGTATAATATGTATAGTCGGAGCTGGTGATTCCAAAAGTTACGTGGTAACCTAGTTTCCGAGAAACTATGCTGGCTATAAACAAAGCGACAACTCCGGAATGTCGCAACAGTAAACAGCTTGACAATAAACTGTTTCATCACTTATTAAAATAGGTAGTTTTTTTTTCTGTGTTGTTTTTCGAGTTGGCCAACACTGGTATTACGAGTAGATTCTTGAAGCTACCTTTAATCATCTGTTATAGCTTGACGATTGCCGTATAATGATGACAGTCGGGACCAACTGGCTTAAATGTGTCTACCGAAGCACAGAAGGCTCCAATTACTTTAATCCAATGACTTTACGCACAGCAGCTGTCGTCCTCTCCGCTCGCCCGGTAGCGGGCGATGAAATTGTAATGGCAGTCTTTGGTATGCATTCGTCAGCTGATATAAGTGCTTTTTATTGTGAAACAAGGTACTTATATATAGGCAGAATATATATTTTTCTTTTGCAAACAGAATACTTTCCTAGAAAATAGCTAGGAGGGCTAGAAGAATTTATGTAGACATTAATATATAAAAATGTTTTTGTAGGTACAGGGTGGTATTAAGCGTTAACCGTTAATCAGTGTACCGAGATATCGCCGCATAATCTGTTATAATAACGCTTTTGTGTGCTTTTCATGTACCTACATAATTAACGAGCACAATGCACGAGCTTCAAAGCTGAAATGTGTTGATGCAGTGAGCTTTTCATGTTTTAGTACAACACAATACTGTATTAAGTATATAAACAAATAAATATATAAGTACAAACTACTCACATCTTTATTATAAACATGGTAGACAGAGCCTTCAAATCCATTCAGCCGTTGTATGATTGAGTAACAATCATCATGTTATAAGAATAGACTGTTATATGTAGAAGTTAAATGAAGAGTCCCCTTACCCTGGACAGAATCACACTTTCCCATACAAACGTAGTCTACGTTTTATTTGGAAACGACATGTCGGATATGGGCAAACTGTGTAATTTTAAAGAAATTGCAACTATCGAGGGTTATAATTGGTTTCTGACAGTAAAATTATGAACTTAAAAGAGAATATAGTGTATTATATCATATTTGACCATCAGTATGGAAAACTTCTACACCCTTATAATTTCTTTCCAGTTCATAATGTTACTGTAGGAAACCAATTATAACCGTAAATAATTGCAATTTCTTTAAAATTACGATCTTTTACCGAAATCTGACATGTCGTTTCAAAATAAAACGTAGACTACGTTTGTATGGAAAAGTCTAGGGATTCTTAAGTTATAAAGTAATATTGATACACATATTAGTTTTTACATTAAATTTTAAATAAATAATCCATAAAATTGTTTATACAATATGTCCAGCAGTAGACTTCCTGTCTCTGATAAATTATGATGATAATAACGATATAATACAACATGACGCTATCTCTGGGAAAATTGTTGAAGTTTCCTGTGATCAGAGGGATGTTTTATATCTAGGTCAGAAGATAAGCATTGCCATTCAACGTATCAATACTGCCAGCCTACTGGACACGTTGCTGCAGGGTAAAGTACTTCCCGGCCTTTATTTACAAATATTAATACCTACCGTGTAATGTTTTAACTATAGTTTTTACGTAAAAACATAATTAAAAATATTGGAGATAATATTTGTATACTTTTCAATTTTGAGGTTATTAAAACGATTGTATACCTAGTTTATAATCTACCGTACACACTTTTATGTGTATTATCGTATATTTTTCCTGTATGTTAAGTTCTCATTTTTTACATAATAATTATAGCAAATCATTGATATAGGTACATGAGGTATAACAAAGGACCTAAGACAAAACCCTGGGGCATACCCATCACTACATGTGATCCAGCAGATTTTACTTAATTTACACTAACTTTATGAATTTGACTATTCAAATGAGATAATATAAATAATAATCAACTCAAGAGCTTTACCTTTTATTCCATAGAGCTAAAGTTTGGATAAAAGGGTTTCGTAGTCTAGTCTAGTCTAGTCAATCAAATGCCTTGGAGAGGTTACAATTAGATTTATAATCTCATAACTATTTAAAATCTTTCGTATAGACTCTTTGTATACTCTAGTATATTTCTCCTGTATATTAGGTTTCTCCGTGATTCACAACCAATTCGCTTGTTGCTGACAAGCAATCTAAGTTCACGAGACTAATCGGTTACTTATTGAGTCAAGCTGGCATGGCTTCCTGTAACATTTGATTAAAACTATGATTAGTTCCTTCTTTGAAATTGCAATGTTTGTTGTTGACAGGTAGGTACCTATTCAGCAACCTTCCACACAAAACTTTTGAAGTGCGTTCTTTTAACAAAGTGCACTCCGTAGTTTAAGTATGTAGCTAGACCGCCCCTCCAATGCGGAGTGTACTTTTAACAAAGTGCACTCCGCAGTTTAGGTATAAAACTAGACCGCCCCTTCAATGCGGAGTGTACTTTTAACAAAGTGCACTCCGCAGTTTAGGTATGAAGCTAGACCGCCCCTCCAATGCGGAGTGTACTTTTAACAAAGTGCACTCCGCAGTTTAGGTATAAAACTAGACCGCCCCTTCAATGCGGAGTGTACTTTTAACAAAGTGCACTCCGCAGTTTAGGTATAAAGCTAGACCGCCCCTTCAATGCAGCTTTTTCACCAAATAAGGTTGAAATTGTTGAAAAATTTAACGCAACATAAAGAGATACGGACCGTCGCTTCGCAGTCGTAAGGTACATTTTGGCTCGTTCAACGCACGGTAGTCTAATAAGTTAAAAGTTATATGTATGCACGGCGTGCAAACCAAATGGTTCTTTAGTACACTGTCATCAACATCATCATCATCATTTCAGCCGCATAACGTCCACTGTAGGACATAACCTCTCTCAAGGATTTCCAAAATGACCGATCTAGAACGGCCTGCATCCAGCGCTCTCCAGCGACCTTAGTCAGTGACTTTTGTTCTCCTACGAATTTCCTCATTTCTGATTCGATCACGTAACTGGGTTTAATTTTGCAAATTTCCTTTCCGAGAGTGATTCTTCTGTACTTTAGTACTATTTATTTATTTATATTGCACTTTAGTACTATTACGTAATCTGTGATTTAATTTACAAAGTATGTCTGAATGTACATGTGTTCGGCGTCAGCAGTTATCCTCAACCAATTAAGTTGAAATTTTGCATATCTTCCAATCCGTTGAGTCCGTGTTGGACAATTTTATACACGGGAATTTCCATGTCTCTTCTAAACTACTTGAGTTATTCCACTGAGGATTCGTGAATTACTAAGTTGTTCAAATGATTGCAAATGAGTATCAATTATTAACAAGGTAACCTCGACACAGTGCGTTTTACACAAAACGCCCGGCAGTTCGGAATACCTCGCTAAATAATTAAGCTATTGTGAGGTTTGTTTCCTCTGTTGCCTTTCTTTGTCTTGTTTGCTTCGCTTTTCGGCTTTTTTATCCCACGACACAAAAAAGGGATGTTATAAATTTGACGCTAATGTCTGTCGGTTTGTCTGTCTGTCTGACTGTCTGTGTGTGGCATCGTAGTACTCGAACGGATTGACTGATTTCGACGTAGTTTTTTTTCAAATGAAAGCAAGTTCCTTCACGTTGGTTCTAAGTTATGTTTAAAAGTTATTGAGGGTTAGCGCTTGAAAGTCAGGTCTTCCTCTAGCAAATAATTTGCGCCTACGTTCGCGAGTCCGACTCGCACTTGGCCGGTCATTAAACTATCGCGCTTTGAACACACAGTCAGCCTGTCTGCGATCACAGAGAATGTGACTTCTTTCGAAACGTAAGACTAAATAAAAAGTTTCGTGCTAAGTTGTATGCAAACAGTTCAGAAACCTCCAATAGATGGTGTTGTCATGTTTAGCGTTTATGAAAATTGTGAGTTTGTGTGCATTTTATGTGGTTTTTATCCTCAGGCCTACCAGGCCCAATAGACCTTTTGAGCAGTTCTCTGTAAGCATTATCACCTTACGGAAGAACTTCTCCCATTTTGTAATGCGGTGTACATACATTAAGCATGTTGTAGGTATAGAATACTATATCTACAACAAGTACATGCTTATACAATAGTATACTCTTAAAACACTATTTTGCCTTTCTGATACACGTTTTATAAACAAAATTAATAAATTGAAGGGTGACAAAGGGAATAAGACCAGGGGAGGTAGGAGTGTTGGTAACGTTAATTATTAACAAGTGCGCAAGTTCTGCGTAGTTCTCAACGTCCTTCTTTATATTTACGCTTTTCATTAGGGGAATTTCGCCAGATTTTTAAGTTACGCTTTCTTAGATAAAATAGGTACGCTAAGATAAAGCTACTTTGTTGGAACAACTATAAGAACAACATAAACTTAAGGGGCTACCTAAATTTTTCGGGGTCCAGTGCTGCCCCCATTTGAATTTAATCATTTAAAAGGAAACGGAGATATAATTTAAAATTTTGCCTTGACCAGGCTCTAGATAACCCTTTAACCTGAATTTTCCGGGTCCAGTGCTGCCCCAATTTAATCTATAGATAGGAAACGGAGATTCCATTTATAATTTTGTTCTGATCAGACCCTAGAAAACCCTTCGAACTATTTTATGAACTACTGTTTACTGTTTAAAGTGAGAACCTGAAGCTTTTCCGCGCACATACGCCAAAAGTGGCCGTTTTTCGCAATTGTGCGTAGAACAGCTTCACGTTTTCACTTTAAACTGTAAACAATAGTTCGTAAAATAGTTTGAAACGTTATCTAGGGTCTGATCAAGACAAAATTTTAAATGAAATCTCCGTTTCCTTTCAATAGATTTATTTCAAATGGGGGCAGCACTGGCTAGCAAATTCAGGTAGCCCCTTAAGCTATTTTATGAAATACTATTTACAGTTTGTTTTAAAGTGAGAAAGTGAAGCTTTTCCTTTTTTTTTCAGTGTGTTCCGATAAGAATTAGCGATTATTTATGGACATGATGTCGGCATCTATACAAACAACTTTACTAAGGGAAAAAATACGAAAAATAGTGGTGAATGCAGGGTCAGAAAAGAATGATTGTAATTAGTCAGTTTTC
This sequence comes from Acrobasis suavella, assembly GCA_943193695.1. Lineage (NCBI taxonomy): Eukaryota > Metazoa > Arthropoda > Insecta > Lepidoptera > Pyralidae > Acrobasis > Acrobasis suavella. Next base: position 14,069,352 of record OW971952.1, read on the forward strand.
TAGATTATCTAAAAAAAATTGGACCCAAATTTAAAGTTCACCAAAAATAGTATAAAAAAAATGTAAAGTAAGGTACAGTCACAAACACGTCCAACTTATATTATCTAATCTTTTTGCCTCTTTTTGTCAAGTGATTATTAAAAAAAATCTGTTTTTGTCAAATTCCATTCAAACTCTCTAAGTTTCTTAACAAATTGCTTTAACAAAACAAAATACAAAAATCAATACTGATTGACATTCAACAATGATTGATCACCAACTCTCAGGAACTTGTGGAAATACTTCAATCAGTGATATTTTAAGGAAATTAACGAACTTTGTGAGTTTGCATTTTTAACCGACTTCCAAAAAAGGAGGAGGTTATCAATTCGTCGCGATCCTTCATTTTTTTTTTTATGTATGTTCACCGATTACCGACCGATTTGAAACCGCCGACCTCCTGGACCGATTTGAAAAATTCTTTTTTTGTTTGATAGGGTATACTTTCCAGGTGGTACCATGGAAATTTTATCAAATCGGTTGTGCAGTTTGGGGGTGAAGTCAGTTTTTAGTTTTGAAAAATTATCAAATATGTTGTAAATTTTAGCGCGTTAGTTACTTACTTATTTGTGCTGCTTGAGAGCGCCTGGGGTGCGCATTCTGGCATTTTTCTCCACATGCATACCACCCGAAAATGATGAAGATCATGCGAAATGGAGTAGAAATAGCATCAATTAAAATTTATAAAACCTCTATATGGTATTAATAATAATATTATTGTATTTGACGACCTGCGTGGCGTAGTGGTCACCATGCTAGTCCGCCACCCAGAGGTCCTGGGTTCGATCCCCGGTCAGGGCAAGTTGGAAAATGACCTTTTTCAAATTGTCCTGGCTCTTTGATGTTTATTTATATATGTATTTGTTATAAAATATAATATCGTTGAGTCAGTACCCCATAACACAAGTCTCGAACTTACATCGGGGCTAGCTCAATTAGTGTTATTTGTCCCTAAATATTTATATATTTATAATAATATGAGAATCATAGGCGGCCAATTTAATGTTCCTATTTATTTAAAAGGTCGGCTGAATATTCTCACAACCCTCTTTTCGATTCTTTTTGACCCTAAAACTCCGCCATATCGCAAATCAAAATTCACTTTTCTTGGTGACACTCGTGTTAAAAATCTTCGCTCTTCTAGCAATATCCTTTCTTCTTTTCTTCGTTCTTCGAACGTTCGTTTGCTGTTCAAGCGGCAAAGCTTTTAAACCAACAACCAATCATGCATCAATATCCAACACGCTCTTACTCGTGTAGCGTTTAAAAGTGCAATGCGTGCACATTATCTTCGGAAACTGTAAGATAGAATACAAATAATATACAATATGCAACAAAAACCCTGTCCGATCCTTGTAGGAGCAACTCAGACGTCAATATGAACAACTTTTCCTACTCGAAAAAAAAAAACTATATTTTCATACAAAAGTATTTGGCTGGCCCGGCAATTTGTGTGAAAATGTCGATTTTTTCTTCGAGTTTCATGAATTGGTCCCGTAGGAAAAGTTGTTCATATTGACGGTCTGAGTTGCTCCTGCAAGGATCGGACAAAGTTTTTGTTACATATTGTATTGTAGTATATAAATATTGATTATTATATCTATGTATGTTTTGAATGTAAGTTTATTGATATATATATAATTATTTTAATTAATATATGTTTATATCTTATACTATTATTAGTAATATAACTTTCAAAATTATATTTTTCGCACCGCCTTCTAAAGACTTCTTATTCTCCAGTAGGTTGGCTGGTAGATACAGCCAATGGATTTAAGAATCCCTTTACCCTAAACTTTTCCATACAAACGTAATCTACGTTTTATTTTAAAACAACATGTTAGATCTCGGTAACAAAAAATAATTTTAAAAAAATTGCAATTATTAGGGTTGTAATTGATTTCTATGAACTGAAAAAAAAATATAAGGGTGTAGAAGTTTTCCATATTGATGGTCAAATATGATGTAATACACTATATTCTCTTTTAAATTCATAATTTTACTGACTGAAACCATAACCCCAGATAATTGCAATTTCTTTAAAATTACATAGTTTTGCCCATATTTGACATGTCGTTTCAAAATAAAACGTAGACTTCGTTTGTTTGGGAAAGTCTGATTCTGTCCAAGGTAATGGGACTCTTAAGTCCACCTAGTACATTTGTTAAGTTTGTTTGTTAAGTCTGTTTAGGCAAAGGCCAAAAATTGCCAGAAAAACTTAAACTTTATGTCAATGTAATAAGGTTGAAGTTAAATAAATAAAAGTAAACAAAACATTTGCAACAACTAAATAAACATTAAATATCCCTTTTCTTTGTATTGTTTTTTTTTTTTATATTACGCAGGTGGCCGAAACTACTAACATAATTGAGATATCATTCAAGCAAAAAAAAAAAGCTGAGACAGTTTCCCCAATTCAAATAAGTTTCCAATATGGCCGCCATTTATCAAGAGTCTGATCGCTGCGGAAGGCTACATTTGTAAAGCTGTCAGCGGCGGGCCTCGACACTGATTTCTTTTATTCTTGAACAGATTGTGGCTGATCGTGTTCCTACGAAATGTTTTTTTTTCATTGTAGAGACGTTTACCTAGTGTTTTTTATCCCTCTTGGATGTCTTATTCTATTGGCCTAAGATTTAAAAAAAAAACACCCAAGTGCGATTCAGTTCCGTCATTATCTATAAAAAAATTCACGATTGTAGTATACAAGCCCCACTCAAATGTTCATTTTATTCTGTTGTTAGTATATTTTGTTATAGCGGCAACAGAATTACATCATCTGTGAAAATTTTAACCGTCTAGCTAATCATATTTCATGAGATACAGTGAGTGACTGACCGACAGACATACAGCAAGCGGATTCTTGTTACATTTAGGGTCCCGTTTTTACTCTTTGGGTACGGAACCCTAAAAAGGGAGTTCACATAGTAATAGGTTGGCAGCCGCATCGCTTAACTAATATTCCCTCGATTAACTTCTAAGACAGGAAGAGAAGCAGCTGAAACAGTTTTTTCCTAATTTCCCAGACGAATTATGGTAGAAGAATATCCACGTCTATTTTTTGTTTTAAATTGAAATTCTACTTGTAACCCCCCACTAAAAAGAGAGGTGGTTTTGGGGGAGAGGGGTTTGACGCTAATGTCCGTCTGTTTCTCTGCCTGTCTGCCTGTCTGTCTGTCTGCCTGTCTGCCTGTCTGCCTGTCTGCCTGTCTGCCTGTCTGTCTGTCTGCCTGTCTGTCTGTCTGCCTGTCTGCCTGTCTGCCTGTCTGTCTGTCGTCTGTCTTTCTTTCTGTCTGTATGTGTGTGTAGCGCTCAAACGGATGGGCCTATGCGATTATTTTACGTGAAAGCAGATTCTCTTTCGGTGGTTCTTAGCTATGTTTAATGAAAATCGGTTAAACCGTTCAAAGGTTATTGGGGATTAACGCTTGAAAGTCGGGGCTTTCCGATGTCAGATCCATCTAGTGATGAGTAACGGAACTATCGATTCGACTTCGGTGGTTCCACTTCTCATCACTGGGTGTTCTTGACCTTCGGGATATTTTTTAATTTTTTAGCTAGTTACGTTTCCGGAAGCATATAAAAATAAGGATTTATTCTGCAATCACAATGATTGTGACTTAAAAATTAATATCATATCCAAGAAATGTCCGGTCGCTTCCGCGATTGAAGCAAGACAGGCCCCGACACTTGTTCACGTTTTTCCATCGAGGATTCGTCATCCACTCCTGCAGTCACACGATGTCAGTATTTCGGTTTCAAGAAGATTAAGCAATGTGTTGATCGTTTCGTAAAGGCTGTGTAAGGAATCCATATGTAACAAGCTTATAAACATGTTACCAATAAGTTAATATTCGACTGTATCTTTGGACCAATAATTCTTTTTCTTTTTAATAAGTGTATTTCTGTTCATAACAGCCAGCTACCGTGCGCTAATTCGCAAACAGTCTGTCGCAAACACGAGCAAATTAATACAACATCTGTTTCAATAAAAGGAAAAGGAAAATAAACAACACTGCAAGTTGATTGTTCGGCACCGACACAAAAAATCAAATATTGATATTGGGGGATAATTAAAAAAAAAGTATGGGTTCCGTACACAAAATCTGTAACAGGATCTCTGCAGTAGAACTCCTTTCCGTCTATTGGTTTGGCTGTGTCACAGGTATGGCACTTTATAGAAGCGGGTTTCATTTATGCCATTTACCACTACTAACGAAACTCTACATAATCTGTGTACACGTCAATGTGTGTGTTCAGTATCAACACACTCGACAAGACTAGAACGGGAGAGAGGTGCGGGGACGGGGAACGAGGACGCATTTTGCTTTGGACCTTAGGATTTTCCATTCTGTATGTACTCGTAATACCTTTATTGATTGGGTACTTTCGTAGGTCAAAAATAAATTATTAGGTACTGTTATAAACAAAACTTAACAATATAATGTTACTTGTCATGAACACATACTTCGCTCGCGGCATTCAAAAGGAAATGCCTAATTGTCATCACAGATACATAAATTCATTCTTTCATTTATTTATATTTTACTTACTAGTTACTTTGTTTTATAACTTGATTTTTGCTATAATAGACATGTTATGTACTCGACTGCCTCCGTGATCTAGTGGTCAAGGCGTTCGCCTTGTGACCCGGAGGTCAAGGGTTCGATTCCCACTGGGAAGCATACTTTGTGAAAAGTTGTTTCCAGTCTGGATAGGATATTGCAGGCTTGAATCACCTGATTATCCGAAAAGAAAGATGATTCCGTGTTTCGGAAGGCACGTAAAACTGTGGGTCCCGAACGCAACCTAGCGTTTGATCATCAAACTATCCAAGGCTTGGTTCCTGGTTTGCCCTTTGGGTTGTGGAGGTCAGACGGCAGTCGCTCTGTGTAAAAACCAGTAACCTCGTCAAATCTCCTAGGTTAGACCCCGGGCTCTGAAGCGTTACTGCTGAGGATGCAACCGGGAATACGCTCGGATGATGATGATGAGACATGTTATGTACTTATATAATTGGTTAGTTAGGCTATCTACTCGTAGTTATATTTCTTATTTTTATACATTATTTATCATTTCATGTACCTAACTCACTGTATATATTATGTACTAATAAATAAAATAAAATAAAAATACCCAGTTTCAATGTGATTTAGATTTATTATTGCAGAAAAATGATATTAAGAGCGCTATTTGAATATAAAATAAATAAATATATATAGGGACAAATAACACTGATTGAGCTTGCCTCAACGTAAGTTCGTGACTTGTTTAATGGGATACTAACTTACCCTTACTATATTTTATAACAATTCATATATACACACATATAAACATATATAGATAAACATCCAAGACCCAGGACAATTTGAAAAAAGGCCATTTTCTAACTTGCCCTGACCGGGGATTAAACCCGGACCTCTGGGTGGCGGACTAGCATTGTGACCACTACGCCCCGGAGGTCGAAAAAACCAAGATTTGACTCCAAGAATTAGATATAAACATATAAATCCAGTAGAAAGTAATTGTTTTCACATTTAGAAAATTATCTGATTAGACTTCTTGGAAAGTAGCGAATTCTGTGTCTTTGTCTGAGAGCTATATTAGCTCATGAAGCAAAATAAGTACACAGATTGTTTAATTGTTTATTGTTTAATTGTGTATTGTGATAAAAACGACTTTTATCTATTACATTTATCACACATGCGTTTTTACAAAAATAGAATAATAATTGACAGATGAAAGCCCTTCACTATCTTCAGGCTTATTTACCCGAATACAGCGAGGCCACAAGGAGGTTATGTGTTATGCCGCTATGTATATGTTTAATTTCTTTGCGATTGACATCTTTGGAGTGGCCCTATTCTACTCTGCCGGATACCACACGGCCTATGTCCAAGTCATCCCGTGGATATCGTATAAGGCAAAGACTTAGAGAATACAAGCTAAACAAATCTTATAAATATCAGTGAGATCTCTCCAACCCGTCTGGCCAGCGAGGAGAGTGTAGGCCAAGTCCTCTGGCTGCTCTGGTGCCAAGTATGGTTCTGGTAGTACAGAGAGGGTCCTGCTCCTGCAGTGGAGACAAAAAGACCTGATGATGATGATATCTTTAGAGTGGGTTTAAGTATAAGTAATTGTCCGTTTAAGTAGATACTTATTGAAAGAAAATTTTCTTCTACTAATAGCATATAAATTTTTCCCAATTTATTTACTAAAGAAGGCTGTATTGCCCAAAACATAATGTTCCAACTCATAATATATTTTCATTTAACATCGCCTCTCGCGTTACAAGTCGGAAACTTCCGAACAAAGTAATAACATGTTTATTGAAAGTGTTGCCAACTTTGACTTCGCGAAATTTATAACGAAATGTGTAAAGGCGCCTAAATTTCGTGAGGGAACGTGTAATGCGCCCGGGTTTGGCTTTGATCTGGTGTTAATCACGTTATTTTGAGATTTTATGAACATAAGGTTTATAAGATTATTTTGATATCGTTAAGTTAATTTCAGACAAAAACAGAGAAGGAGGTTATGTGTCCAACGACGGGACCTATTTTAGCAAAGAATAAAATAAATAAATAGGGACAAATAACACTGATTGAGCTAGCCCCAAAGTAAGTTCGAGACTTGTGTTATGGGATGATAACTCAACGATACTATATTTTATAACAAATACATATATAGAATATCGTTACAGATTTAACTGTCTTGTGATGTTGGCTCTTTTCTTTATACATGATTCTTTCCCCCATTTTAAATTATTAATTATTTGAACGGAAACGGAGATATCATTTAACTTGTGTTCTGATAACTATAGCGACCACTAAGGTACTAATGAAACCCATTGCATCTGGTTCGATCCATCACCGTCTACAGGCCAGGAGTGGCGACGGGATAGTGGATGATTTATTTGAGTATTCCGACTAAAACATTGTACAGTGTTATATTGAATGTATACGTCCAGTTAGTACGTGACAAAATAAATTATTTGCTTGTTAATTACTTATATATCCTAGTTCACAGCATGATCATAAAGATGCTGTCATAATAACCTTTCAGACTATTTTATAAACTACATTTTTTAGTTTAAAATGAGAATGTGTATCTTTTCTTCGCACATTTGCGAGAAACGGCCACTTTTGGCAAATGTGCGTAGTAAAGCTTCACGTTCTCACTTTTAACTGTAAACAATAGTTCATAGAATAGTTTTAAGGGATATCTAGGGCTTGAAGACAAAAATTAAAATGATATCTCCGTTTCCGTTTAATTTATTTATTTTAAATGCCGACAGCAATGGGACCTCAAAAAATTCATGTATTTTTTATTTTTTTATTTTTTAATGTATTTTTGTAATTTATGTAATTTATAGGTGGGTGGAAAATCTATTTAGATACCCTTTTTCCATCTTTACGCTCACTATCTTGGTAAACATGGCCTTAAGGTTTTGCGGCCCTGGCCTTCGTTTAAAGCTGCATGACCGAAAATGCTCGGCCTGCCCCCTTAAGGAGAAAGAGTGTCTATGTGTGTTTTAAGATCAATATTATCCCCATTATCCATAAAAAATTACAAATGTTTGCTATACCTAATTTTGTTAAAAATGTTTTGTCTCGTTCTTTCGATGCCAAATATTTAAAAGAGGGAAAGGGACAAAACATGTTTGAATTAAAATAGGTTTAGCAAACGGTTGTCAATTTTTATGAATATGAGGGTATGTCTTTATTCCTAACGAGCAGACATAGTCCAGGGCTGTAAGACCCAAAGATTTACCGCATTGTTGTTGGGAGATGGATAAAGAGAATTAAAATAGTGACGGATTGTTGGCAGGATCGCCTCGTCCTTTGATAATGATTCAGGTTTTCATCTTATCCCACGATCCGTTATTACAATTTGTGAAAGCAAAGGGACATTCTTTTTTTTTTCTTTTATCTCAGACCGGCATCGAAGAAAAATAAAGTTACTTAATGGGTAGATGAATATGATTCAGATTCTTGTCAATTCTCTCGAATTTTCCATTCGTGCAAAAAGAGAATAAATATATAAATATATACGGATAAATCACACAAATTGAGCTAGCCACAAAGTAAGTTCGCGACTTGTGTTATGCGATACTAACTCAACAATACTATATTTATAACAAATAAATATACAGATAAACATCCAAAACCCACGTCGATCTGAAAAAGATCATTTTCCATCTTGAGCCGGGGATCGAACCCGGGACCTCCAGTGTAACAGCCTAGCATGATGACAACTAAGCTACCAAGGTTATCAAGAGAAAGAACATTCAATGTTTCTTTTCTCTTAGACCAGCAGGAAAAAAAGTAAAATGATAAATGGAAATCAAAGCGAAGAAAGAAAATGAACCAGCAATTAGGGCCGCCAAACAAGCGTTAACCCTTCAGCCCTACATTACAAAACAGGCCGCTTGCACGATCTATTAATTTCCTGTTAATTACTTGTTCAAATCCTGACGATTGTAACGGTAAGGCTGCAGTTTTACTTAGAGCGACGTTTGGTGGGAAGTAATTTGGTTAGGTTACTTTCCTTGAAGGCTAATTTGGAGAGTTATTGTCTAGTTTTTTTTTATATTTTAGATCATAAGTTGTAAATGGCTTATTATACGTTATTTAATAAAAACGAAAAATTTATATCTAACGTAGAAGGAACATTAAGGGTATGGTGTTATATAAATTCGACATTCAAATTTTGTATTGAAATTTCCGAAATTTTATTTTGTTTTTTTAATGTTATTTTAAAGAAAAGAGGTAGGCCCCGGAAGCGTTGATGTGACGATTTGCGATAGTTTGAAAGGGAATGGTTGGAAGTGGCTCACAATCGAGATATTTTGAAGGAGATGGGGGAGACCTTTGCCCAGCAGTGGGACAGTAGAGTTTAAAAAATGTTATTTTAATTTCATATTGTGAGCTAGTATAGCCCGTAGTTCGATTTGTTACGGGTATGTCCCTTCTACGTTGTAAATTAAAATAAAGATTAAAATATAACCCACTACAGTTATTAATTATTTTATATACTTACTTAACTTTTGAAATTGTGTGTTGCAGATCATTAGATATTTTTAAAAGTGAAAACTTCTTTAGCGGCGTTGTACACTTTTTGTAATGGGTAAAAAATGTTAAACTCGCGTCAGGGCGTCAGGGCGTCAGAACACGTGATCTGATCGAAAATTCGTAAGACAGCCGGTGCGGCGCAGCGCGGCGTAGGAGAGGAAGTATCCCCCTCTCTTTCTACAGCGCGGCGAAAATGTATGCCTGCGCCTGCTGTTTCGTTGAGATGGCGCAGGGCGCTTGCGCGAATGTTCGTTTGTGTTTACGCAGCGTGCCACGTGCATCCGTGGAAATGCACAACGTTAATATTCAAGTTTTCACTTCTGCCGGCACTCCCGGAGTGCAACCCGTCGTTTTTTTATCTTATCTTATAAAAACGTATAATCATGTGATTATAAAGATATAACAGGTTTCTTTATATACACGTATCCTTAAAATAATGCAAAAAATCTGTAGATGATATGAAAATTAATTCTTTAGCTCATTATTTTAGACTAGCATTTTCAAGTCTATAATATTTCTTTATTGGATTGAAACATCGTATATAATTGGAGTAAATATGGTAATAGAGAACAAGAAACAGCGAGCACAGGGCTAAAAATATCATATAATTAAAAACGAAACACATTTTCCCATGTTTACCACCCAATGTGGTAAACATGGGAAAATCTTCCCCTTTTTGAGAAAGACCATTTTTTTATTATAAACATCGAGGAAAAATAAGCCGTAAATCGCAAATCGCTCCCTCGCCAGCAGTCAGACGGATGTCCCTGTGACAACGTCACGTATAAAGGCGGACAGTGGGCCGTTAGGACTGTATCGCAATGAACTGGAATATTATTTTAGGGTTGTTTCATTGTGTGTCATCTGAGAAAGGGTAACGAGATCTAGAAGTATATGCAAGCACTCTTAGCAACCTTTTTTGTGATTTGCACTCGTAGATAATAAAAAATAAGCTTTACCCAAGATATGTTGGGGCGATCTCCGAGCGACTTTTAAAAAAAGATTTTTATTTAAGCTAAAAATAATGTTATTTATTTGAAAACTCAACAAAGACTGACAATTATGGAATATTGAAAATACATAATGAAATTGGAGTCACTGGGCCGGCTGTTGGGCAATCTGCTGACTGGACGGTCTTGCAGTACGTAGTGGTTGCTATTTCAGCGGTATAGCACGATTATGACGTGCTAACTCCTCCCTCCTTAAGATAGAACCGTGTTCCACCGGTTCGTTTGGCGGGCTTTTCTGATGCCGCTGGTCCAGGCAATGGGGTGGTTTTTCTTTCCAAGTAGTATTTATGTGTCTTCCAGGCCAGGAAAGTAGCTCCAATGATGTAAAGGATGATCGTGGTCCAGCTCGGAGTTAATGACACAAATGCATTTTCATTATAGTCTACATCTTGTATATTCTGAGCTTTATTTATAAGATTATGTATGTTGTCAAGTGAAATGTCTTCTAGTTGCACTTCGAGTCTTATTTCATTCGGCACGTATTGTTGTTCAGGTAGTGGGATGACGTCATGTATGGTCACGGCGTTACTATGTGTCTGTAATGTCATATTGAGTACTTCGGCGTGACATTCGTTCGAGATTGAGATGAGTTGCGTCTTCGTGAGAGTATGGTATAATACTTCGTTACCGCACGTCGCTCTTAGGACTTCATGTTGATTGGTGATGAGAAGCCAGCTGTTGGGGCTGATGTTCTGGATTTTTCCTTTCTTGAGCTCCATCTTCGCGTAGGAACATGTGAGATGATGCGGTTGATGTTGAACTATAGATGTCACGCAGTCTCCCGAGTCATCTAGTGGTCTCGTGATGAGTTGTTTGCAGACTTGGGCTTCATCCGTTATGTGACGGCATTCTTCATTGATGTATGAATACTCTCCGCTACCAAGTACTAGGTATTTGGACTTAGGAATTATAGTGAGATTTTGGTTATTGGGGATGGAGTATATATGAATGAGGTCGTAAGGGGTTGATTCTACACAAGGAATTTCTAAGATAAAATTTAGCGAGTGTTGAGTACTATAGGCTTTAACCTCTATAGATTTCTCTATGCCATGTATTTTTTCTAAGCTAATTGGAGCGACAGCTGTAAAACTAAAATTTCTTTGTATGTCCAGCATGTCGGCTATTAAACTTTTAGAATTAACTATACTAGGGTGCATAATACCTATCTGTGCAAATGCCATTGCATCTTCTAATAACATAAGTTTGTCTAAAATTATCTGCAAGCTGAAATCTATTTGTATATGCACCTGTAAAAGATTAAAATGTTTGTAAACTAGGTTAGAGTTAATAGTTATATTTTTTATTAAAAGTTCTAATTTATTTTGATTCTCATTTATTATATTTAGTTGTTTAGCAAACTCTGTGATAGCCTTTTGAGCTATTACTATTGATTTTTCGTGAACGTTATGCATGTTATTCTTAATATTAGATATTTCTTGTTCTATTTTCAAAGCATCATTATAATCTAAATTACCAGTTATAAGTTTAACTACAGATCCTAATCCATTAAATAAACCACGCTTTACTCTACTGTAAGGTGCCAAAAATATTAATTTGTTATTAATAATATTTATTTTATGCTCAATCTGATCTGTATATGATCTCTGTAATTCTCCTGAAATAATGTTAGGATCTAAAGACTTAGTGCTTGCATATAGACCTGCAAGTTTAAGGGTGGTCAAATGAAGGTAAGTTATATTATAGCTACACACTAAATTAACAGTATCTATTTGTTTGAGAACAATGCCTTGTTTTAAGAGTAATAGGCCGTTGGAGTTATCTACTGGAGTAATGTTCACGGTGGCTGTTGCTGAGAGCACGAGGGCTCCGAAGAGGATTGCCCTGGAACAAGGTGAGGCCTTCGTAATAACTTGAAATGGACTCTTATCGATTTGGAGTTAGGGTGGTTACCTATTATCTCAGCCACGTTGTTAGGGTGTAAGTGAATGATCTTATACGGACCTTTGAACACAGGCTTGATCTTGTCGTTTCGCGCTGTCTTGGCTACCTGCTTATAAACTGTTTCACCTACCTTTAGCTGAGTTTCTTCCGCTGCTTGGTTCCGCTTTGCTATCACCTGCTCTTTGTTTTTAGAGAGGTGCGCCGCTACACACTCCTGCACAGCTTCTGCGTTCGCCCTATGCTTAAGCACAAAGTCTTGGTAAAATTCTTTAGGGTAGTAAATCTCTAAAGGGTTCCTAGCTGCTGTATGTCCATAGAGTAACTCATATGGGGTGTAACCTGTCGCTGAGTGTATAGAATTGTTATAGGCTATAACTGCATATCTCATTATAAGTTGAATAGTATCATCTTTATTGGTCATACGCTGGATTCTTATAATTTCACCAATGGTTGAATGAAAACGTTCTATAGGGGAATTTGAATTAGGGTTGTAAGGGGTAGTAAAGTGTATTTCTATATTGTGAGATGCACATATTTCTTTTAAAACATCGTTATCAAATTTAGTGTCTGAATCTGTTGTTATTTTAAGGGGTAGTCCTAAGATAGAAAATACTTTTAAGAGAGCATCTGCTACATGAATGCTGCTTGAGCCTAGCATAGGTACTGCTTGAGCAAATTTTGAGAAATTATCTATTATAGTTAGGAATATTCCACCACCTGTGGAATACAGATCCATGAAGAGATGTTGCATAGGTTTAGTTGGTGTTTCTGTTACCATTAAGGGTGGCTTTAAGGGGTTGCGCTCGTATTTAGCTTTAAGGCAAGTATCGCATTTATTAATATATGTTTGGATAGTTAATAACATATTGGGCCAATGATAATTTCTACGCATGTGTTTATAGGTCTCCTGTATACCACGATGTATGTTCTTTCCCTCATGATATTTCTTAATAAGATCTAATTGCTCAGATTTATTTTCTACAAGAGTTACACGGCATGTGCATCTTATTAGTTTAGGGCCTCTATCGTTAAAGATAGTGGTATATACTCTCGAGAAAGCAAGGTACAGATGTTCATCTATAAAGTAACAATGAAATACTCTATCGGCTATGGTATGTTCCTTAAGGAATCTAATTATCTCCTGTTCTGTGTTATTTACAGGGATAAACACGTCTTTAATCGTAGTTTTTGAGTTGGTAGTTCTGATTTCGACTCTATATGTAGAACCTGGGGTAGATCTTATATAAAACTGCTTTTGCTGTCTCTCTATAGCGTCATCTATTATAGGGATGCCAATGTTTTCATTGTCAGGCTGGGTATGGTTCGTAGAAACTAACTGATTGGGATCTAATGAAACTACACTCATACTATCAGATGTTGCATCTGTTTGAGGTGGGGCAACGGACTCTACTGGGTTAGGCTGATTGTTGTTATTCTCAGCTTCACGTTCCATCTCACGACGGACGTTCTCAAAAATCCTAGGTATTATCTCATCGTCCTCATTATCTTCAAAATTAACTGCTAGTGAGTCTACACTGTTATGAAATATTTTAGCTCGAGATAAGGCATCGGCATTTGTATTTTGAGAGCCCTTTTTATATACAACATTATAGTCATACTCGGCTAGTTTAAGTCTCCATCTAGTTAACTTTGAGTTTGGGTCTTTAAGGGACATAAGCCATGTGAGAGGGCGGTGGTCGGTATAGATAGTAAATTTACGACCGTACAGATAGGGTCGGAAGTACTTTACAGCCCACACAATGGCTAATAACTCCTTCTCTATTGTAGAGTAACGGGACTCTGTCTCAGATAAGGTCCTAGACGCGTATGCTACGGGCTTATCTGATCCTATTTTGCCTTGGGATAAGACTGCTCCTAGAGCGAAATTGGACGCATCTGTTGTTAGGACAAAGGGTTGATCGAAATCGGGAAACTGTAATATAGGGTCATTGGTAAGTACCTGTTTACATTTACTAAACGATTCTAGAAATTCGGGGGTGTGTTCTACTTTATGGTTTTTCTTAAGGCACATAGTCATAGGCTTAGTCATCTTAGCGAAGTCCTTAATGAACTTTCTATAATAACCCACTAAACCTAAAAAGGATTTTATTTCTTTTTGTGTAGTAGGGATGGGAAAGTTAAGAACAGCTTTAATTTTATCTTGATTAGGCTTAAGGCCATCTGAAGTAAGCTCATGACCTAAGAATTGTACGTGTTTCTGAAGGAATTCTGATTTATCAAGTTGAACTTTGAGGTTATGAAGTTTCAAACGATCAAATACTTGTTTAAGCTTGAGCATATGTTCCTGAAGGGATGTAGAGGCGATGATGACGTCATCTAAATACGTAAATACGTTATCTATGCCTCGTAGGATGTGATCCATCAGTCTCTGGAAGGTGCTGGGGGCGTTTTTAAGACCAAAGGGCATGCGAAGAAATTCGTAATGCCCTCTTTCTATAGAAAATGCACTTTTTTCAACATCGCGGGGGTGCATTTCCACTTGATGGTACCCGCTCGCTAAGTCGAGGGTGCTAAAGTATTGAGCGCGCCCTAACCTATCCAAGATGTCACTTATGTTTGGTAGGGGGTACTTGTCCTCTATAATTCTGTCATTGAGCCTCCTATAATCTATAACAAGACGCCATTTAACCTTGCCAGAAGCATCTGGCTTCTTAGGTACGATATGGACAGGGGCTGACCATGGGGATACGCTTTCGCGAATAATACCTTGTTTCAGTAAGTTGTTTATCTGATTTTTTATTTCATCCCTTTGCTGAGGGGCCTGCCTATAACTGCGTACAAAAATAGGGGTATCGTCTGTAAGCCTTAACTCATGTTTCACAGCATGTGTAAAAGTAAGGGGTATGTTTTCCGAATAAAAGATATCTCTATATTGATAACATAATCTTTCTATCTCACGTTTCTCTTCCTCATTCAAATGTTCAGTTCTAATTTTCTTTAAATTTTCACAAAGCTCTCTATCAATATCCGGTTGTGTTTGAATTGAGTTTAATGTGCAATGAATATTCGGGGTTTCTTTTTCAACAAAGGGTTGTAAAACAATAGGGGTTTTATTTAAAATAATTTTCTTTTCCGGATTTAAGTTAAGAACCTCAGTAAAGAATGAGCCATTAGTTACTTGAACTATAGCTGAAGGGGATGTTAACCCTGGCATCCACTCATGGTCCTCGTGTATATAAGTACCATCGGTATAGTTAGTTTTAACTTTAACAATTTTCCGGCAATGAGGATCTACTCGGATTTTCTTAATAGGATAATCAAAATGAATAGGTATTATTGCGGTGGATGTGCGTAGTACCTTATTTTTTAAATCAATATTACTAGAGAGCGATTTCAATAAATCTAGCCCTATAAGACCTTTATATTTCGGATCAAACTCGAAGATGAGAAACTTGTGACTTATATCACTATTAAAGACCGGTGGTAGTGGTAAATATGCAACGTACGAGTGTCGAGTTACCGCGTGAGCTGTCTTTACCTCGAAAGGCTCGAAGTCGACGCAATGTTCGAATACTGTATTTTGTATGACGTCAGGTGATATCATAGAACGCGAGGCACCCGTATCTATAAGGAATTTACCTCGGAATTCCGGTATCTCGATGTATGGAAGATGATCTTTATCTTGATGGTTTAACTTTATCAACTCCGCTCGTCCGGCTCCTGGTCCTCTTGAAAATCCTGAGGGATAGTTGTTTGATCCTCCTCTGTGCTCGTAGAAGGGTAGTTTACATCTTGCTCGTCCGCATTAGGGTAGTACTCCATAGGGTAATAATATTGAGGTGGATAGTAATTTACATTACCTTCGTATGGCGAATAAAATAGTTCCTCAAATGCGAATTGCGGCGGCATCGGCTTGTTAACCGATCGCATGGTGACGTCAGAGGAAATCTGAGGCGGGTTGACTTGTTGCTGCGGAATGTTCGGCTGCCTTTGGAAATTTCCTGAGTTCCTAAAATTGCCTGAATTATTTCTAAAATTACCTTGAGGGTGTCTATTCTTCCAGGGTAACACGGAGTTTACTAACTGCTGTTTCTGTTCAGGGGTTAGGTTGTTACGCTGGGGTACGAAATTATTAGGGGGTGCAAAATGTGGCTGAGGTGCAAAATTATATGGTCTAACAAAGGGTTGGTTGTTAAAATGACGCTGAAAGTTATTTTGATTATTATTTGATTTAAAATAATTTACAGGTTTCTTATTTTGGGGGTTACTAGAGGGGTTGTTAAAGTTAGGTCCCTGTCTATAACCGGTTTTTGCTTCCTCTGCCCGTGCAGTGACTATTGCAAGCTCTAAGGTTGAGGGTTTATTAATTCTCACCCCTACAGATACTTGGAACTCTAATTGATTTACATACTGTTCTATAGCCATGTTCTCGTAATAACTTTTATCTGTATGCTGACCTACCATATACAGAGTGTCGAGCACATCTCTAATACGTTTGCCAAAGGACTCAGCATCCTCGTTTTTATTGCGCCGGGTGCGCGTGAGCTCTTGCATAACCTGTATTTCGTTCCTAGGCTCTCCTAAGCGCGTTATTAAAGCACGTTTTATTTCTGACCAACTATTAAGGGTACCTTCATGTGCAAGGGCATCTATAGCTGCACCACTTATCTTACTTTTAATTAAACATACTAGTGCTAAGGGGGCTGCACCCTCATTGGGTCTAATCATCCCCATAAAATTATCCATTTCTTTAATATAAAACTGTAACCTCTTGGGGTTCCCATCATACTTGGGCATAAGTTCCGAAATCATCTTATAATCTGTTTGGAACTCCATTTTCTAAAAGTAAAATAGGCGTGTGCACTTAAACCTTAAATTGATTTAAAATTTTAGTTTATAATCTACAGCGATATGAGCCTATAGATAGACACACGTAAAACAATATCTTAAGATTAAACGAGAGGAAATAGAGCAGAAAGGAATGTACTTGGGAAGCAAAAGAGCACTCACCAACACAGCATTCTCTGCATCTCCTGCTCGGGTCTTGTTGAGTACAGGTCTCCAATTCTCCGGATTCCCGCAAGTTGAAGCCGCGTTTACGTGACCGCCACGAGGTTCTTCTTATCGCGGATGATAACGATTGAAACCGTTCACTCTGGTCGGCGAAGAGTCTATTCACACGAGAGGACTTATCTCGAAAGTCCTAGAGTGCCGCGATCCTACCAAAGTCGACTGCGCCAGATATGTTGGGGCGATCTCCGAGCGACTTTTAAAAAAAGATTTTTATTTAAGCTAAAAATAATGTTATTTATTTGAAAACTCAACAAAGACTGACAATTATGGAATATTGAAAATACATAATGAAATTGGAGTCACTGGGCCGGCTGTTGGGCAATCTGCTGACTGGACGGTCTTGCAGTACGTAGTGGTTGCTATTTCAGCGGTATAGCACGATTATGACGTGCTAACTCCCAACATGGAGAATAAAGTAATGTGAAGTTGTAAGAAGTTTTCAAAATAATCGAAACTTTACAGGCATGAATCAGTATTTCGTTAAAATAGAACTATATTCTGTTTTGGAGAAATAGCACAAAATTCACATTTGGTCACGGCAATATTAAATAAAACTGGTCTCCATCCGTTTTTTTACCTATGTGTGTGTAAAAGCATTAAAAGGAGCTATTTACCGGCAACGGAGAATAAATAGAAGTTTCTTCTGTGCAACGATTTCATACCATCTGCCATCACCAATCGGCGCCAAAGGTGCAAATTTTGGAAAGTCTTCCTTTTATTCGGGAAGGCTTTGGTATGTGCCTGTACTTTTTAGTTTAGTTTTTCGTATGAGTAAGTGGCCAATATAGGTGTTAGATTTTTCAGGCCGCCTAAGCACACTTGACTTAGCTTGACGACTGCCATACTATGATGACAGTCGGGACCAACGGCTTATACGTTCCTTAACAAGTACGAAAGAGCTCAAGAATTTTTTATGCCACTTGTGGTCACCCATCCAAGCGCGGGCCATGCACGGTGTCACTTTACTTGTGAAAGCGCTAGTAATGCGCACTCCCGCCTAGCCACCGAGCTCCTCAAGAAACACACACACTTCATTGTAAGAGATAAAATATACTAATTAGCTATATCTAGAAACAATTGCACCCATAGCATGGCATCGTTGATAAACCCAGATAATTTTTTACATCGTGACAGCCTGGCGGCATCTCTTGTAATTATTACGTAAAGTAAGATAGTAATAGATTGTAGCGCTCGATAAACGCTGTTGCCAGTGTCATGCTACAGGCTCTGGATAGTTATTTTCAGGATGAAATCCCTGACGTCCTTGGCTTTATTACTTCAAATACCCAGTAGTCCAGTCATCAAGTACTTGCGACCTGGACGCAATTCCGAATTTAATTAAATTTTAGGACATTATTAGTAGATGGTGTAGGTTCTTACCTATTTTTTTATTTGCTGGCTGGACTTCAGATTGTGAGTGACTTCGCAAGTGACACTTCTATAAGTCTCTTTATTTTGTAGTATCAAGTTTGCGGCGAATCGGCGTAAGGGTAAACGACCAAGTGTCGGGACCCTGCCAATTTGCAGGTGGACAATTAGTTTTGTTTAGGGTAAACGGCCCTAATGGAGGGAGCAGTGTCTCGAATTGTGCGTTTGGGCTTATTAAATCTGAATTGCTTTTGTGGTATTTCACTGGATTTTAATTTTTGGTACTTTATTTTAATTGCAGGCATATCGTAATTTTGATGTATGTAATAAATTACTTGTCTTTTTCCAAATACCTTCTTTTTGAATGTCAATGGTGCAAAGTTTCAAAGAAAAGACTGGAATCATTGAAAATCATTTGACAGCATGTCCGGTAAAAACGTTTCAATAAATGCATTCGTGGAAAAAGTTTTATATCCGGCCACAATCTGTCAATCCGTCTCGTGGATACTTAACCCTTACAAAACAAAAAAATGTTTTGCTGGTTTCGGCTTGCGCAAATTTTAACTGTATTTAATGTATAATATAATGTATAGCTTAAGTGTAAATCTGTATTGTAACTGTAACAAAGCCCATCAGGCTGGGTAGGGACCAGTACTGAACTGGGTTTCTTTTATCTAAAACAATGAACTCAAAAGTTTTAAGGGCTTCTCCTGACGAATCGAACAAGCCCATACTCGATGGCGTTGCGTCGTTTCATTTACAGAGTTCCTAGGGCCACCTTCCGGTTTCATCATCCGATCAGCTTCTTGTCATAATGCTATTGCATTGTAACACGATATACGTATGTGTGCCAAATTTTAGCTCAATCGGAATTTGGGAAGTGGGTCAAATTTAACTTGCTTTGATTACAGACAGACAGAAAGACAACGGGACAGGTGAAACTAAATAACAGCTTGTAAAAAAGATCTCCGTAAAGAGATAAATTAATCCTACATTGAATAGTTTTTCTTAACTTTGACTTTGGGATAAATAAATATAAATATATACGGACAAGTCACACTGATTGAGCTAATCCCAAAGTAAAGTTTGAGACTTGTGTTATGGGATACTAACTCAACGCTACTATATTTTATAATAAATATATATTATATATACATAAACATCCAAGAACCAGGTCAATCTGAAAAAGATCATTTTCCGTCTTGACCTGACCGGGGATCGAACCCGGAACCTTCGGAGTAGCAGCCTGGCATGGTGACCACTAACTAGGCCACAGAGGTTGTCATTATTAGATACCTATAGTGACCTGCACAGTCATAGATAGAGTGGTCCTATTCTAAGCCGAACAGATAAGTTAACCCTTAAAAGCCTGTTGAGAAGAAAGCCGTCAAACAAGTATGACTGACATGACTAGCTATAATCCCAAACTCCAGCAGTGCAGAACTGGGGATGTATTCACAGAAAGTTCGCAAGTTCATCCTCGAAGCTGGTATATTCAGTGGGTCTGCCACTTCAAGTTTAAATAAGCTAGGACGTCAAAAACGAATAATGATTAATTATTTAATTAATTTTATTAAAACGAACGTGAGATAATTACATTATTAATAATGTTTATACGTTTCCTATTGTAGGGCCTTGGGGCGCGGAAGCTCGTCAGACGGACAGATGGACAGCGGAACCTTAAAAAAGTTGGAATCATTGAAAATCATTTGACAGCACGCCCGGTATAAATGTTTCATTCAAATGTACTCTAGGATTTTTTTTTACATGTGGCCACAATCTGTCTACTCGCCCTGGGAATACTTAACCCTAAAATGCCTATAACAATTTCCACAGCAAGAAATAGAATGGTCCTATTCTAGGCCTTAACACTTAAAGGCAGAAAAAGGGTTAACCCCTTTAAAACTTGTAAAAAAGTGTAAAATTAAGCTACATCAAAAATATTTATAGTACTGAAAAAAAAAGCCGTGAAACAAGTATGATTGGCTTGACTAGCTATAATCCCAAACTCCAGCAGTGCAGAACTGGGGATGTATTCACAGAAAGTTCGCAAGTTCATCCTCGAAGCTTGTATATTCAGTAAGTCTGCCACTTCAAGTTTAAAATAAGCTAGGACGTCAGAAACTTCAACAATGATTAATTATTTATTTATTTTATTAAAACTAACTTGAGATGAAAACATTATGAATATTGTTTTAACGTTTCTCTGGTAAACGTTGGTAATATTTTTAATCTGGGCTATAGATCATAATTATCATTTAGTTCAACTAAGAAAATAGAAGTAAAATATAAAGTGTACACTTATAAAGGCGAAAGTTTGTGAGTGGGTGTGTGTACGTTTGTTTCTTTTTCACGCACAAACAGCTTTACCAATTTTGACAAAATTTGGTGTGCAGGAAGCTGACACCCTTTTTTTTTTTTTTTTTTACGGAGGAAAGATCCCTGTTACGGATACCCGTCAGCCTGCGGGGGACGCTGTCGGGTTATGTGGGACTCCACGCCCGAGTGACGTGCCTACCCACTAAAAAACCTCCGGAGTTCCATCACAACCGCTTTTGCCGGGGACACGGGAAAGGAAATACAACCGCGAACCCCGGCGCGGCTGGCCGCCAAAGCGGCCCCTCCGCAGGGACGTCACAGCGTCCCCACCACTCACCAAGTCGGCGCGTCCGGAACTCACGGACGCGCCGTACCTCCTCGGGCCCATTGAGAGGCGGCAGACTCCCACGCAGTCCACCGCCTGTGGACCCATGGGAGCCAGATAAACTGGCTCCCAGCGGCGGAGAAGATGAAAGGCTCCGCCGCTTACCTCTCGCCGCAAACGCGGTGCGGCACCGCTCGGTCGCGGAGGATAGGGAGAGCGGCAACGTAACACCGACACTCCTCCTCCGCCGCCCCAATGTGGGCGCTCACTGCTGGTTGACGACAGCAGGAGCGCCCCCTCGCGGGTTCTTCTTAGCTTCCCCGTGGCTCGAGGCTACCACGGGTACTGAGCCCCCCCGGTACGACAAACCGGGAACCCATGGGGGGGAGGAAGCTGACACCCTAGATTAACACATAAGCTACTTAACAATACCGCAGGACGCAGCTAGTAACAAATAAAAAGCGATGCGGCTGACAACTCATCAATATTTTAGTTTTTTTCTCTAAGTCCTCGCCCAACATAATGGTAAAGATAGCCTGTCAAAATCAAAAAAATCAAAATCATTTATTCATTTACATAATTATTACATGCTGAATTGCGATCGAGGAATTCTTTTAAGTAAAGAATACTTGTGTTAGAAATCCCCGCTCTCCTAGCAAGTTGACAATACGTAAGTGTATATTTAACTATAGTAAAGATTCTACTTTTATATTACAGATTAAGATATTAAATTATAAAATTAAAATTAAAATATAGATTTTATGACAAAATAAAAAAAAAAAAAAACAAAATTAAATGAAAACAAAATGAAATTAAAATTATTAAAATTATCATACGTAACAAATGAAATAAGTTATTTAAATCAGATTTTAAAATGCCACTTATGTAATTATAATTTTTAGTGTGTGTGTGCGTGTGTGTGTGTGTGTGTGTGTGTGTGTGTGTGTGTGTGTGTGTGTGTGTGTAAGAGAGAGAATGTAACGTATGTGTATGTATGCATAAGTGAGTGCTTTTATTTAATGACCTCAGAAGAAAAATAACTCACCTACCCCCTAAGAAACGATTCAGTCTTATCATAGCACCAAGATCTCAGTAGTTTGGTCAGCGCAGTTTTACAATCATGCTTGTTCTTGGAATATATGTTTAAAAGTTGGTTCAGATCATTGTATAACTTAGCCGACCGTCTTGTATACTGTCTCTTTGCGTATTCCGTTTTTAAGAAGGTGATTGGTGCCACGTTGAAGCAGGTGAGTGTTCGTCTTCTAGATAATTTAGTGGCGTCGAAGGGAAGTCTTTTGTGTAGCCTCAAGACAGTGTTCAGAATGTATAGCTGTCTGACAGAGAGCGTATTGCCAAGATTGAGTAGTTCCTGCGTTGGGAATCTACGCGGTTTAAAGTTCATTACTTTTAGGATTGCTCTCTGGGCCCTTTCTAGTTCTAAAAATTTAGTCTTAGTAGCACCACCCCATACAGGTATACAATATACCAGGATCGACTGGGCTAATGAAATATAAATATTGTTTAATAATTTTGAATCTGCGACATATCTCAACTTTTTAAAAACCCATATTAATTTTCTAATTCTAGCCATTGTAAGTTCAATGTGTGCATGCCAGGATAATCTTTGATCAACAATGATTCCTAGGTATTTTGTGGTGCTAACTTTATCAATTTCTCTGCAAGTACATGTTTCAGCAAGGTCAGTACAAGAATGAATTTTTATTTTAAAGTTGTAATCTGGCTGTGTTGAGTTGTAATTAGTAAAAGCAATAAAATTAGTTTTTTCGAGATTTAGTGTTAGCAGATTGTACTTTAACCAAGCGGAGATACGAGCTAGGCCTACTTCAGCCACGCGACGTACGTATTCCCAGCTGTTGCCTGAAAAAACGACAGCGGTATCGTCTGCATATGAGAAAATTTGCCCTGATCCGATTCCCATGTTACATAAGTTATTTATGTATATGAGAAACAAGGTAGGTCCAAGAACGCTTCCCTGTGGGACTCCATAAGTTACATCTGCTTCTTCACTTACATACTGACCTATTTTCACTGCCTGCTTACGTTGAGTGAGATAGTCGGATAGTAGTTTTAGAGCTGTTCCACGTATACCTATGCGCTCTAGCCTTTGGATAAGAATGGTTACAGAGATCGTGTCAAAGGCTTTTTTAAGATCTAAGAATACTGTAACGCATTTCTTCCCTTTATCTACTTCATTCACTATGTAGGTTGTGAGTGCAGCTATGGCATCTTCAGTACACATGTTTTGTCTAAAACCAAACTGTGACCCAGAGAGTAAGCCAAATTTATTTAAGTAGTTAATAAGCCTCTTATTGATAAGTTTCTCTAAAATTTTTGATATTGCTGTTAAGACAGAAATAGGCCTATAATTTGACACATCAGCTTTGTCACCATTTTTGTATACCGGAGTTATCATCGCCTTTTTTAGTGCCGTTGGAAAGATGCCTTCTTTAAAACATAAGTTAACAAAGTGGGCAATAATAGGTGCAACAATAGTTCCTGCCAGTTTTAAAAATTGGGTAGAGTGTGGGCTGTGGGCTTTGCGACCCAAGGTTCTGTCAGAATAACCCAAAATGGTTTGTTTGTCCTATTAGAAGATATATATACGATCTATCCTTTTTTATTAAAAGTATTTTTTTTTTTGGCTAGGAAAAGATTCAGTGTCAGGTTTGTGTCCCCGTTTAGGTATCGAAAATATACCTACATTATTAATATGCGCGCGGTGACCACTCCGAAGGGGAAAATTCAGTTACATTAATCGTTTTTCTAGAGTTATAATAATGAAATTGGCTTGCAATGGATGTCTAGGTATCTAAACGAAGAGGCGAGGAGTTCTGACGCGAGCGAAATTAAACCATAGCGCTAACCACATTAGGTAGATATTTCTTTAAATTTCTCTTTTGAATAAGACTTCTGTACGTGAGTACTAGTACTTATTCTGTGACAGTGTATACTATACACACTAGGGGTGATGTGTTGTTTACAATATTTGACGACCTCCGTGGTGTAGTGGGCACTATGCTAGTCCGCCACCCAGAGGTCAGGGCAAGTTGGAAAATGGCCTTTTTCAAATTGTCCTGGGTCTTGGATGTTTATCTATATATGTATTTGTTATAAAATATAGTATCGTTGAGTTAGTATCCCATAACACAAGTCTCGAACTTACTATGGGGCTAGTTCAGTCAGTGTTATTTGTCCCTATATACTTATTTATTTATATTTATTAATAACATCGCTTATATAAAGCCTAGTTCGCACTTCCACTCTCGCCTTCGACTCAAATAACTTCCTACAATTTGAGCTGAAGATAGAAATATAGACAAAGAAAATAATGTATTTGACAACCGCATTACAGAGCATTGTTTATTATTGCTCGAGGACTGTCGTCTCGCAACAGTATTGTTCTAATATCAACCACAACAGAACAAAGGATATACTCGTAAAAACATACAGGGCAGAAATACTAAGAACATGTCTCAAATAAACACTATTTGAACAAAACGAAATAGGAAGCTTTTAATTCTTCGATGTAATGACAACAATTGTTCACTTTGGTGGAATTTAATTTTTATTTTATGTAATTTGATTTTGCTCCCCTTAGGGCTTTTACAGTATGGCCGCGACACCCAATAACCGTCAGTGACAAAAGATTCAAGATTCAAAGATTTAAATGTTTATTTACTTTACAGGCACTTTTACACGTCAATATGTTTTTTTTTTTTGAATAATAACACCGATTGAGTTAGCCCCAAAGTAAGTTCGAGACTTGTATTATGGGGTACTACGAGTAACTCAAGGATACTATATTTTATAACAAATTCATAAACAGATTATAGATAAACATCCAAGACCCAGGACAATTTGAAAAAGGCCATTTTCCAACTTGCTCTGACCGGGGATCGAACCCGGGATCTCTGGGTGGCGGACTAGCATTGTGCTCACTACACCACGGAGGTCGTCGTAATAGGTATAGTTTACGTTAAGTGCAAAGTATATTTAAATTTAATTCATTTTTAAAGTAATGCTACCGATACCAGCGCTTCGTAACGACCACTGCTGAGAAAAAACGCCGAAAGAAACTCATTTTCACAGTATTGGTCGCCTTCTCGCCAGAAGGGCTTTGTCATATTATTATTATTGTCTGTTAATTAATAAATACTTATAATATAACAAAATATTGTCACATTATAATATAATAAAATATTGACCGTCGTCGATATCGGCGTAAAAAAACGGTCGCGCGTGCGTGACACATTCAATCTGTAAAAAATGGCCTTAAAGAAAAAAATTCGAACATTGAATAAAAAAGAAATATTTTTAGAATGAAGTAAAAATACACACTGCAGTGGTTTTTGTGACATGTGTCTGTCTGTCACACAAAACGAAACTAAATGGAAACTTCCGCGGACAAAGTAACCAATTTTGGCGTCCCATTGACGAAAACCAATTCCGATTTTTAAAAGGAGAACGTGAGTGTTATGAAACAAAGTTACTTTCGTAGTAAATGTTTAATTCGTAAAATGGAAAGAGTGACGGAAAAATCTTATACTTTTTGATTAATAAAAATAATAAAAAAGGAACAATAAACTTAAAAAGAAAATGGCTTGTGCTGGGTTTTAACCGGGAACATCGAACATCTCAGGCACTCTTCCAACTGAGCTATCGACGACATAGTCAAACTTGTGAAATTACCTTTCACTTTAATTCGTGAGGGAAAACAGTAACGGAGAAATCTTAAAATGTTTTCGCCTAGCCCATCCTCCAAGTCCGTACCGTGCGAAAAGGAACTTGTGGTTAAAGAATCTTTATTTCTCAAAGAAAATATTACATTTTTCACTTGGTTCCAATTGATAACGTAACCCAGCTGAAATTCAGGCGCGGTCGCAGCCTGAAATTTTGGAGGGGGTCACTCACAACACTAATAAAAAATAGGTATACTAGATGTCATTTCCGAGTTATTTTCATATCCTGAGCAACAACTGCATACCACAGAAGGGTTAACATCGAGCGGCATCCTGCGTTCCACCTTAAGATACTTATAAAACTTTTCGCACAAATGCATTTTCAAATTATGACTTCCTTCCTGACTGGTTTTGGCCTCGGTGACTGTTTTGTCATGCGTTTGAATTATTTGTTTGGTGGGCTCTGTGGTGACTTGTGTAGCCCATTTTTGCAGCTTATTGCGCAAGTCAAGACTCTGTTTACATAATTATTATTAGTCCAGCCTTCAGTTTGTCTCGCTTTTTATTTTTTTCCCCCAGACGGTTGGTTTCAAATGGACGCTGTTTTCAAGTAACACTGTCGTCAAGAAAGTGGCTGATTGTAATACCCCTGCCTATCTCTCAAAGAAAAAACATGTACATTTCTTATTGTTTTCCGTCTAAACAAAGAAGCAAACTAATGCCAATTAGCAGTAACTAATGCCAGTAAATCAAGCGACTAGTGAGCGAACTTATTAGCCCCAAGTTCGACTCCCGGTGGACTTCCTCTCAGACTTACGGGTAGATGTAATAAAAATAGTACAGAAGAATAACACAGGTACTCGTGACGTTAAAAAACATCAAATAACTTTTTTATCTAAGCGCGTTCTCGATTGCATCCTCAGCCGTGCTGCTTCGGAGCCCGAGGTGCACTATCCCGCTTTTTTTTCTCCAAATAGATGCCAAAGTCTAAGTAAAATAAAAATAAAAAGTCGGAACAGCCAACTTTTCAACGATGCAAACATCTCAAATCTCAACAATATAATTAACAAATTTTATTGTTTTTCGTTATATACTCACCTTTTGCTTTTCTTTTGATTACATACATAACTGTTGTACTAATACTAACTAACTACTACTAAATATTTAGTATAAAACGAAGTTGCTTTATCCTCTGTATGTATGAATAAAAGTAAAAATGTAATGTTGTTGTCAAAGTTCGTCATGTAGTGTTAATGATCTAAGCGTACATACAGCGGGACAAATGGCGGAAAATTACCATGTTTTATTTTATGTATTTATATGATAATCGGTTATCATTACCGTTTATTTATATGATACGAGAAATTATAAAATAAACAATTTATAGATTTCTACAAACGTAGTGGCTTATTATTGACCATATTAAAGAAAATCACTCGTGGAGCCATGGTGATTTTTTGAATAATTTCGGATCTGTACATTCTTTATTTTGAATCGAAACTACATTCGACTGTTGACATCGGATTATTTGGCAGAATATTGGTATTTCGCCAAATAACAACAAGATTATGTCAAAAGTAAACATATTAGCGTTTTCGCATGTTAAGCAACTACAGATATAGTCCGAGATTGGATTGGTGACACCAAGTGGATTTAATATCTCGAGCTCGTTTCTGCTACAGAAAATAAAGGTTTTATTGTATAAGCGGTCTTAAATGTATACTTTTCTCTTTGTAAGTACTAATGTAACGTACTAATAAAGATTTTGAATCATCTGTTTTAAAAAAAATACATAAAAAATGTTTGTTCTATAACAATATTTAAAAGTGTGAGACATGTCAAGTTTTTCAAATGTCTCACAATTTTTTATATTTGAAAAAAATATTTTTTTTTGTCTTTCTAAAATAATAGCACTGCTTGAAAAACTCAGAGCCTTTATTCGTGAAAATTTGTTAAAATAATACTTTAATCGAATATTAAAACCGCTCGACGTAAAAGGACGACTTAAATCCCTGAAAATGAATTTTCAAGCCGACGACGCGAGAGTCATAATTAAAAGTTTTCGTATAAAGGGGTATTTTTAATATTTTAAGAATACAAATGGCAAAGTTTTATTACAATGAAATATTTGTTATGGTATATTTACGTAGAAAAGTCGCAAAAACCGACAAGTTTCGATCCGTTTAGATAATCATCATTACGACTGACGAGTTTGCTTTATTTCATGTTAGTTTTAATGACAAAAACAACTCTAAGGCCGTGTTCAGACCACACTGACTGTCAGCCGCCGACAGTGAGCGAGCGTTCCGCAGTGTATTGTAATTCCATAGGTACATATTCGCTTTTCACACCAAACCGACAATACGCCACTACGCTTTGCGTAGACTCTGACAGTCGGTGACTAATAAAGTGCGTCACTACGCGCCGCGGATGCTGATTGGCTACGCGGCTGAACGCCAGCGTATTGAAACCAAATCGGTCGCCGGACTGTTTTCAATTCAGTCAAGTATTTTCCACTCAGCTATTTTATGTGAAAAAATAGTCGGCCGCTCAGCGTACGCATTCGTAGTGAACGTATACAAGCCGACTGTTTTGTTCACACCAATATCGTATACTGTCAGCTACAGCGTATTGTAAGCTTAATGTGAACAAAAAATACCGTTTATTTTTACGTTCACACTGAGGCTAACAGTGAGCCTGCTTACAATCGGCGGCTTACTATACGTTTGGTGTGAACACGGCCTAAGTTGGACCTAAGTTACACATATCTACATCGTGACAGTGTTGACAGCCAAATCGTTCCGCCATTTTACTCTGCAAATATCTGGTATCATTGGTTAGTAATCCGTATTTGTGTGAGTAACAATTAAGAGAAGAAAATCTCAGGGCTCAGACCGACGAGCAACAGTACGCAACGTAGTGTTGCCAAAAAATCTATTGTTTAACAATCGATAGTTTAAATTGAAAAATGCCAAATTGTCGATAGATCTACATACATACTGATAGCTGATTGATGACGACGAACAAACTAAAGACTATCGATACTATCGATATACTTGTCGTCATCGATCGATACTATTGATAGTTTTTCCGTCGTCGGGATCGATACTATCTTTAGTCGGTTGGTAACCGATACTATCGATGGTATCGACATGGTAGTCGGCGACCGTCGCGTGACAGTTATGCGTTCATCGGCGATAGTCATCAGTAGTCGGCGACCGTCGCGCTACAGTTGTGCGTTCATCGGCGATAGTCATCGGTAGTCGGTGACCGTCACGCGACAGTTGTGCGTTCATCGGCAATAGTCATCGATAGGCAGTGACCGTCGTACGACAGTTCGTCACACTGGTAGCCGACCATCGCTGGCTCGTTTATCCGAGCTCTCACAAGTAACACAGTCAACGCTTAACGTGTCTGAGATTTTCTAAGCCTTTTCAGGTCACAGAAATGAGAAATATCAATTCCTATCTTATTTTCACCTCCACTTATTCAAGTAATTTTTCCAACTAACACGTAAATAAAACTCGTACAACCGTTAATATAACGAGTTAATAATATCACGATAACGAGTTAATTAGGCGCCTCGTTAACACGCGCTGTCGGTAACGAACTGCAAACAACGGCTGCTTATTGTAAATGGGTTTTGCATTTTGCTATTGCTTTTAAAGAGTACTTCCCCAATGTCCTCGACATAATATTTGATTTTTTATTAATCGAGACAAGAGCATGTGGATGAAATCAAGATTTATATGTGTTAATAATTATGGTAACCAAAATTATGCTAAACAAAATTACCCTAAAGATAATACACGTTTGTACGTTTAGGTACATAAAAAAATATTACTTATCATGTTTTCAATAATTTATGTTAACAACATTATGAGAAATAAAATTTGATTTCTGTAAACGATTGGTGAACTGTATGATAAAAGTAAATAATAAAGTGGCTGCCTATATCGAAACGCGTTGATATTAAATATTAAAAGTTTTATTTTATTAGTTAAGTTAAGGGACCAATCTCACAAACAGATACAGGCCATTTACACTGAAAAAGAAAAGAAATAAAAACACAAATTAATACTTAAAACCAAAAATAAAAATATTAATACAAAAATTAAGAAGGTCGTATAGCAGCCAATCGTCAACAATAAGGTTGAAAAACATATGTGAAAATATATTATGACAAATTTATTTTATGATAAAAAATGGAGAAGTGCTTGAGATAAAGTGATATATGCTACATTTCAGGAAGTAGCATTTGAATGCTTCTAGGTTGATATTTTAACAGTGGAATAAAAAAGAGATACAATAAACATGAATTATTTCCTCACTTGCAATAGCCGATACGCGAGGATAGCGAGCAAAAGCTGAATTTATGCGATGGGTTTCAGAGCCGAATTGATGGGAAAACGTGTGTGGATGGACGCATAAAATAACAACTATTTGCACTGAAATCGAAGGCTTAAATAATTATTTGAGCTCTTAAAAAATATTTGAAGTTATATTGAAAGTTGTGTGATAATGTTTGAAGTTACTTTTCCATACTATTAGTTCGCTTATTTTGCAATAATTGCCTTTTTTTGTTAAGGCCCATTTAGACAGTGCAATTTTTTTTCCCAATGCATACTACTTTATTGAAGCAACAAAAAGATTATAATGAGCCGTATCCATGTAGATTTAGCATTATCACCCATTCCCTAGATTGATTAGTAAATAAATAAATATAATATACGGACAAATCACACAGATTGAACTAGCCCCAAAGTAAGTTCGAAACTTGTGTTATGGGATACTAATTCAACGATACTATATTTTATAACAAAAACCATAGACCTAAGACAAATACATAATAGACAAACATCCAAGACCCAGGTCAATCTGAAAACGATCGATTTTCATTTTGACCTGACCGGGGATCGAACCCGGGACCTCCGGTAAGACAGCGCGGCATGATGACCGTGGCTACGGACGTCAAAGAAGCAGCTGATATATTCTAACTTTTTCTTTTATCTGCCGACCATTATGAAAGAAATTTGATTTAAAAGGTAAGAAAAACTTAGTCTACAAAACTAAGTCACTGAATAATAAACACTTAGAACTTGAGTTCGAACTTCTGGTACCTACACGCTAAAAGCTCTATAATAACTATGCAAAAAGTTCCGCAAGCTCTAGTCTAACTCTCAACTAGTCGAAGCGCCAAAGTTCTGAAACTCGCACTTTTAAACGTAGCATTATGCTAAATGATTATTTTCAATTTCAATTTCTGATTCTGCGGTTCATAGCAATGAGGTTGGAATTGAAAGTCGGGATTGCAAAATTCTTGAGGTTTTCTATGCTGAGAAATTTGTAGGTAGTATCAGTTTTTAGCCGACTTCAAAAAAGAGAGGAGGTTATCAATTTGTCTGAATTTTATGTATGTTCACGGATTACACGAAGACGCGCGGACTGATTTACAAAAAAAAAATTTGTTTAAAAATGGTATACTTTCCAGGACAACCTATACAAATTTTATCAAAATCGTTTATGCAGTTCGGAGTTGAACTCGGTTTTTAGTTTTGAAAAATTTTATCATTATTTTTAAATTAGTGTTTGTGGCCAATAATGTTTAAAGTTTTTTCGGCTGTAATAATAGCAGCGTCTCTTAGTGATATTAATAAGAATAATTCCTATATTCGTGTATGTATACACTGTATGGCGCAGGCTTCGGTTGTCACCTAGGCCCACACCATACACGAAGATATGTTGATGTTGAGGTTGTGAGATGTTGGTGTGGAGACACAAGACCACGTCACGCAGAAACCGTTTATTGTAGTTAAGTTACATGTTGTAGTTGGGTGTGACGGGTCCTTTCTCGATCGCCGCTCGATAGTGTCTCTATTGTTGCTATTAATAGATGTAAAATGTAAGGTAAAACAGCTGACACGCGACCTACATAGTATGTGGCCGCGTGCAGCATTGCTCGAACACACACTATAACTTCGTAATCTCAAACAATGTAGATTTATCTGAGTGTTTGTTGGTATTAACTTAGATAAGGACCAAATGATTAATAAGACATTATAATAAATATCCACACAATTTGAAATATATCCGAAATGAGAAAGCAGTGTGATAAAAACTATTAAAATAATTTTACCGTCCGGGCACTATTATAATGCTTATTTATTACCTATGGTGCAGAATAGCCACCAACAGCAGACTCGTGTAAACCACCCAGGTCATGTTGTACCTATTAGGTTATGGTGCGGCGGGCATTATGAATAATTGGCCAAGTGCGTGTCGGGCCACGCGCAATGTGGGGTTCCGTAGTTACGAATGCCAACTTTGAGTTTATGCCACTAAAAACGTCAAAAAACTAATTTTCTATTGAATTTGTATGAAATTTTCCTTTTCCGAATACATTTTATAAGTTGATCGCCTGTAACGTTTTTTATTTGTAAACCCTACTTAGCTCTGATAGTTTTCCTTTAAATTTCGTTATATTTGCTATAGCTGTGAATTTTTTCACGTGTCCATTTATAACCGTTTAGCAGATAGAGGGGGGGGGGACACTTGACTCTAACAAAAATTTTCACTTTAAAACCAAATATTTCAGAAAGGGATCCCTAAATCGAAAAACGATGTTCACAAGCTCACAATATTTTTGAAAGACCTATTCAACATTACCCCACATGATTGGTTAGTCGACAAAATAAAATTGACTTTTGACTTTACTTGTATGGGAGCTACCCTAAAAAAAATTCTTTATCACTGTTTTACTTTACCACTTTTTTTGCATAATTAATATACATACCTATACCAAATTACAGCTTTCTAGTGTTTATAGTCGCTGAGTAAAACCGCGGACGGATAGACAGACAGACATGGCGAAACTATAAGGGTTCCTTGTTTACTACGGAACCCTAAAAATGTCCTAATTTATCACTTGGTCCATAACATATACACATACTTAAAACAAGAAGCGAAATTCATCTATTTCACATGTGTGATTTCTCACAAATGGGCCAAGTTTCCTTTCAGCTACTTATTTTAAACACTAATACAAACACAAGAAACAATTGATATGCAGAATGAACAAAAACTTCTTTCAGTAAACACTTTTAGGTAAGAACTATTCCTAAAGCCCCCATTGTGAAGGCGCTCAGATTTCTCAAAACTTTAGTCAAACACCATTAGCTGTCTATTCAGGGAGGGATTTTTCAGTTTCCAGCCGAAGAGAGCTCTCTGTTTACTTCAGTGAAAATAAAAACTAGAAGAGTACTGGAATTATTTATTTATCATACATAAAGTCTGTTCGCGGGGTGTTGTTAAATTCAAGGCTTCCTTTTTATAAGTCATTATCATTACAAATTGCGACCCGCTAACTATTTAAAAACTTATACAATTTTTAACAATTATAAACTGTATAAAACAGAAAACAACACAAATACCCAAACGATTCGTTTGAAGCGCATTCCAGAAAGGAATGGCAATATAGCCGCCGCGTCCGCTTGCCCTTTCGGGCCGCGGTTAATATCAACTACGTGCCTCGTACCACGTAAACGGCGATAGCGCGAGACAAAGAGACGCCGCCATACGCGACAGTCGCTGGTCAGAGAAAAATTATAATATTTATCAACTCTCGGCGAACAGATTTTATACTACGAGTATCATGCCTTTATTACTAAAGAGGCAGACAAAAGTCCACAAGACACAAAGGCCACTTTAAACGCGATGGTGGAAAAAATAATCGTGATGGGTAGCAACCTATTAATTAAAATTTAATGTTAAGGCGGTCCTTTCCGGCCGCTCTGTCGTCAACGCGAGCATATGTAGTTTGTAAAGCTTGTTGTTTCATCCAGGGTAATGCTAGAAAAAGAGGCAAATCAAAAAGAGAGAGATAGCGCCTAAATAAATAAATATACACGGACTGAGACTTATGTTATGGGATACTAACTCAACGATACTATATTTTACAATAAATACATATATAGATAAACACCCAAGACCCAGCAAAATTTCAAAAGGCTATTTTCCAACTTGTCCTGATCGTAAACTGAACCCGGAACCTCTGGGTGGTGGACTAGCATGGTGACCACTACGCCACGGAGGTTTCTATTGAATGAAATTAGTATTTTTAATTAACTATCCTTTGAACGAATATTAACTATTAATAGCGTGCGGAAATTTCAATAAACTTGTTTTTCAGTAAACTCTACTAGTGTGTGAAATAAATGTTTTTTAATTAAAATTTTTATTACATTTGCAAGGTTTATATAGAAATATTTCTTTTTTCCTTTACAATTTATAAGTATTTTATGAACGGTCGAAGTTCAGCTAAAATTTGTGTAGAAAAACAGATTTTTAGAAACGTAAATTTAATTTGTTTGTCTAAATTTGAATTTTTTATTTCAATAGAAACCTCGAAATGGCGCATAAGATATCT
Organism: Acrobasis suavella; assembly: GCA_943193695.1. NCBI lineage: Eukaryota > Metazoa > Arthropoda > Insecta > Lepidoptera > Pyralidae > Acrobasis > Acrobasis suavella. The sequence continues at coordinate 14,103,545 of OW971952.1, forward strand.
GTTAGTTCAAAAGTTTTCAAGAAAGACCAGTTACAACGCCATAATCACGTACGAGCGTTTGTATAAAGAGTAAAACGGGAAGGCCGCTCTTAATAGGCTTGCTATTGAACCACCCGCACCGCCTTTTTCAGTCTGCGCGGTATTTCTTAGTTATTTTTTTTCCGTTTTCCCAGACCAGCATGGAAAAGATGGAACAAATGTATCAATGTTCTTGGATTCTAGCGATTTGTTCTTATTTTCGCCGCAGCGTTGAAATATTTGCTCGAAGGTGATCCGGCGCGATTGGATCGCGGGAATTCGATTGTTATTTCACTATTTCTGTGAGAGTGGACGAATGCTATTTTCAGTCTAATAGAACTTTTAATCTTGCTGTCACATCGGTCACTGGAAGAAAAGAAGAAATAATCATATTTCTTATTATCTATATTTTTTTAAATAGACAATAAATCGAATATAACAAAATCCTGCAAAATAGTTTCAAGATACGCCCAGCAACACGGTGAAGCCTTTGGTTTTTAAGGTCCTAGGCACTGTCTACCGCGAAATAGATGAAGACGTAATCACGTATCTGCATCTGTAGTTTCAAGATTTCTTGAAACATAACTAATATTCAGAGAATAGCATACATATCGCCATTTTAGTCATGACTTCTATTATAACAGAATTTTGGGTGCAAACACAGCTCTAATAATGATATAATCAGTATGCATTCCAAGATGGCCGCCAGCTAATTTCAGTTCCTGTTACATAACTTATTATAAGCGAGGAATGAGGTTTTAACGCTGTAATTGCAAGCTGCAGTTGCTTTTGCCGCCCTCTGCCTGGTCTGGGACGATGTTTGTTTGGTAGCGATTAGCGTTTTTTCTTTTTCTTTTTTATCGAGAAATTAAAAAGACAGATGGACTTTTTAAATTATTTCTTGTAAGGTTCAAATATTTTCGATTTTTTTCTTAGGGAGTGTGTTATAATTACTAAAACTGGTGACAGATGTTTTGAAGTGCCTCAAGGCATTTGACATATCTCAGTGACTGTCATGAAGCGATAACAGTCATTATTACGCGTAATAAACTGTGTGCAAGTTTCCTCACGATGTTTTCCTAAACTGGAATGAAGTAGTGGTGGTTGGTAATGACCGTACATGAGAACAAATTCAAACACTTACTTAGTGAGACACACTTGATTAGAGAGAGAGAGAGAGAGAGAGAAAGAGAGCAAACTAGCAATGTGATTCCGGTGGTTTTTTTGCAAACGAAAATCCATCATGTGACTATGCCAGAAGCAAATAAGCAGCTTACATGAGTATTGAGTACTTATCATAAAAAAAAACAAATGCTTGTAAGAAGCGTTTGTCGCTGAACGCTTGCGTTCAAACCTCAGCCCTACTCGTTGGGAGCTCGACTTCGAAAATTCAACTGTTCCAGTATTATTTCGACTGTTATCTTTAATATTTGAATTACTTGTTAGAACTATGCATGCGGATATTAAACCGTAACTGCAATTTAAACGAGATTTTAGTTTTAGGAGTTACGTTACATGTTTAAAATTCTTGGATATTTTAAGCTTATAAATTTATGGAAATAAACAATATTTTATTATTTTTACTTGCCAATCCTGTCACCAAAAGGTAGCCTGCAAGAGATTGCCTCGGCGATAAGGTCGCCTATTGTACATCTGATTTACCCATGTATTCAAATGGTATTTTCATGTCTTTTGGTGCAGTAAAGTGCTTTTTACTTTACTTTCCTATTTTTACTTTTAAAAAAGTCAAGGTTTAAAATATCTTACATAATTAAGTTTATGAAAACGTAGTTTAATTAAGACAGGATCAAATTTAGTGGACTGTTCCAAAAATTTATAAAAACAGTGACATCTAGCGGTTTGTAATATAAAATCTACTTTGTTAATGAAATCTTGCTCAATATAAAAAAATCGCGGTAAGCCGCAAAATGTGAATAATAAGAGATAATTGATGTACGACCAAACAATTTATTATCTTTTGAAAATCGAGAGATAATATTTCCTCACAGACATGTCCACAATAGCGTAGCGTGTGACGTCACAACACGTCAAGTGATTTGATTAATGAGAGCCCACGCTCGGGGACTTGCTGGCTTTTGTATGTGGGTCTATTCCTCCGCTTTGATAGTATATTGTTATTCATTTTATTTTTAACCGACTTCTAAAAAAGAGGAGGTTATCAGTTTGTCGCGATCTGTTTTACTTATGTTCACCGATTATTCGAAGACGCCTGGACCGATTTGGATTTTTTGTTTGAAAGGATATACTTCTCAGGTGGTCCTAAAGTTAATAAAAGTCTGTCGTGTAGTTTGGCAGTTAATTGAAACATATGTATAAACGTAGTGCATAGTCGCTACTTATTTCTAAAGAAATTTCTTTCAGCAGACCCGCGAGAGGAAATGGGAAAAAAGAGGTGATTGGCGTGTACAAAACTTAATGTACTTTTAGCGGTACGAATACGGTAAAAATAATTGAATGATAGTTTTTCAACCTTTTGGGGCCGATTGTATGTTATCTTTAGCCAAATTTTGACAAAGAACCGAATACTTAACTTGAAATATTGAATCAGATTGTTTAAAATAAATGCAATTTTCAAATGGTAAGCGTTTAAGTTAAGAAAATCTCGGAGCAGCTGATTCAATCCAATTTTCATTTTTAGGGTTCCGCACCCAAAGGGTATAAACGGGAACCTATTACTAAGACGCGGAGTCTTAGTGTCCGTCCGTCTATGTCAGCGTTTCCCAACCTGTGGTCCGCGGACCCCTGGGGGTCCGTGAGTATATGTATGGGGGTCCGCGGTGTCATTTCTAGTCATCTGTATCTTATCAAGTTTTTGGGTAAATGTATCGGACGAAGCACTGAAACATTTACTGCTTTTTTTAACCACATACCTATGTAAAAAGGCATTTTCTACTCTTGTATATACAAAAAACAAATTACAAGTCGAATCTGATTTGAGATTACAACTTAGTAGCAACATCAACCCGAATATCACTGATTTAGTTACAAAAAAGCAACACTACCTTCACATTAAATTTTTTCATATTTTTCATAATAAACAGTTATGAGTACCTATTTTGTATCTGTAATAAGTAAAATAAATACCTAATCCGATTTTTTTTGCTGTTTATTTTATTAAGGGGGTCCGTGAAAGCTGTGTTTGATTTCCTAGGGGTCCGTGGACTGAACAAGGTTGGGAACCGCTGGTCTATGTAGACAAACGGACGTCTGCCTGTCACCAGGCTATATCTCATGAACTGTGATTGCAAGACAAATGAAATTTTCACAGATGATATGTTTCTGTTGCCGCTATAACAATATAACAATAAATACTAAAAACAGAGTAAAGTAAGTGGGGCGTCCATACAATAAACATGATATTTTTAAAGATATTGGTACGGAACCCTTTGTGCGCGAGTCTGACACGCTCTTGACCAGTTATTTTAGATTTTTATTTTTTCAGAGAAGACTAAATAAATAACATGAACAATTTCGAACAATAACAAATTCTCTTACAAACACTTTCACAAAATTGTTTACAAATCCGAACAGACGCGAAGAGAAATAACGCCTGTTTATCAAGAAGCGGCAAAAACAAAGGCATCCAGAACTTTCGCTGTGTTCCCATATTTTTCTGGATTACTGCCGGGAGTACCTAATGCCACAATTTACTTAGTTGGCAGCGAACACACAACGGCATCTATAACAACAAATAAAATAAGTACAGAATATTAACTTAAGAGCGGACAACCCATTTTACTCTTCATACAAACGCCCGTACGTGATTACAGCGTTGTAATCGATCTTTTTTTAAACTTGTAAACTAGATTTGTATCGAAATAAAAAATCTAGATTTGGTGAAACAAATTCAGTATAAGCCTCCAAAAATTTGCTTTTTGCACAAGTTTTACCTGAACTTCCGCCGTTCATAATGTGAAAGTAAAGAAAATATTTTGATACAAACCTCGCAAATGAATGAAAATGAACTTGTAAGGCTTACTGGAAAATACGTATTACCTGAAACAAGTTTTATGAAATTTCCGCCCCCTATTTTTCGTTCAATGACTTATTTATAATAATAATCATTTCATTCAATAGATTGCAAACCGAGCTCTCAGGATATTTATCTCTTTTTGCTTTGCGTCTTTTTCTAGCATTGCCCTGATGAAACCACAAGCTTTTCAAACAATGCTCGCGTTGACGATTGAGCGGTCGGGAAGGGCCGCCTTAAGATTTACTCGTATGTTATACATGTCTGAAGTTATTCTTTCTATGCATTTAAAGCTCAAGCTTGTATCTTTGTCATAATAAGATCAATTTTCAAAACAAAAATCCGACTTCACCCCCAAACTACACAACCGATTTTAACGACGAGTATACCCTTTCAAGCTGAAGAAGAATTTTTCAAATCGGTCCAGGTAAATAAATAAATGAATAGGGTGTCCTTCTGTCCTCTCGATACCGTCAGCACCCATAACAAGATTACGCACCACATAAGACCTTATTACAGACATGGTAATTGATTTACACGATCAATAGGAGCTGAGAGGATAGCTCACTAGGCTCGCTAATGATAAACAGCGTCTGAAGATGTAATAACCCCCTTGAAGAGACAGAAAATCTACCATGAATCTAAATGCAAATTTTCATCACCATTATTCATGGCGAATTTCGTAGCGTAGTGGTTAACAAGCTAGTTCGCCCCCCGGAGGTTATGAGTTTGATCTCCAGCTAGGGCAAGTTGGAAAATAGCTTTATTCAAATCGTCCTGGGACTTGGGTATTTATCTCTGATCACTCACTCACTCATCACGAAATCTTGAAAACTACTTAGCCAATGAAGATGTAATTTAGCAGAAAGGTAGATTGTGACTAGGAGACTTCCGCTAAGAAAGGATTTTTGGAAATTCCATCCCTAAGGGGCCGAAATAGGGGTTGCTAGTTTGTATGGAACTTCGTAATTTTTAAAGTGAGACACATGAAATTTTTAATTTATGTTAATAATTAGTAGAAAATAATAATGCATTTATTAGCTATCGAAAATTACATCCCTATAGGGATGAAATAGGGGTTGCAAGTTTATATGAATCTTCGTCATTTTTGAATCGTCATTTGCAATAAAAAATAATAATACAGAAATTAGATTTTAAAAATTGCATCCCCTGGGGTGTATTAGGGGTTGCGAATTTATATTATTATGAAACTTTGTCATTTTTCGAGTGAGAGACAAAAACAAATGAGACAAATAGATCATTCCGGGAACGGGAACGGGATATTATAACACAATTAAAGATCCTATTAGAACCATTTTCGGCTTCTACGCGGACGAAGTCGCGGGTTACAGTTTATCTATATGAATCTAGTATACAACGTAGAAGGAACATACCCGTAATAAATCGAACCACGGGCTTTACTAGATCACTTTAGTATAATGAACAGCCAAAAAACATAAAAAAATCGACATTTCCGTACAAATTACCGGGGCGGCTGGACACTTTTGTATTGAAATGCCGGTTTTTTTTATTGACTGTTATTTTAATTTCATTATACTATATAGTGATTTAATATACAATGTCCTTTTTAGTTAAGAACAAATATTTTAAGGGGTTATTCAGTCCATCATTTTGAACAACTTTGCCCAATAAATATATATCGAAATACGAAAAAAAATATTTAGGTTCTCATACAGATCGAAGTAGTCACGTGATATCGTTACTATGAAAAATGCAAAAAAAATTTTCGTATTACGATATATATTAATTGGGAAAAGTTGTTCAAAATGATGGACTGAATCACCTCTTAAAATATTTGTACTTAATTAAAAAGGACATTGTAAAGCCCGTGGTTTGATTTATTATGGGTATGTCCCTTTCACGTTGCATACTCGTAATATTATATTATTTATTAGTATCCCATAAGTTTAATCTTCAATTTCAATTTATTTATTGCTCTTTACATTATACATGTATTTGTTTACACTACACGGTCACTTTTTAAAGTAGCAGGTACAACATGAACCCTGATAGGGCGCTGCAACATAAAACAATGAAACGGCATGAGGATTTTTGATTAGTTTATATTAATGCTAAAATTATTATGTGCAAAATGTTATTTCTTTTTGTTGATGTCTTAAAATTAATTTTTATGTTTCAATTTTTTATTTCGTTTAATAAATCAATATTTCCGTTATTAACGTAATGTAATATAATATCTATTTAATATCAATTTCAATTACTTATTGGTTATTTTTATTGATTTAAATGTCAAGTAATTTAATGTCATTGTAGATTATTTTATTCGTCATTAATTTTATATTTTGTCAATTCTTCATCATTCATTATCACAAACAAAGATAAAAATTATTACACACTGGACGAGTTTTTCACTCGTCCAGTGTGTAATAATTTTTATCTTTGTTTGGGCTTAGCTCAATCAGTGTGAAGTCATGCAAAGGGATGCTGAACATCTAGTTAAGAGCATTGTCCATTCTCTAACTCTCATTGTCCATTCCGTGACACAGGTGTGGCACTTCATAGAAGCGGAGTATCATTTATGCTTACTACTACTACAAACAAAACTATATATCTGTGCACACGTCAATGTGTGGGTACGCCCTCCAACATACGCGACACGGCCAGAAAGGAAAGGTACAGGTGCGCGGGGAACGGAGACACATATTGCGTGGGACCCTAGGAGTCTCCATTCTGTATGTCACACTTATATTAATTCTGTGTCCGTGATCTGGAAAGCTAAAGCCGTTAAGGTCCCGGCTGACATCATTGAATGGCTCTACAGTACTTGCTCTAAAAAGACTGGTCGTAAAACGTCACCTACTTTAAACAAGTTTACAACCGACACACCTCTAAAAACAACTAAGTACTCACGTGCAACCCAACACATATTGCGACATCTCAACCCCCGCCTAAAATTACCGAATTAACGCCACAGCGGAATGTTGGCAGTTGGCACGCCGTCTATACCCACGCCCATTAGCACAAATCCTTAACACTACAACAATAGGGGTCATATTGCGTGTTTCTGTCAGCAAAGATATGTTTGCTGCTATGGAAGGCTATTTGGCACTCGTTGCGACAATAGCTCCCGTACTAGAATTTGCAAGTAGTCATTTCGCTGGATTTATTGTGTTATGTGTCTTATTTTGGGGATTAAGCCGTTATATCTGATGTGTTTGGATTGTTTATGGTTATAAGCTTGTATTTAGGGTTCTGTGCTGATGCAGGAAGATATATGGAGTTATGTATAATATCACGTCTTTATCCCTCATGGTACAGACAGAGCGTTTTGAGTTTTGCGTTCCGTACCATAATCTATAAAAAATCACGTTTGTTATAAAGGAACCCCACTTAAATATTTGTTTCATTCCGTTTTTAGAATTTTTTGTTATAGCGGCAACAGGAATTCTTCATTTGTGAAATTCAACTGTCTAGCTATCACGGTTCATGGGATACAGACTGGTGGCAGACAGACGGACAGACGGACAGACGGACAGACGGACAGACGGACAGACGGACAGACGGACAGACGGACAGACGGACAGACGGACAGACGGACAGACGGACAGACGGACAGACGGACAGACGGACAGACGGACAGACGGACAGACGGACAGACGGACAGACGGACAGACGGACAGACGGACAGACGGACAGACGGACAGACGGACAGACGGACAGACGGACTGACGGACAGACGGACTGACGGACATACGGACAGACGGACAGACGGACAGACGGACAGACGGACAACGGTGTCTTATTAAAAGGGTCCCATTTCTACCCTTTGCGTACGGAACCCTAAAAAGCACAGCACTCGACTCCTCCAAGAAGAGTCTTCCCCAGCTCTTCAGGTCACGGTCGACAGCCGCCGATATAAAACAAACGCTTCCATCCCGTTCCGTTACACGCTCCGTTGATACCACTCGTTATCAGAACGCGCGAGCGTACGACGGAACGTCTCTTAACTGCGATTGTTAAGTTGCTTTACGTCGTTTCCTGGTTTCAAATAATTCCCAAATAGGCATGTGGACTGAAAATATATTTCTAGCCCATTAGGTAGACTATAAACAATTTTTCAAAACGAAATATAAAATGTCTATTGAACCACCAGACAAGTATTATTTATTTATTTTATTTATTTCACAAAACATTTTTTTATATAATATTGTATATAAAATTTGGCGTCTTTGAGTAATCGGTAACATATCAGTACACTAGCTTTAACCTGCGACTTCGTCCGCATAGAAGTCGAAAATGGTTTTAAAAGGATGTTTAATTGGTTTTTTAAGGTTCTTAGGGAGTGATTTTTGAAAAATCCTTTTTTAGTCCACCCCTAGACCTCATAAGGAAACTACGTGAAAAAATTTGGAGTCTCTAGACCTAGCGGTTTAGGCTATGCGTTGATCGATCAGTCTCTATCTATCCATTTATACATATATAAAACATTCGTATTGTACCTCCTCTTCACGAACTGAACCCGTAAAAAGAGTGGTAGGTGCTGTGTGTTTGTCAATATGTGCATTTAATCTAAACTAGCTTTTTAACGCAGCTTATAAATGTGGAACGAGTCGACTTTTGTTATAAATAATTTTTCATAACTAAACGACTTCACACCTCTCCACCATTCTCGTCTTGTCAAGTGTGTTGGCGGGCGAACACACACATTGACGTGTGCATGAATGTATATGTATTTTCGTTTGTAGTAGTGTCGGCACAAATGATACTTCGCTTCTATGAAGTGCCATTTCTGTGCATTTTATATTATTTAACTGTTATTTTAATTTTCTATACTTGACATCTGAGTGAATTTCATAAACGACATCTCTCAAGCACCCTCACAAAATATAATAATATCCCGTGAAGCAGTAAAGAGGTATTAGAATTTATCTAGTGGCGCGTTTTAGCAAACCGACCGTGAATGGCTTGAATGGCGTCACCCGATTTTAAATTTTATGTTATTTGGTGTGCCGTGTTTATTTACCTCCTTATTTCAGCGTGTTTCACGTTACATCCTCTGCTTCCAAGCCTGGGGCTTCGAAAGCTTGCTGCCTGCGCTTTTATTTTTGTATTGATGCAACATTACTGTAGAAAGAATTACCATCGCCATGCAAAGAAGGAACGCAGCTAGCGTGATGGGCAATGAACCAGGTACTATTGAGGCGAAATTTTTGATTCTATATAGGTAGTATAGATTATAATAATAGATATAATTTAATATTAGTTTAAAACATAATTATTGCATTATTTTAGTTTAGTGTAATGTATTTTTGGTAGTTAAATTTAATTTATTTCATTTAATTTTTTAATAACAACTGAAAATTATTTAATTTGTTTTAGGGTTCCGTACAAAAAATTAAAAACAGATCCCTTATAGGATCACTCGTGCGTCTGTTTGTCCGTCCGTCTGTCCAAATCTACATGGCCAAATCAGAGGAAATTTAGCAGGATGGGGTAATCTTATGACCCAAACGCAGGTGAGCACAAAAATTTTTTTTGTAAATCAGTGTTTTTTAAAATTTTTACTAACCTTACTGTGTTACATATCAAATGAAAGGGCTCATTATGAGGATCTCAAATGTATTTATATTATTGTAAAGTAAAGAGTTTTGATTTTATTCATTAATTTATAAGCATTTACCTTTCCTTCCTGATCTCACTACTGAGCCTAAAATTTTGAAAAAAATACAAAATATAGTAAACACAAAATATTTTAATTATTTGTTCCTTTTCTCAGGAAAAAAATAATTCTATCAATTGAAAATAAAGTGTTAAATATAATACGTTCACTTACGGAAAATAGTAGTGTGATGATTTTAAATGTAATATTTTGTATTAATTTCAAAATTTTGGCATTGTATGGAAATCTCTCCACGCGAGAATAACTGTCACTTGGCCGGTTTTATTTAACTTTAAAAAAAAAGTTTTATTAAGGTTTTAGATTAAAGTTTAGTTTTAGTTCTGCTTAATGTCCATACGTTATGTCAATTAAGATATATAATACAATTCCTGAAAGCATAAAAGTAGAACAAAAAGATCACATTCAGATCACGCTTAAAATTATTACTGATCTCAAAGGCCTATTATTCTGTAGATGAATTCTTAAACGACAAGTTCAGTAAATAAATTAGTTTGTAGCGTGTGTTGCCTCAATCTCACGTCCACAGAAAAAATAAATTAAGTAGGTATAAAATATTTGAATAACGTGTATATATTGTTTCTTATTTGTTTTTGCTACGCCCAAACTGGGTACATGTTGATCTGCATAATATAATGTTAACTTTTTGCTTACATGTTGCGAATAAATGACTTATGACTTATGATGTTATTTATATTTATAATAAGGAAATAAAGAATATTCTTATGTGACCTACTCGCAGAATACTTATTTTTTAAATTAAGTACTCAAATTTATAGAGGATCAATCAGTCTATCATTTTGAACGACTTTTTCTCATAAATGTATTTCGAAAAAAGTTTCTACACTGCCCTAGTCTATATCACGTGACTACTTCGATTTGTATGGAAACCTAAAACATATTTTTGTTGTTAGTAAATTCTAGGTATTTGTTTTCCTCCTTGCATGGGGAATAAAAAATACAGAGGGTTGTAAAACAAGCGATAGCAAAGTGGCCTGTTTAGTGATGGAGTATAAATACAGACAATAACGTAAGAGGCCGTATTTCTCGGCCACTGACTAATGCATCGACGGTAATGCTGATTTACGACGCGCGAGTAATTGAGAGAGCGGGTAATGAACGGAGGAGGTAATCTAGAGGTAAGATGCTGCTGTACAACCTATTTAAGTACCTACAATACAGCTGTTTATCTTCGAAATTCTAAATTTAAATATCTTTTCAGTAATAAGACCTTTACAAGCACTTTTAAAGTGTATATTATTATTTATTAGCTATACCATGCTAGTCCACCACCCAGAGGTTCTACCCACCTGAGAAAACACCCAAGACCCGGGACAATTTGATAATGGCCATTTTCCAACTTGCTCTGGCTGGGGATCGAACCCAGAACCTCCGGATTAGCGGTTTAGCGTGTTAACTATTAAGCCACGGAGGTCGTCCAAATCTTAAATCTCATGAATCTCATGGAATGGCCATTACATACTAGCTCTGTTTACCCCGCAAGGAATAAAGAAGTTAAGAATTCCTAATTTTAAACACACAAGCAGTTTAAAAGGAAATACCTCGAAGGCACTCGGTCATTATAAATCTAAATGAAAGCTTTGTTCCGAAGCTTTTTCCTTATTGCTTAACCTTTTAAATCGGTGATTTCCTGATGAATTACTGCTTTTATTATTACTTCGGTGACAGCACTTAAAAAGGGGTATTTTAAAATCGTTGTTTAATGAATTTTTAAGGCTTTGGGACTTTTTAAATGAGATTTTTTAAGTGCTTACTAGAAAAAAAAACTGTAATTGGACGAGCGAGAGAGGCGAAGATTTGAGATATTGGCGAATTTGTAAATGTTTTGTCCATATGTCAGTCTGTCTTTCTCGTTAGTATTTTATTAATGATTTTTTTGTCGATTAAATTTTTCAAAGAGCGAAAATAAGGGCGTAGGCAATTTTAATAAATAATCGTGTTTCAGCTATTTCCAAAAATGTTACAAATCTTTTTTGTTACCTTTATTAAGACGCAACTTTTTATCAGTTGTACTTCAACGGGTGGGGTCCACAGATTACATAACCACTAATGTTAAAAGAATGCTAATTTCACTTGCTTGATTATCAGCCTTAATTATACTAATGCTGGACTAAAGACCTCGGCAACAAAGGGAGCTTTCGCACATAATCACTTCGCTGGGCAGACGAGCTGGTGATCACAGTAAATGTATAAAGTCGTTGCGCAGTGGACAATTCTATAGAATAAGTAACAGTACTCACGTACATAAATCTTACTTAGAAAATAAATTCAAATAAATATCTACTCAATGTGGTTAGCGCTATGGTTTAATTTAGCTCGCGTCAGAAGTTCGTCCTCTTCGTTTAGATACCTAGACATCCATTGCAAGCCAATTTCATTCTAATTACTCTGGACAAACGATTCATGTAACTGAATTTTTCCCTTCGAAAAGGTCGCCGCGCGCCTAATAATAATGTAGGTATATTTTCGATACCTAAGAGGGAAGTGATACAGGCTGACTGACTATGCTGCCCGTACATCTTTGGGTTGGGCTACATCAGCAGAAGTTTCCTATCATCATCATCACCATATCAGCCACAGGAAGTCCACTGCTGGACATAGGCCTCCCCCAAGGATTTCCAAAACGACCGATCGGAAGCGGCCTGCATCCAGCGCCTCCCTGCAACCTTGCTCAGATCATCCGACCATCTAGTAAGTGGGTGTCCTACGCTGCGCTTGCCGGTACGTGGCCGCCATTCGATAATCTTTCTGCCCCATCAGCCATCGGTTCTTCGCGCTATGTGCCCCGCCCACTGCCACTACAATGAGCTAATCCGCTTGGCTATGTCGGTGATCTTCGTTCTCCTACAAATCTCCTCATTTCTGATTCGATCACGTAGAGAAACACGGAGCAGTCCTCTCGATAGCCCGTTGAGCGACCTTGAGCCTTCTTATGAGACCCATAGTAAGGGACCACGTTTCAAAGCCATAAGTCATCACTGGTAACACACATTGATTAAACACTTTCGTCTTGTGGCACTGAGGTATTTTATGCTATGCGGCTATCCTTTTCTGTCGCTCAGAACCGTCCTTTGCGAGAGCGAAAAAGGGTGACGAAACGCCACGGAATTGGCAATGCTGATGCGTCCCATCACTCTCTCTCGCTCTAACAAACGACGGTTCTGAGCGACAGAAAAGGATAGCAGATGTGTGTGTCCCAAACCTGAGTCGCCTCTTTCTAATTACAAATTAATTCTGCTTTGCTGTCGCCACACGGCGCGACATGGCATTTCATGTAAAACAAGTCATTGTTTAAACAAGTTATTATTACAAAAACAAAAAACCCGACAGCCTTTTTTATTTTGTTTTTTATTATTTTTATTTTGATATACCCAGTGTTACTCTGACAGTTAATACGAATCTAACGACACCTCTCAAGCTAAAATCCATCTAGCCGTTCAGGCTACAGAGCATGCCAAACAATTATACATACATACTCTCGAAAAACATAACCCTCCTTCTGACGCAGTTGGATTAAAAACCAACTGCCTTTTTATATACCCAGTGTCACTCTCAGAATTAAGACGAAACTAATGACACCTCTCAAACTAAAATCCATCGAGCCGTTCAGGCCGCAGAGCGTGCCAAACAATTAAACATACATACGTACATACTCTCGAAAAACTTAGCCCTCCTGGCGCAGTCGGGTAAAAAATGGGCTAGATATGACAATTTTATTTCATCTTGGCTACCTATTATACTTATCTAATTAAATTTGCACCCCATCTACTATTTTTTCTGCTACGTCCCAAAGGTGAACTGATAGACAATGCTTAGCATTAAGTTGAACCTTTTTGTAATAATCTGTGACATCGCACGGGCTCCAGCACTCCTCCGCCCCTCTTCGGCGCAGCGGGGGGGGCCCATGCCCATATATAAGGCGCGGCGGCCGTCGATCGTCCTCTTTTTCTTCGGCTGCATCTCCAGCTAAGTAGTTCTTCTACCTAGAAGGGCTACTCAACGGATCTAGTGCCTATAACTCACGACCCTGACTACCTAATCTGTACCTAGTGTTCTTGTGAATCTTTTTAACTAATGTAATGTAATAGTTGTTCATTATACCTATCTCATTTGCCAATATCTAGTCTTTCCTTTGTCTCATCTATCCTCCTAGATCCTAAATCTAGGTTTTACTAACCAAAACGGTACAAATCTTAAGATTTAAGTGCAATAAATTAAATAAATAAAATACCTACCTTTTGTTGGCTCTCTTTAAGCCTACTTGAAGATACTCATGTCTTGATTCCGACAAAAAGCAAAGTTCTTTTCTGTGAGTATTTTCTCTCAAATACCTTTGTTACATCACAACCGGCTAATAACCGGCTGGGAATCGATCAATCACAATCACCGGGTCCCGTGATGTATACCCGGCTTATCCGGGTCCCAGTGCTATTGTTTCTTCTATTTATACATTTTCTTCGAATCAATGTTTTTGAGATAGGTATAAAATTTGTTTTCTTCTTTGTTTATATTTTGATATTTAATTTTTTTTAGAATTTCTTAGTAAACAAGGAATAGTTTTAAAAACTATTAGAACTGAAAAAAATGTAATTTGGCATGGATATGAATATTAATATTCCGAAAAAAAGCAAAAATTTTTTTTTATTTTACGGTACATTCCATACATTGTCTGTCAGCTAAACGGCTACGTGAAATTTCACGTTAACTTAAAAGAAAAACTGGCAGATCTAAGAAGGGTTTATAAATTAAAGAGTTATTAGTCGACCAACTTGTAAAATGTACTCGGAAAAGGAAAAATTACACAATTGCATAATTCTTTCCTTTTTAAATTCAATTGAAAATTAGTTAAAACGTTATTAGTTACGTAAAACGTACAAAAAACAAATTAATGAACCATGTTGAGTTTTTATGAAAATATTATTTTTTTCAACACTAAAAACCGACCTCACCCTCACACTACAAAACCGATTTTGAAAAAATACAATGTATGTAACACATTTGGAATATTTATTTTCCAACAAAAAAAGAATTATCAAATCGGTTCATAAACGACGAAGTTATCCGCAAACACCCATAAAAAAATACGATTGAATTGGGTACCCAACTTCTCTTTTTTGGGAGTCGGTTAAAAATCAAGTTTTAGTAGCAAATTGGAGAAGGCTGAGCTAAGCGTGACGGTGCATGCTGCAGACGTGAACTTAAAGTCGGCATTCGCTACTACGGAACCCTACACTGCGCGTGGCCCGACATACACTGGGCCGGTTTTTCTATTACTATAAAAAAAAAACAAAGAATTTTTCATTTTCATTTCAATTCGTTTTATCAAGGAAAAGAATATAAACGAATATATGAGTGTTAAAAAGTTTTGTTTGGCAAATTGAAAAACCACCCACTGTCAAGAACGCCATCTAGTGAGTAGTGGAACCACCGATACGACTTGATATCCGTAGCTCCATTTATTATTTGCTAGAGAAAGCTCTGACTTCAAAGCTTCAACCTCCAATAACTTTTAAACGGCTAAACCGATTTTATTCAAACATAGCTAAGAACCACCGCAAGGACACTTGTTTTCACGTTAAATAAACCGCATCGAAATCCGTCCATCCAAGCGCTACGATGCCACAGACAGACCAGAAACTTATAACCCTTCTTTTTTATCGGGGGTTGAAACAATAAAGCATAAAAAATAATAGAAAACAATACGAATGTTTTCGTTACAAATTGGTTGAAATGTACATCATTATACTCAAGTGAATCTGACAGGCAACTAATACATCAGTTCAATTACCTGAAATAAGCCCGGGCCTCGAGCGATATCGGAGAATTTGAGAAAAAGGTATAGCTTTAACAAAAGGGGAGAACAAAGAGCTGGCGGATAGATAATTTTACTAATTATTGGTAGCACACAGGTTTTTTGTTTTTCGTGTGTGTAAGTAGCTAACGCTTGTGCCAGATTTTTCAAGTTTAGTTAACCAAGTACAACCACATTCTTTATGGGGAAGACAGGAAAAAGGTAATCAAATAATGATAGCAACATCGCCTAATAACACGTTTTGAATTTTTCACCATCTTATTTTATATCATATATACTGTTTTATTTCAAGAACAGATAAAATTCTAAATTTTATCTGTTCTTAAAATAAAACAGTTTGACGACCTCTGTGGCCTAGTGGCCATTATGCCACGCTGTCACACTAGAAGTCCCGAGTTCGATCCCCGGTCAGGTAGAAAATGACATTTTCAGATTGACCTGGGTCTTGGATGTTTATCTATACATATATTTGTTATAAAATATAGTATCGTTGAATTAGTATCCCGTAACACGAGTCTCGAACCTGCCTTGGGGCTAGCTCAATCTGTGTGATTTGTAGGTATATGTATAAAAAAGTGAATAACGAAAGGAACCAATCGTTACCGATTTCAGATTCCACTTAAATAGGTCACTGACTTACATCGCCCTTTGCCTCCCATCGCCAGAAATCTACTGTCACCATCAGGCCTTCCTTATAAACTAAGGAAAACACAGGAAGATAGCTCGTTATTTTTTTTATTCTATTAAAGCAGACTGTGTGGTTTCCGGATAGCCGTGTGGTTTCCGCGGTCAGGTCAAGACGGAAAATGTACTTTTTCAGATTTACCTAGGTCTAGGATGTACATTTATATGTGTATTTATTATAGAATATAGTCTTTACTGTCGGTACTGTCACCATCAGGTCTCCCTTATTAACTAAGTAAAACACAGGAAGGTAACTAGTATTTTTTTTTATACCGTAAACCGTGTGGTTTCCAGATAGCCGTGTGATTTCCATCGTGTCACCATGCATGGGAAGCCAAATTCTGCTGACTACTTTGGCAATTCCGCTAGCAGTCCGTCAGTATTTTGATTTCTCCTTCCATCTTAACGCCAACCATAACACTAAGCGTGGCCTTAGGGTCTAACGGCCTTGGGAGTCTGTCTAACTTGTCAGGGATAAACACGTGAAAATGTATCTCTACCACTTATTTTCGATGAAGGAAAACTACGTGAGGTACCCTTCACATCAGTTCAATAATTTGTAATAGGAGCTCACAACTCGGTGGTGCACATTACTAGCGCTTTCGCAAGTTAAGCGACACCGTCCGCACTTGGATGGGTGACCACAAGTGGCACAAAAATTTCGCGAGCTCCTCCGTTCTTCGGAAGGCACGTATAAGCCGTTGGTCCCGGCTGTCATCATTGTATGGCAGTCGTCAAGCAATGTCAGACACTGTAAGGCAGCCTGAAAAATCTGATGGCAGTGTTGGCCTCTAATATACACGAAAAACAAACAATAGTTTGTAATAAAGGATTCAAAGATTCAAATGTTTATTAAGTACTTAGACCTTTACAGGTACTTTTACACGTCAATAGGTACGTTACGTGTAAAGTTTATTAAAATTTAATTAAATCTTAAAGAAAAGCTACCGATACCGTAACGATTACTGCTGAGAAGAAACACCGGTAGAAACTCATTTTCACAGTAATGGTCGCTTACTCGCCAGAAGGGTTTTGTTAAATAATCACTAGATCAAGGATTGAAGTACCAGTATTTATGGGAATCAGTACCATTGACCATGGTGCGGTACTAGTGCTAGACATAGTACTTGTACCATCTGTACCGGTACTATTTTCATCAGTATTGGTACTATACCTATCGGTAACAGTACCGGTTCAAATCTCATCAGAGTGAAAAAGCAGATACAACAAGTATAAGCAGATAGCAGCAGGTTCCTAAATTAGTTAACGAATCTTTTAAGTACCGGTACCCATCTAGAACAGATAACTAAGTACCGAAATGAAAAGAACCTCTCAATACCGGTACAGAAACTGTACTTTTTGTACCGGTTTCCAAGCCTATCATTAAGCTACCTTAGATGCCTTCAGGAACCTTGAGAAACCTGACACTAGTATCAGCTATTGACACTTAAGAAAATGAACTGTTAATTCTGTACTCTCCATATTCTAGTTGCGATGGCGTCCATTGCTGATTAAACCATTTCCTGCTGTATTTGGATAAAAGGGTTCGCCAATTGAAGCCTTTAGACAAAGCTCGCCCTATCCGATCGGAATGAGAGGACGAGATTCTTTTAATTCATCGAGGATTAAAGTTGATTGGAAGGACAAGTCGTTCTGATGCGACAGCGTTTGCGACGGAAATCAAAGATCTTTGGAGATCTTGGTCTAAACTACTTTTTGTGTTTCCACCACCGTTAGTTCATGCTTAGTATTGACAGCCGTTGCCCACCCACCATTGTTTGTCCCAGCATACCTGCCACCAACAATCCGCCACCAATAGTTTGCATGTATAGACGACCTCTGTGGTCTGGTGGTCATCATGCCAGGTTGTCACACATAAGGTCCCGAGTTTGATCCCCAGTCAGGTCAAGATGGAAAATGATCTTTTTCAGATCGACCTGGGTTTTGGATGTTTATCTATATCCTATACTTTAAACGAGCAATTCTTGTATATAGATCTCGGGAACGGCTCGAACGATTTTGATGAAACTAAGTATTTAGGGAGTAACGAGGCTAAAAAAACCAGCCAAGTGCGAGTCGGACAAGCGCACCGAGGGTTCCGTACAAACCTATAGGTAAAGTAAGTTTAAAATATTGTTATTATATGATGTAACTAATAATTTTCACCTTTCGTAATTTTTCCTTTATCTGTGCTATAAGACGTTGCTTCGCACCAAATTTCAAGATTCTGAGTTCGCGGGAAGTACCAGTAGGTTTTGATTCCCTTGCGAGTGTCGAATATTTGCAGAAATTTGCGGCATAAACGACTGTATCATTTGATTACCATAACTATATATATTAATTTGTTTATATTAACTGGTAGTAGAAGCACAAAAAGTAGTTAAGATCTATGAGAATCTGTCTCTAAGAACCTCCAGTTAATTCGTGTAAACTATTGATGGCAGGTATGCTTTGGCTGTTGGTGGCACGTATGCATGGCATCACAGTAATTTTTATGCCACTTGTGGGCAGTACGGACCATGCCTGCTGTCTCTTAAATTACGAAAGCGCTTGAATGCGTACTCTCGCCGGGCTCTCCTTCCTATAGTAGATTATTCTCATATCTGTGAGGTCTTTGGTTTTGGTATTAACCACTTCAAATCCGTCTCTATGTCAGTTTCACTCTTATGACGTTCATCTTTCCAGTCGCAATACAGTGTTTGTCACCAAGCCACAGAGTTAATTACAGTATTTATTACATAACCGAGCTTAAATAAGTCTCCGTTAAGTAACAAGACGGTATCTAGACGACGGACGGTAGATACTTTTGTCTGTCTAGCCTTCTCTTAACGACGTTCACTAAGGCCACGTAATAAGGCTGCCCTTGAAATAAGGCGGGCTATCCGACCAATTACCGTTATCTATGGCCAGATCTCTCTGTTTTTAGACCAATTACTACATTCGGCTGGAATTTAGGTACCTCTGATATAAAAAAGAACTAGTATTATGTAGACATAAACTAGTGGCTCTGTGATCTGGAACCTCGCGAGTCACCCCGACCTGTTGAAGTTTATCGAATAAAAAAGTTGTTCAAACAAAAAAGCTTTAGGACATTTTTGAAAAAAAATCATAATAGCAGAAAATTTTTAAAATTTTCAACCCCCAAATTTCCGACATTCTGAAAATTTTTGAGAAACCGAATCCACAAAAAAAATCGATATAATTTTCGAACCTTCTCAAATGATTTCACGAAAATAGGTTGTGAAATGCGACCTGTAGGCAGAGAACAGTCGGGCAGACCGAGAAATTGACCGAACAAAAACATTTTTACCCAATTTCGAAACTGAGACGCTTCGCTCGGTCAATTATTGTGATGTTTAACTGTCTAATTAAATCAATACCTCAACCATCAGAAAAATCATGGATGGTCTTTCAAATACCTCCACTTGAGAAAACATTGTGGGAACCTGCACGCTGTGAAATAATTACTGTTGTCACTAGATGCAGCGTTGGGTCTTTGAATTACTTCTTAAAAATAACAAATACGTATTTAAATTTTGTATTTCAATCACTTCTTAAAAATTCAATTTGTAATTGGTATTTCAAATACATGACGCTGGGGTAATTTGTAGTTAGTATTTAAAATACTTATGGCCTCAACTTCAAACTACATTCGAAAATAAAAATAGATTTAGAGATCTTATTAATGGGTGCGTCCTTGACTATTAAACCTGAGTGATAAATGATTAAAACTTAGACCAAGGATTGTTTTCAATGTGAAGTGTTTTACAATAAGATTTTCCTTGTTACTTAGTTTACACCGACTTTAAAATTTGATCTATCTTTAACCTTGTTTTATATTACGTCTGATAATTCTATTTTATTAACATAACACCTTACAGTCGATAAGTATTTAATAAATATATACGGACAAGTTACACTAATTGAGCTAGCCCCAAAGTAAGTTTGAGACTTGTGTTATGGGATACTAACTCAATGATACTATATTTTATAACAAATACATATTTAAATAAATACTTTAACACAACACAATTTGAAAAAGGCCTTCTAAGTAAGAAGTATTTTGTATTTTAAATACGTGCGAAATAGTATTTAATAATTTTTATTTCAATTAAAGCAAAGGATGATTTTTGTCATATAGTCTATATGACATCTCCACCAACATCAACCATACATCCATACATACAAACTTTCGCATTAATAAATATTATTAGGATGTGTATTATTAATAGGATTAATAAATATTTTACAACTATAAAGGAATCCTTTGACCGCCATCTTGAAAATCGTCATGTCAGCTTTATATAAATCACAAACGTAGCTCCACCAGGCGCCGCTATATTTCAGAGATTCAGTGCCTCAGCTGTTTTGAAATAAGCTATTTGGCTCTCCCGTCTTTGTCCGACGGGACGGTGTTCCGCTGTAGTTTATCTTCTTCGTCTAAGTGAGAACGCGTCCACAAATGTCATAATTTGGTACATTTGGTACATACTGAATCTACATCTTGAGTTGACATTATTTTTAAATTTTTACATTTAAGAGCAGTCTTCCCGTTTATTTTTCATACAAACGCTCGTACGTAATTATGGCGTTGTAAGTGATCTTTCTTGAAACTTTTTGAACTAACAGATATCTTGTGCACTATTTCTGGGTTTCTATCGAAATAAAAAATGGATATTTGGAAAAACAAGTTCAGTATACGCATTCAAAAATCTGCTTTTTTGCACAAATTTTACCTGAACTTTGACCGTTCATAAAGTACTCAAAATTGTAAAAATAAAAAATATTTCGATAGAAACCTCGCAAATGCAATGAAAATTTTAAATCAAAAATATTTATTTTACAAACTTGTAAGGCTCACTGACAAAATCGTATGTCCTGGAACAAGTTTTATGAAATTTCCGCACCCTATGAATAGTTAATATTCGTTCAATTGATAGTTAATAATAATACTAATTTCATTCAATACAGTGCAAACCGTGCCCTAAGGCTCTATCTCTCTCTTTTTGGTTTCCTTTTTTTTCTAGCATTGCCCTGGATGAAAAAACAAGCTTTTCGAACTATGCTCGCGTTGACGACAGAGCCGCCGAGAAGGGCCGCCTTAAGAAATTAAACTTAAATTAAGGACATAAATGTTGTTGTAAAGGGTTGACTTGTAATAATGTATGTGGGTAGGTTTCTTTCGTTTAATAAATAGTCAACTTCCAGCCTCGTTGTTTGATTGAAGTTCCAAAAACAAACAATGTATGTTGCAACAACTTCTGTATCATATTGGTCCGTGGCGTAATGGTCAACACGCAAGTCCGTCCATGCGGAGGTTCTGGGTTCGTTCCCCAGATAGGGCAAGGTAGAAAATGGCCTTTTTTAATTGTTCCGGATCTTGGGTGATTATCTATATACGTATTAATCATAAAATATACTATCGTTAGGTTAGTATCCCATAACACAAGCTTAAGCTTACTTTGGGGCTAGCTCAATTTGTGTGATTTGTCCCTCAATATTTATTATTATTTTTTGTCCACATATCACCTTTAAATTTAAATTTCATTGTGAGTTGACGTCCTTTGAGAAAATGCTGCACAGTGCCGTTTGTTACCGCTTCTTCTGCACTAGCGCTTTGGAGGCGGCAGTAAACTTAGCTCTAACCGTTTGACTTCAACAATTGTGCAACAAAACAGTGACGATAATTAAGAGGTAATAAAAATATATTTAAATTGAATCGTGTTCTCGCGGTCGCATTCTTAGCTGTGCTGTTTTTCGTTTCCAAATAATATTGCATATATTCATCTGCAACAAATTGTAGATGTTCTGAAGAAAGGTGAAGTAAGGTACTTTTAACCGTTGAGCATGTATGAAAAGAGTAATGAGTGTTGACGAAGCAAAAGAGGTTTGCAAGTATCGTAGCAAGTGGAAATCTATAGTCTCTGCCTACCCCCATGGGAAAGTGAAAATATATTTTTTGTTTGTAGGTATTTATTTTCAATTCACTACGCCTCGCTCTGGCAACTCAACTACTGATATAAAGTCTTGCAGTGAAAGAGTTAATTTTAAAACGTTTTAAACCGAAAAGTCCAAAGATGATGATGGTGTCTCTTTGCTAAGACGTTTAAATAAAATTCTCAAAACTAAAAACCGACTTCAAACCCAAAATCCACCACGGATATTAAAACAAAAAATGAATTTTTAAAATTGGTGTCTGTCTGTTCCAGTAATAAAACAGGAAAAAAGCTTGGATATACATTGAATTGATATCCTTCTTTTGGAACGAAGTTCCTTACGGCAGGCTTGGAGGAGATAGGGATTTTGCTGCGCGACCGAACTGAAAAAAATGTGATAGTAAAACCGTAAGGATGACCTCGTTAAATAAAACCGTTAAATGAGAAGTGCGCAGGCGCGACAGTCGTATACACAAGAACTTTTGAACTTCGTTCCTACCTGGTGTCCCACGACACCACATTTCTTTTTTTTTTGAAGTTAGTTAAGAAGTGAAATAAATACATCTTCGCATCTATTATCGACTTTGTCTACTCGTAAAGAATAGACGTAAACGTGTAGTTTATATCCATAAAGCTTCATACTTTGAAATTCACATTTTTTTTTAAATTCTACTTATTCATGTTGCGAAGTCTAACTAAACTTCGGCCCTCGGCTCTGTTCACTCCGCAAAGAACAAAGACTTGATAGTAATATTTCGATCTATTCTCATTTCCATGCAGCAATAAAATAGGTACTAAAATTTTATTCAAGCAGAACAATCTCAAAGAAACGAGCACAAGCGTCGCTTTGTTGTGACTAGTTTCGCTCTAAACGTAAAATATTGAAAATACAGGTACCTAAGTGCTTCTTAATATTCAAGTTTCAGCATTATAATATTGTGTTCGCGATCATATCTTA
Organism: Acrobasis suavella; assembly: GCA_943193695.1. Lineage (NCBI taxonomy): Eukaryota > Metazoa > Arthropoda > Insecta > Lepidoptera > Pyralidae > Acrobasis > Acrobasis suavella. The sequence goes on from OW971952.1 coordinate 14,126,624, forward strand.
AAATAAAGGAAAATTATATCATGAGTATGCTTTTAAACTAAAATTAAGTAAAATATGGTAAAAGGAGAACTAGATTTTCCCAAGAAACTAGATCTTTAAGGGGATACCTGAATTTTCCGGGGTCCAGTGCTGCCTCCATTTGGCACAAATCAGTTGATAATAAACGGAGACATCGTTTAAAATTTTGACCAGGCACTGGATAACCCTTCAAACAATTTTCTGGACTACAGTTTACAGTTTAAAGTGAGAACGTGAAGCTTTTCTACGCACAATTGCGAAAGACGACCACTTTTGGCTAATGCCCGTAGAAATCTTCACGTTGTCACTTCAAACTGTAATCAGTAGTTCATAAAATAGTTTGAAGGGATTTTTAGTGCCTGGTCAAGACAAATTATAAATGATGTCTCGGTTTCCTATCAAATGATATATTTCAAATGGGGGCAGCACTGGACCCCGGAAAATTTACGTAGCCTCTTAATACACAGTTACTTTAAAGACACTCAATCAAAAAACCAAACGAGTCAGGGGGTGTCGAATTGGGGTGACGCCAATCTTGTGAAGTTTGACCCGTCCAAAACCCAGGCGTGTCTCTTTTCTGCAAAAAAGAATGACTTCCAACTTACACCCACTTTCCAAGGTGTTTCCTTGCCGATAGTTGACCATCTTGGGCTTTAAGGCAAGTTACGGCCAAACTCAACTTCGGCCAACAGATAGAGTCGATGGCACTGACTGCTTCCAGGAAGTTGGGCGTCATTTCTAGGGTCCGGCGGTACTTCAGCCCTGAACGGCTACTTAATCTTTATACAGCCCAGGTTCGCTCCAGGCATGGAGTACTGCAGTCACTTGTGGAATGGCTCCGCTAAATACCAACTTGAGGCACTAGACTCTGTTGACCGAAGAGCCCGCAGGCTTATAAACAGCGATGAGCTTTCGAATAGAAAATAGCAGACCCTAGAGCATCGTCGCAAAGTAGCTTGCTTATCGGTTTTTTATAGGATACATTTTGGAGAGTGTTCGAAGGCTCTTTTTGATCTCGTGAAACTCTCACCATTTCTCTATCGGACTACGAGGCGCGGACAGGGGTTTCACCCCTTTGTCGTTGAAATACCTAAGTCTCAAACTAGACGCTTCGACAATTCCTTTTTGGTTCGAGTAGCTAAGGTGTGGAATGAACTGCCTGCGTCTATATTCCCAGAGAAGTACAGTCCCGGGACATTCAAAAGTAGATTGAATGGGTATCTTTTGGATAGGCATGCTTCATCCTAGTCTTCATCGTCGCTTACCATCAGGTGAGATTGAGGACAAATGCCTAAACCAATATATGTTGTTTTATTGTTGAGTTCTGTCAAATATCCACCGTCTCCATCATCAGAACAGCTCATTGACTACTTATTATTGTTTTTTATCTGATTTACACAAGTATGTAAAATTTCAGCTCAATTGGTTGAGAATAGCTGGTTGAAAATTGAGTTTCAAGATTTGACTTAAACAAACATACATACAAAATACATTGCAAGTTAAATAAAAACTTGTAAAGAAGGAACTAAAATGATGACTGATTGCTAGCCGCATCATTAATTGACATCATTTCTCGAATAGAGAAGATGCATAATGAGTAAATTTTTATAAATGTCTCTGATTTTGGAAGCATTTACGTAAAAAGGCCTTTAAGCAAATTTATATTTTTCTATCGATTTATTAGCTTTGGTTTTTAGGTGATTGAAAAAGACAATTTTAGAAGTAAAAAAAGTTGAAAAATAATATCAGCATAGGATTTTTATAAAAAATAAAGCTTCTTTTGTTATAAGGCCAATCCTGTAAACGCAATATTTAACATAGCACCCAAACAAATGTTCTCACACTCGCTTGCAAATGCGACATAAGTGACGTAACTCCTGTCCGGTTTTTCTAAGGCGCCCCGAAACGCCGCGTCCATAGGCGGACGTGACTTTATAACCTTTAAATCTTAAAGAGATTTTGAGTTAGCAAGATAGTTTTTTCTCGATGTGCCTATTTCTAGGAAGTCTCTAGAGCACAAAGAAAAAGAAAATTCTGCATCTTCTATTCTATTCTCTTATATTTAGAAGTAAGAAATAAAGGTTTATTAAATAAAAGGTCATTCTCAGCAATGTCTCTTGCAATACCACAAACTTCGGAGAAATATCTCCTCAAAGCGAAATAGGAAATGCTTGCGATCAAAATATTTGACGATATGAGTTTAGTTCTTGTGAGAATTCACAGCAAATGGGTTTTCTTGGGTGCATTCTAGGAATGTCGCTGTAAATTTACTATTCTCTGACCTAAATATTTAACGACCTCAGAGGCGTAAGCGAAGGAAGCCAACCGGCCAAAGCGTGTAAGGCTCTTTCCATCATCTTTTCATAGAGTAACACCGACACGAGCTTGGCTCTTAAATGTATACACATTACACTTAAATTTTTTTGCCAATGGGTCAGATAGAGTACTTTGATTCTTGCCTCGGTAGGTATGCATTTATGTTTCTTTTATATTTATATAGATACCTATGTGCTTGTATTTTTTTAAGAATTGTATTTTACTCGTGTACACCCCCTCTGCTGACTGTTCAGCAAATTCTCTCCATCCATCGGTTGTCTGCAAGAAATAGCTTTTAGCGATAAGACCGCCCGTTGTACATTGTTAAGTCTTTTCTGTGTGTATATTTTAATTCGGTATTTTACTAGATTTTTTTCCTTCTTCATATCAAAAAGTAAAATGGATACGAAACCAAAAAAAAATATTTTACTCCGCTCAATAATAACTAAGTTTTAAGCCTTTCAGATCCAGTGGAAGGGAAAACTATAAAGTAATAGAAAAAGGATGCACATACACCCGCGTGACGTCACAGTCATTAGGTGTGATGCTTACGAAAGAGAAAGCGAGATGTCCCCACCACGCTGCCACTCTTACGATAACATAAGATTTCTTTATTGCACCAACTAAGTATATCAATAATCAAAAGTACATATAAAATATATAATAATAATAATAATAATCATTTATTTCAGAATTAAATTCCATATTTTGTTAGTATACAACTTATAACTACTGTTAGTAACAATTACACAAAAGATTGAAAAGATTTATATCATAAGTAATACAATATAGTAAGTACACTCTTATATTTAAAATGATAATTGCTGCCTCATTTAATAACCACTTTACTTTCTGTTTTCGAAAAAAGGCTTCTAGATAGTGTTATTTGTTATTCATAAAATATTGTCCAAAAACCAACGGAGACAAAGAGCCTTTTATTTTTATTTTTAGAGTTCCGTACAAAAAATGAAAAACGGAACCCTTATACGATCACTCGTGCGTCTGTCTGTCCGTCCGTCTGTCACAGCCAATTTGCTCCGAATCTACTGGACCAAATCAGGTGAAATTTAGTGTAATTGTGTAATCCTATGACCCAAATACAGATGTACAAAGTAATTTTTTTTTAAATAGGGTTCAAATTTGAGCGACAAATTAGGAAATTTGAAAAAAAAAAAAGTTTTGCAAACCATACTGTGTTATGTATCAAATAAAAGGGCGCATTATGAGGATCTTAAATATATTTTTGTTATTATTGTAAAATAAATAATTTTGATTTTATTCATGAAAGAAGACAAAAATTGACCATTCCCCCCTCCCCGCGCTGATCTCCGAAACTACTGAGCCTAAAATTTTTAAAAAAATATTAAATATCGTTCATTGCTTGTAGATTACAGGAAAAATAAGTACATAAATATTTTTTTTTTTAAATAAGGGTCATTTTCCAGGAACAAATTAGGAAATTAAAAAAAAGCTTTGCAAACTTTATTGTGTCATATATCAAAAGAAAGGGCTCGTTATGAGGATTTCAAATATATTTTTGTTTTATTATCAAATAAATAGTTTCGATTTTATTCATAAAAGAAGATGAACATTGACCATTTCAGCCCCTGTAGTTTCAGCGATAAGGGGGGGGGGGCCTTATCGCTGAAACTACAGGGGCTGAAATTTTTAATAAAATGCATAATGAAGTTCATTGCTTGTAGATTAAAGGAGAAATAATGTAAGGATTCTATCAATTGAGAATAAAGTGGTAAACTCAATATAATACGTTCACTTACGGAAAATCTTTGGTATTGTACGGAACCCTCTCCACGCGAGTGCAACTCGCACTTGGCTGGTTATTTTATTTGTTGTACAATAAAGTATTACTTGCTTACTCGGTTCTAAGCTGACAATTGTGGGCTGCAAGACCTTAAGACTACATCTACTGTGATCGTGGGCGAGAAGGTGGAAAAAAACCAAAAATAGTGATGGGTTGCAAACCTCATCCTCTTAACATGATTCGAAAAATCTTAAAATTAGGTAGATCGTTTGGTTATTTTTGTTTTATTGGTTTCTCAATTCTTTATACAGAACTAAACTTTTAACATAAACTTAAATAACAATATCTGTAAGTAGTTCCAACTTCCTCCCTCTTTTGTCCTAGTTTCATTAGCATAAGAAACTGTTTCTCCTCCGTCTGCGATCTTTGAAAATCAGTTTTGCGTTCAGACGCTCTCTGTATCGCTTCGTTTGCTGCAAACTGAGAATTAACTAGCTCTTGTGAACTGCTACTGCGAAACAATGTACTATTTTTAACGATCTTATTTTAAAACTTTCGCAGTTTTAATATAGTAGTGTTATCAAAAGAAAATAAATAAACATCAAAGGTACAATTAAAGTTTAAACTGAACTAAAAACTAAACCTCGAAATAGAATCTAGTTTAAAAGATTCTGACCATGCGGAATGGTGTCAAAAACGCTGGCTGCGTTCCTTCTGTGAAAAGATATGCTAATTCCACGAAAGAAGTTTGTAAATGTTATTTTCATCGTAATAATTCAAATTAATAAAAAATTAAAATACTTATAAATGCGCTGAATTCCGAAAGATTTCACACAATGCACAAAATAGTAATTGCGATTAAATGTACAATTAAATGCTCAAAAATGCTACTTTACATAGAGTTTCCCGATTTCATCCCAAATTCCTTACACAAAACATAAATACTTAATTATATTGATAAATTGTGATAGTATATACTCGTATGTATGTGCGCCAGAAAAACCGCGTAAAAGAAAGTTTAAACAAAAGAGGCAATATTTCTATCATAATTAGTTCAAATTTCACAAATGACAAAATGGTAGCACATTGAACACAACTTAATTTGCCAGTTAAATTTAAAAAAATTCCGACTTTCAAGCGTTCGCCTCTAATAACTTTTGAAGGGCTGAATCGATGTTCATCAAACATAGCTGAGAACTACCGCAAGGAAACTTGCTTTCACGTAAAAATATCATCATCATCATCCGAGCGTATTCCCGGTTGCATCCTCAGCAGTAATGCTTCAGAGCCCGGGGTTCGCTACCTAACCAAGGAGATTTGACGAGGTTACTGGTTTTTACACAGAGCGACTGCCGTCTGACCTCCACAACCCAAAGGACAAACCAGGAACCAATCCTTGGATAGTTTGATGATCAAACGCTAGGTTGCGTTCGGGACCCACAGTTTTACGTGCCATCCGAAACACGGAATCATCTTTCTTTTTGGATAATCAGGTGTGAATCACCTGATTATCACCTGCAATATCTTATCCAGACTGGAAACAACTTTTAACAAAGTATGCTTCCCAGTGGGAATCGAACCCATGACCTCCGAGTCACAAGGCGAAAGCCTTGACCACTGGACCACGGAGGCAATTTCACGTAAAAATATATCGCATCAAAATCGGTTCGTAAGTTCGAAAATTACGATGCCACAGACAGAGACACAGACAGACAGACATTGGCGTCAAATATAAACAAAACTACCATCGTGATAAACTGCTGCGAACCATGGTACCACAATCACGTGCTGTCACATGACGCAGCGTCAATTTTAAACAAAATTGTCAAAATACATTTATTTAGTGGTCACCATGCTAGTCCGCCACCCAGAGGTTCCGGGTTCGATCCCCGGTCAGAGCAAGTTGGAAAATGGCCTTTTTCAAATTGTCCTGGGTCTTGGATGTTTATCTATATATGTGTATGTTAAAAATATAGTATCGTTGAGTTAGTATCCCACAACACAAGTCTCGAACTTACTTTGGGGCTGACTCAATCAGTGTTATTTGTCCATATTTATTTATTTATTTATCACGATATTTGTATCACTTCATAATTATCACCACGGCATAGATTAACAATGATATCTGAACTACGCCAGACACCACTGTATTACGAGTATCACGTCTCATAAAGTTCTTGAAGAACGTCCATTGCGTTCATGACATAGGTTGCTCGATCGTATGCCTATATGTTCCCTAAGAGACATAACAATAAACAATTCAGTTTATTTCACAATTCTGGCACGATTCTCAACATATTTGAAAAATGCGGACACTAAAATAAAGCGTGCGGGCCGCGCGGTGTCACAAGTAATAGCCACTGCATTTGTTACGGTCGGCCGGCCCGGGCGTTTTATACTGTGACGTTTTACCTACTTACACTGTGGTTGTGTACCTATCTTCTTCTCCTTTTCGTGTCGATGGTAGCTCACAAGCTATGAAGCGCGTAGTTACGTGTCCCATGTGCCCAAACACCTGCACTTGAGAAGAACTGGTGGCCGCAATTGGCATAGCAATGAATATGTCCCGATACAGGAGTGACATAATTTTTCAAAACTAAAAACTGATTTCTCCCTCAAACTACACAACGATTTTGATAAAATTTCCATGGTACCACCTGGAAAGTATACCCTTTCAAACAAAAAAATATTTTTTTTAATCGGTCCAGGCGTCTTTGAATAATCGGTGAACATACATAAAAAAAAAAAGGATCGCGACGAATTGATAACCTCCTCCTTTTCAGGAAGTCGATTAAAAATATAGAAGTACAGTCAGCCAAAGATATACCTGACCAGGTCATTTACCTATATCTTGAATTTTCTTTTAAACTTAACAAATATCAACATGAAAATGTAAATTCAGAAAGATTTTAATGATATACATTTTCTGGTTAATATTATTTTAATCTTAAGAGAAATTCAAGATATAGGTAGAGGGCCCAGTCAAGTATCTCTTTGGCTGTCTGTTCACCTATATTTTGTCAGTCCGGTACCGGGCTACATCGATACCTATGCCATTTGCGGCCATCAGGTCTTCCCAAGTGCAGGTGTTTGGGTACCTGGGACACGATGAAATCCCTCTAATATGGTTGAGTTTAACGATGGCTGATCCGTGCGTCAACTCGTGAACGAGTGCTGCCGGAATGGACTGATCAGTTCGGCTACGCTTTTTTGACTAATTAGTATTTTTTATTACGTAATTCACGTTTACGTTTGTTTACATGTTCGCAAGCATTACCTGTTATAATGTGTCAACACGGCATTGTATTTTATAAGTATTCATTAATTTAAAGACAATAATAATAATATTACAAAACCCTTCTGGCGAGTAGGCGACCAATATACTCGTAGTATATCTAACCACGGGCTAGATTACATCACTATAGTATAATGAAATTAAAATAATAGACCAAAAGCAAAAAAAATACCATTTCCATACAAAAGAGTGCAGCTGCTAAGGCATGGGAATGTAGATTTTTTTTTTTGCTTTTTGACTTTTATTTTATTTTCATTTTACTGTAGTGATCTAGAACAGCCCGTGGTTTGATTTATTACGGGTATGTTCCTCCCACGTTGTACATATTTATTAAATATATGTATTTTTAAGTACAGTAAGTACTTACATATTATATTTGAAGTTATTATCTGTGTAACCCAAAGGTTGACTGGTAGACAACGCTTTTAGCGTTAAGTTCGCTTATTGTTCTGTACAATCTGTTTTTGATTTCCAATAAAGATTATAATCCAAAATAAAAAAAACTAAAAACATAATATTCTCATTTAAAAATAAGTTAATATAAAATAAATCTATCAACATGCTCAAAGTAGACTTAGATATTACACGTTACAATATGGAGACATTTTCCATAATTTTTTTACATGTAAATTAATATTGAGCTCGTCCTTGCTTTGGAAGGCACTTTAGATTTTAATATTGTTTGTAATATTTTAATTTCGTTATATTGGAATTGTCACGGAAGAGAAGAAATGTTGACAGTTTGCCTATTTCTTTAAGAAAAGCTATGAACTATAAAGAGTTTACTTTCAGAAGGAACGAAAAAGGCGAATACATACATATGTACATATGATCACGCCTGATTCCCATGGGTGTAGGCAGAGACTATGGATCTCCACTTGCTACGATCCTTGCAAACCTCTGTTGCTTCGTCAACACTTATTACTCTTGTGGCGACCTCTACGGCCACTATGAGGAACTACAATCAAGAGACAAGCGACAATATAGTTCACAAGAAGCATATGAGATGGCGCCAGCGGTATCCTACATCTCGATCTCAGAGTTCGCCCGATTCGCTGCATATATACAACTTCCGACGATACACCGTCGGAGCCGCGGTTTCCCAGGCGCAACAACATGCCTGGCGGGAAGATCTTCCCTTTGAGGCGGTCGAGCATATCACCTAGCTCCCGCTACACTCTTTTCACGCATACTCTTCTGTAAGGAGCATATAAAGAGTTTAGCTTTAGTAAATACCTAAAGTATAATTCAGCTAGTTGGCACAATTCATGGCATATTTGAAACAGCATTACTCTAATAATTTTTCCAAAACTAAAAACCGACTTCACCCCCAAACTACCTAACCGATTTTGATAAAATTTATATGAGGTAGTATAACCTTTCAAACAAAAAAAGGATTTTCTAAATCGGTCCAGGCGTCTACGAATAATTGATGAACATACATAAAACAAGTAGTCATTATATAAAAAAAACATACTTCCTATTATATACCCTGTGTCACTCTCACAGTAAATATAAATCTTACGTCACCTCTCAGTCTATTATCCGTTGAGCTGTTAGTGTTCAAGCTGCAGAGCGTGTTAAACATTTGAATTTGGCGCCAAAAATCCGCCATTTTGTTTATTTTATTTTAATTACCCAGTGTCACTTTCACAGTAAATACAAATCTAACGACACCTCTCAAGCTAAAATCCATCGAACCGTTCAGGCTGCAGAGCGTGCCAAACAATTATACATACATACTCGTACATACTCTCGAAAAACATAACCCTCCTTCTGGAGCAGTCGGGTAAAAAAGATCACGACGAATTGACAACCTCCTCCTTTTTGGACGTCGGTTAAAAATACGCAAGTGTAGCGCACAGTGATAGCCACTGCATTAGTTATAGTGGCCAGTGTCCGCACTCGGTGTCTGAAAATTGCTTGCTGTCAGACAATGTATGACATTTTGCTATTTCATTTTTATGAGTTCTAGATAGCACTTTTATAACTCTCTGAAAATATTTTATTTGTCACTATATCTTTAAACTCTGACATATGTTTGTTTGTTTGTTTGTTTGTCATAACTTTATTGTACTATGAAAACACACAATTGTATAAAATAACAACATAAATAATAAATAGACAACGGCGGACTTATCCCATAATAGAGTCTCTTTCAGTCAACCGGCGAATAAGAAGATAGGACAATTCACGAGAAGGGTAATAGAAGTTCGTACTTACTTAAGATAAATGAAAGTAACATTAAATCTAACTAAAATAATAACGATCTAGTATCACGTCTTTGTTTCTACCGGGGTAGATAGATAGGACTTAAGGCCGTAGGAAATTTAAGCTACTTTACTTTTTAGGAGACAGGTCTACAGCTGATTTAAACGTTTCTGTATATTTTATAGTTCTGGCATAAATGTCGACATAGTTGGAAAATCTGTACTCTAAAAAATTCAAGTGTAGCGCACACTGTCACTGATAATAGCCCCTGCTGCATTACTTATAGATAGTGTCCACTCGGTATTCGAAAACTGCAAGGCCGGCCCGGTGGCACACAGCGTATGACATATTGTTGTACTATTCCTTGATATTATTATTTTTAAGAGTTCTCGAATATAATAAATAAATATATACGGACAAATAACACTGATTGAGGTAGCCCCAAAGTAAGTTCGAGACTTGTGTTGTGGGATACTAACTCATCGATACTATATTTTAAAACAAATACATATATAGATAAACATCCAAGACCCAGGACAATTTGAAAAATACCGTTTTCCAACTTGCACTGACCGGGGATCGAGCCCGGGACCTCTGGGTGGCGGACTAGCATGGTGACTATGCCACGGAGGTCGACAAAAGTACTTTTACGATATGTCTTATGAAGATTAGTTTTTTTTTTTGCAGTGATTGGGTAAGCCAGTGCCACATAATGAAATAAGAGAATTAGAGATGTGAGTCTGTACGTAATACTTTGTGCCAGTGCCTAAACCGCTTGGTTACAGCGTGCAAACGCTGACTGACTGACAAGGAGAAAACTTCGAAAATAAAAATACACAAGCAAATCACACGTCGCAGAAACTGCATTATTGATGTGACCACGACCAAAACACTCGGAAACAAACTTTACATAGTCCTTCATTCCCCATTTTGACCTCAAACACCTCTTAGGACCCACCGTCTTCCGCGCCTTATAGAGCTTAATTGCATTAGCTTCAAACACCCCAACCCTCTTGCAACCCGCGCCACCCGTCTCAAACAATTTAGGAAGCTTTTAAGGCCACACACGAGTTAAATTGAAATTATCGTGCGGTGTGACCCTTAACGCTTATTTAAGGGTTAAAGTCTTAACAGGTTACGTCTTGTGTAAGTAGGTTTGAGTTAAGACGGTTGAAGATTATTATTATGGGATAGGCACCAGCTTTTCTCCTTATTACTACTTATGTGGTTTTCGGTCAAGAATAAGACCTCACCATGTCTTCGTTTCTTCTTTTATCGAATGTTTTAATTGCTAAGGCTGGTTTAACCCTTTGTATGCCGGAATATCAGACACAATAGTTAAACAATGCATTCTCGCGTAGATCTTACGCAACGACATACGAGATTAATAGTGACGCTTACCGCCCGCGCGGGTGGTAAGCTCGGCCTGAAAACCATACTAAATTCTTCTACCTAATTCTCTTTTAAAAGAACTTTTGTAACTCCCTTTCCTTAAAATCTTCATTATTGTATATATATATATATATATATATATATATATATATGGCAATAAAATTAAGAATAAATATCTACTTTTACAATATTCACAATTTAATTTTATATATAATAGGTGTATAATGTAATTATATTGTATTTTATAATGTAAGTATTGCTTTGTTGTGCCGCATTATTTTCTCTGTTTATCCCTATGGTTATAATATGTACTCCAGTTATTTATTTATTGGTATACTTATATTCTTCTACACTGTAATACTCTAACTGCGCCAACTCCCTCACATCTTTTATAGTTTTCTCTACCCAAAGATTGGCGAAGAAATGGCTTTAGTGATGAAGCCCGCCTTTATACCTCCTAGATTTTAAATGTACTTTGATTATATTATTGTCATACTTAGTTGGTGCAATAAAGAAATTTTATCGTATCTTATGGTTGACTGGGAGAAAATCCTCTTAACATTTAGTCCGCCATTCGTTAAAAGTAAATTTGTACTTTGAAACAATAAAGTTTGGTAAAATAAAATAAATAAAATTCTGCGGTTGACTATGTAACGATCCAAAACGCTCAAACCACGTGGACCTCGACTCGGGCAGGGCTGTGTCACTCCCCGTTTAAGTATCGAAAATATACCTACATTATTACTTTGCGCGCGGCGACCACTTCGAAGGGGAAAATTCAGTTACATGAATCGTTTGTCCAAAGTAATAAGAATGAAATTGGCTTGCAATGCATGTCTAGATATCTAAACGAAGAGGTGAGGAGTCCTGACGCGAGTTAAATTAAACCATAGCGCTAACCACATTATGTAGATATTTCATTGAATTTATTTTCTGAGTAACACTTCTGTACGTGAGTACTAGTTTTTATTCTGTGACTCGGGCCGACCGCGCGTGGGAAAGCGTGACTGTGAAACCAGTTTAACATTGGTGTTAAATTTTACAGCTGGGAGGCATCCGTCATAGAGCAATTATTACACACCAGTGAACTAGTGTGCATGTTTCCTCATGATATTTTCCTTCACTAGAAACTAGAGGTGGGGAAAAATTTCCGTACATAAGCACAAACCACGAACTACAAGCTACAAGTCGCGTCTCGTGAGGACTGAACTCGTACCTCTCAGTGGCTAAACCACGTAGTCACTATACTTCTTCTGACCAAAATATTCTGATTTCTAAAAAGCCATTACAACCTTCCAAACTAACATATAATATCGTTCTAGACCAGTTGCAGGAGTAGGCTAAAACATCTAAGACAATTTAGGTTAAGTAACATTAGATTACTAGCATTTCGTAAGAATTGATATTTAGACCACTTGCAGCAGTAGACTTAATAACATAAGTATTGATTTAACTTATAGTGTTCTTTGCACCACCGTTATTTCTGACGTGCCTACATTCCTCTCCATCCACCGGTTGTCTGGAAGGTGCGCTCTAAACGATAAGTGCCGCAACAGACGGGGCGCAAGTTGCGTCGCCTAACAGCTAGAGATGGGCAGTGGATAGTACTCAATCTACCCATTTGAGTATTTACTCATTAGATTTAATATAAATAGAGTAAATAGAGCGTACTCATATATTGACATCGCATTTGATGCCTGTTTACTTATTTTAACGTAAAATTACGTCTATGCACACCTCCCACCAAAAAAATATAATTAGTCAAAGAAGCCTACTTTCGTGTATGATTAGTATGGTATTTTCATATAATTTAGCGTCGCATATAACGTTTACCGACACTTCAAGCATATAATGGCTTATGCACACACTTTCTGACAAGAATTGCAAGTGTATACTAGATTTAATTTTCAAAATTGTCATAAAAACATGAAATAATGAATATGAACATAAATATGAGTCGCAACTCATTTATAGCAATTTACTCACCAAATAGATAAATAAGGATATTTATCGGGTATTTACTCAATCTACTGAGTAAATACTCAAATGGGTTGATTGAGTATTTATGCATCGCCCATAACTAGCTGTTACGCGGCGCAACTTGCGCCGCGTCTGTTACGGCCCTAAGACCGCCCATTGTACCTATGTATTTTAAATTGTAAAACTTCCTTTTTATGTTATTTTTTTATATTAGTGCAATAAAGAGTTTTTGATTCATTCATTCATAGGGGACTACCCGCAATGTAGTCAAAATAACATTTAATATGCAACTTAGACGAGTTTCTATTTGAACGAATTCCGAGTTGCGTTTTAGACGAGTTTCAACATAAACTTTATGCATTAAAGACCATTCGAGTCTAACTCCAAATAATTAACCTATAAGTACAAAACCGGTAAAATTATATTTTCACTTTTTTTTTCAAAGCCATTTGCACCTCGAACTCAAACGAACAGCGCTAAATATTCCTGTCGGGGACACAAGATAAACGTCATTTAATTATGTCCGAAATTAGCGCGACCCGGACAAAGCCGCCTGGCCAGGGGTCGGACAGATTGCAGATATACTTAGAACACAGAGGAAAATGTCATAGATACCAAGTTTTATCCCTAATGCACGTACTCCGGATTTTTTCGGTCTTTAGCTACTTTTATCCATCGGACTCGCAATATTAGCGATACTGTCTCTCCAACCCATAAACCGAGGCAGGCCCGCCAGGTATAAATGTTAATGGCTTAAATGGCTATATTTGGGATATATACAAAGAGTATGTACATACACGAAATTTTGAATATATTTTCCTATTATATTTCAAAAATGTAATGTAAATTCCAAATGTAATGAAAATTTTAAATACAAAACATTTATTTCACACACTTAAGTTAAGCTTACTGAAAAACAAGTATTACCTGGAACAAGTTTTATGAAATTTCCGCACCCTATGAATTGTAATATTCTTTCAAATGAATAGTTAATAATACTATATTAATTATTATCTAAAGGAGACACAAATTTTGTTCAATAGAATCCAAACCGAGTCCTCAAGCGCTATCTCTAGCTAGCATTTCCCTGGATGAAACAGCAAGCTTTTCAAACCATGCTCCGTTGACGATAGAGCGGCCGGGAAGGGCTCTCTTAAGTTTCCAGATTGTATTTATTTAATAGAAATTCGAAAATTATATAAAATTCAAGTAATACATATACCTAAGTCATCATTTCAGGTGCAAATTATGTAATTTTAAAGATGCTATACTTTTTAAAAAGCTTTACTCGTGGCGTGTGTTACCGTTGGTAGATGGAATAAAGCGTAGTTTCCATGTTAATCTACTCTGTGACTACTGTGGGTGTTCCGGATGTGAAAATGAGATGGGATGGATAAAAAAGATGGCATTTGATTAAAATACTTCGCAGCGCGGACCGGCGGTCCCGGATTTACTTTCATACGAAATCATGTTTTTATACTTCTAGATATCTCACTCTCAGGAGCGTGCATTTCATTCAGGCATATAGAATTTGTCTATCTTGTCCACCCTAATATAATATCAGATACCAGTTAAAAATGTATTTTGTTCACTCTTATGTCCATGCATTGATATACATAGTTATGATATATATAAGTATAGCTAGATGTTTATAATTAATCATTGACTGAATGCCTGAATAAACAAAAGTCTTCTTTCTTGCTTTGCTTTTCGTGTGTGTAAGTGGCCAACATTAGTGTCAGATTTTTCAAGTTCCCAAAAATCATCTGACATACGCTTGACGACTGCCATACAATGGTGACAGCCGGGACCAACGGCTTATACGTGCCTTCCGAAGCACGGAGGAGCTCAAGAAATTTTCATGTCACTTGTGGTCACCAATCCAAGCGCTGACCACGCCCGGTGTCGCTTTACTTGCAAAAGCGCTAGTAATGTGCACACCCGCTGAGCCACCGAACTCCTAATTGTCCTTCTTCCTTCAGTTGTCTTCTACTGGTGCAAGACAGGGTTCTTTACTTTTTTCGTAATTTTAATTGTTTATATCAAGGATAATGTTGTTTGAGAGATGAATGAAAGAATAAATAATAAATAAATATATAGGGACAAATTACACTAATTGAGCTAGCCCCAAAGTAAGTTCGAGACTTGTGTTATGGGATACTAACTCAACGATAATATATTTTATAACAAATACATATATAGATAAATATCCAAGACCCAGGAAAATTTGAAAAAGGCCATTTTCCAACTTGCCCTGACCGGGGATCGAACCCGGAACCTCTGTGTGACGGACTAGCATGGTGACCACTACACCACGGAGGTCGTAGACTGACTAAAAATGTTAATCGTGCGGATGTGGATGCGAGAACCGGACCGGGTTGACCTCGACGAATTTCTTGCTGTAGTCGCAGATTTTTTAAAGAAGGGAGACGTAAAGAGTACCCAAAACCGGTAATGAGTGTTGACGAAGCAAAATAGGTTTGCAAGGATTGTAAAAAGTAGAAATCCATAGTCTCTGCATGGATAGGCAGAGACTATGGATATATTGACGAGCTCTGTGGCGCAGTGGTCGACACACCAGACTGCTACACGGAGGTCCCAAGTTCGATCCCCGGTCAGGTCAAGATGGGAAATGATCTTTTTCAGATTGACCTGGGTCTTTCATGTTTATCTATATATGTATTTATTATAAAATTAGTATCGTTGCGTTATAATACCATAACACAAGTTTTGAACTTACTTTGAGGCTAGCTCAATCTGTGTGATTTGTCCATATATATTTATTTATTTTATTTTATTTATATAGTCACGCCTGTTTTCCATAGGAGTATATGGGAAACAGGTGTAATAATAATATGTTATGTATGTTTTTATATATATCTAGATAAAGTTATAGAATAAATACTTTCTAAACCAGAGCAATTTTGTGCATGTTGACCAAAGGGCAGCGGCGAGATATTGCGGATCAAAGGGCGGGTCGCCGCGGCCTTTCTCGGAACACGCTCAGATAGGAAAATTGATTCCGGACAGACGATTCTGTGCAAGCAGCTTATGTTAGAGTGGAGACTCATTTGGCAGTAGGAACAACAGTTTTCTTTGCTGCTATTCTTTTCCTTTGCTACGATGCCTCAGAACCATCATTTGCTAGAACGAGAGATAGAAACGGAATGCTGCGAAATCGCAATGCTGATGTTTTTCGTCGCTCTTCCCCGCTCTAGCAAATGACGATGCTGAGCGACAAAAAAGAACAGCAGTATAGAAAAGTGCTGTTTCGTGCTGCTAAATGATTCTCAATCCATAAACTGAAATTTGGGCCATTGATCTCGGCTGTTGTCATCCACATTCGAAGACAGTAGTCAAACTCTGTTAGATGCAGCTTCTCATAAACCTGCCCATAATCGACACTAGCGCTAATGTTGGCCACTTACACTCACGAATAACTCTGAAGTCTGCTAATTGTGATCATTGTTTATTGTGCATGAATAAAGTTTTAATAAATTTGACGACCTCCGTGGCGTAGTGGTCACCATGCTAGTCCGCCACCCAGAGGTCCCGGGTTCGATCCACGGTCAGGGCAAGCTTGAAAATGGCCTTTTTCAAATTGTCCTGGTTTTTAGATGTTTATCTATACATGTATTTGTTATAAAATATAGTATCGTTGAGTAAGTATCCCATAACACACGTCTCGAACTTAATTTGGGGCTAGCTCAATCAGTGTAATTTGTCCCTACATATTTATTTATTTATATTTATTAAATATAAGTAAATGAAATAACAAGATACAGAAGCTTATAACTTCCAATTTTGTGCATATTTGACCAAAGGCCAGCGGCGAGATATTTGCGGATCAAAGAGCATAGAGCGGTGAAGGGTCACCCGGTCGCCGGCCTATCCCGGAACACGCTCAGAGAGGAAAATTATTTTCTGATTGTATTTAGATTTTTAGTTACTTAGGTGTTTAGTTTATAGTGAAACAAACGATGATAAGAATCTTACGTATGTTAAACTGAAACATAGGCCCTTGATCTCAGCTGTCATCATTTTCAAATGTCAAATCAACTTGACCAGCATGTAATTAATCGGCACTAGCGCTAATGTTGGCCACTTACACTCACGAATAACTGTTTATCCTAATGGTTTACAGGGTTCTATTCCGTTATTTGTAGTGCTTCATTGAAGTCTTTATAACTAGAAATAAATAAAATAAACAGCCTAGATAAGGACCATAATAACTGCCAATTTTTTGCATATTCGACGAAAGAGCGAGATATTGAGGGTCAAAGATCTAAGCGCGGTGCAGGATCGCCACGGCCTTTCTCCTTTTTGACGACCACTGTGGCCTAGTGGTCATTATGCCAGGCTGTCACACCGGAGGTCCTGTGTTCGATCCCCAGTCAAGTCAAGATGGAAAATTATCTTTTTCAGATTTACCTGGGTCTTGGATGTTTATAGATGTTTATCTAAGTATATATGTATTTCTTGTGTAAAAATAAAGTATCGTTAAGTAAGTATCCCATAAGACAAGTATAGTCTTCAACTTATATAGCCCAATCTGTGTGATTTGTCCGTATATATTTATTTTATTTATATATTTCTCAAAACACGCTCAGAGAGGAAAGTTGATTTCTAATACCGATATAACGAGTACGTTTACAAACTTAAAATCATTATAAAGTTTGTGCCTATTGGGGTAGAAACTTTCGGCCCGTGGAATCTTTGAGTCAATAATTTATTCAAGTGCACAGCAGAAAGACTATTCCAGGTAGGTATTCCGTGACTAAAGGACTGGATATTGTTTGAAACAAAGTTTCGCATTGCCATACAATATTTGTGGTGATGAAAAAAGATCAATTAGTGTGTTTTTGAGTTTTAAAAACCATCTGTGACAAAGAAAATAGTGTTCTAAAATCTGAAAAAAGATATGACTTACTTAAGGATCTAGTCTAGTTAAAGTCGCATTCAGTTACAAGATTAGTAAATTTCATTCAATAAAAAAAGCCAAAGCAACCCCTTCTTGTAATATTTTTTCAAGAATATGACTTAATTATACATTTGATTCTTGTGCTTAATTAAAACCACTAAATGATTATAGAGAAATTCTCAGTTTTCTTTTATAAAACAATTAAAAACCGATAAAATTTACATTCCACGTTAATTCCCCGCCTCCCGCTTCCCAGTCAATTAAAATATGAAGAACCATACGGGGTGCCTTGCACAATGCCCCGCACCTCATTCCCCCAGAGTTGGACGACAGGCTACTCGGTACCTAAATAAGGAAAGACTATTTTTGTCTCAATTCCTAATTTTAATTCGCGGCTCTGTCAACGCGAGCATAGTTCGAAAAGCTTGTTTTTTCATCCAGGGCAATGCTAGAAAAAAAAGGAAACCAAAAAGAGAGAGATAGCACCTTAAGGCACGGTCTGCACTGTATTGAATGAAATTAGTATTATTATTAACTATCCATTGAACAAATATTAACTATTCATAGGGTGCGGAAATTTCATAAAACTTGTTCCAGGAAATACGTTTTTGTCAGTGAGCCTTACCAGTTTATATATAAGTGAAGTAAATATATTTTATTTAAAATTTTCATTGCATTTGCGAGGTTTCTATCGAAATATTTTTTTATTTTTACAATGTATGAGTACTTTATGCACGGTCGAATTTCAGGTAAAGCAGGGCAAAAAAGCAGATTTTTGGATGTGTATACTGAACTTGTTTTTCCAAATATTAATATTATATTTCGATTGAAATCTAGAAATAGTGCACAAGATATCTGTTAGTTCAAAAGTTTTCAAGAAAGATCACTTATAACGCCATAATTACGTACTAGCGTTAGTATTAAAAAGTTAAACGGGAATGCTGCTCTTAAGTCCTACACTGCACATTTTCGTTATAAATATCCACTATACATTATTCTTCTGAGAAATTTACTGAATTCCATCCGAAAACAATTGACATTGCGTAAGTTTCCTTTGATCTGCGCTCGGTCTTGACCGGTCCCTCGGAGGATGGCCCTCGTTTTATCAAATTGGACGTGAAATTGAATTATTCATGTTATTAATGTTGATCTCCGGCTATAGTCGGATTATAATTCGATTAATAGACGGTTGGCTTTATGATGTGGTCATAAATACAAATCCTGAAAGTGGTATTAGGATTTCAAATTATGTATTTTATCTTTTACAATATGTATCACTTTTTAATGAGTTTCTCTTGGCTTTTCTGCTTAGCAGAACAACCTTTGCTGAAACGCGAAAAGAAACGAAGAAACCTTAACGCTAGTACCGCCAGCATTGTGGCACTCCCCGTTTAAGTATCGGAAATATACCTACATTATTACTATGCGAGCGGCGACCACTCCGGAGAGGAAAATTCAGTTATATGAATCGTTTGTCCAGAGTAATAAGAATAAAATTGCTTTGTAATGAATATGTAGGTATCTAAACGAAAAGGTGCTAAATTCTGAGCTAAATTCAACTATAGAGGTATAGCTAACCCCATTGAGTATATATTTCTTTGAATTCTTTGCTGAGTGAGAATTCTGTACGTGAGTACTAGTACTTCATTCTGTGGTACCGGTAGTATTAGTAGGGGGTAGGCCCAGAACAAGGTGGCGGGACGACTTAAACAGATTTTTATGTGGATGGCAAAAGTTCGCAGAAGATTCAAAGGTTCAAATGTTTATTCAGTAATCAGACCTTTACAGGAACTTTTACATGTCAATAAGTAAAATTTATGTTACTTGTAAAGTATATTAAAATTTTATTTATTTTTTAAGAAAAGCTACTGATACCAGCGCTTCGTAACGATCACTGCTGAGAAGAAACGCCGAAAGAAACTCATTTTCACAGTATTGGTCGCCTACTCGCCAGAAGGGCTTAGTCATATTATTATTATTGTCTTTTAATTAATAAATACTTATAATATAATACAATGTTGACACATTATAACATGTAATGCTTGCGAACAAGTAAACAAACATAAATTGCGTGAGCAAAGAAAGAGACGAGTTGAAAAATAAGGGGGAGGCCTTTGCCCAACAGTGGAATACAATAGGCTAAAAAATAAAATAAAGTATCTTTCTTAAAAGGAAATTAACGTTTGATCATATTTCCATACAACAGTCCCTAGATTCCTCACCGGAATCTGCCTGTACAGCAATGATTTTTTCCAAAATATCTTTGAAAAAATTAGCATGTTCCTATGTTTTCGTATTTTTATTTTCATAATTTGATTATTAAAAAGGGATACGAATCATTATCCTAAAAAGTGGTAAGATTTTCCACTGTCTTCCAACATCTATCAAACAAATTCGCCTAGATTATATAACAAAAAGAAAACAGAAACACACCCATAGTCTTTCTTCAATTTATTATACATATAACAAAAGAATTTCTTTTTAGGGACATGTTACACTGATTGAGCTGGCCCCAAAGTAATTTCGAGACTTGTGTTATGGGATACTAACTCAACGATACTATATTTTATAACATATACATATATAGATAAACATCCAAGACCCAGGACAATTTGACAAAGACCATTTTCCAACTTGCCCTGACCGGGGATCGAACCCGGGACCTCTGGGAGGCGGATTAGCATGGTGACCACTACGCTACGGAGGTCGTCAATTAATATCGGTTAAGATTTAAAGGAGAAATCGGGGGACTACGAAACGTTGATTTTGTATACTTTTCTTTAGTTATTTTCGGTCCGAGCTGCAGCTGCCTCTACCGCACGTCACGTCCAGGGTTCAGGCACAAAGCGACAGTGATAGATTTTACTAATACCTTTTTTCAATTCCCTAAACTTATCAATTTCAAATGAGGAAGCCACCAAACTTTACTCTTCACCTTAAAAGACATTCTGTAAAACGTAAACAAAATGGCACAAGCGTCAAAACTGTTATATTACACAAAGTCCGGATTAAATGTACACACTCGTGTCCGGAAACCGGACGTCCGGCGTCCGGCGCGGGCGGTCGGACAGTAATCTAGTGGCTACATAGGCTCCCGGGGGAGCGGGCTTGTACAGAATTCCAATTCTAAATGTACAGGAATCAAATTATTTGAAGACGTGGATTGGAGTCTGGTTTAAATCTGAATTGAGTATTCACATGGAGATACTCATAGGATTTCTTGCTACAGAAAACGTGAAAATTCAGTTGGAGCAATTTCATATAAAGACCAACCCTCTTATTCATAAAAAATTACAAACATTTGCTAAACCTATTTTAGTTAAAATATGTTTTGTCCCTTTCACTCCTTTCAATATTTGACTTTGCAAGAGCGAGACAAAACATATTTTTACTAAAACAGGTTTAGCAACAGTTTGTACTTTTTTTATGAATATGAGGGCAGGTAAATAACAAATATATACGGACAGATCACACAGATTGAGCTAGCCCCAAAATTAGTTCGAGACTTGTGTTGTGGTAAACTAAATCAACGATACTATATTTTCCAACTTCCAAGACCCAGGTCAATCTGAAAAAGATCATTTTCCATCTTTTGACCGGAGATCGAACCCGGGACCTCCGGTGTGACTGCGTGGCATGATGACCACTAGTTCACAGAGATCGTCCGGTCACCGGTTCATGTCCCCGCTCACGTCATATTTCTTCACCATAACTTATTAAATTTCATCATTCAGTCTGAGTACTGCCGTATTGCATCTTTATACAGTTTTAGATATTATAATATATGTATTTATCTGTACAAATATATATGTATGTATTTATTTATATTTATATATGTACTTTTAAACTTATAAATGACAAAGTATTTATTTTGGGTGGTGTCAATATTAACAGTTAATATAAAACTAAAATTAACTTACATACTAAAAATAAATTACATACAAACATAGTCGTACTGTTGTAAATAAAAAATATCCCTTAAATCTTTCCCCTGCGGAAGAGTGCCCAGAAAGCTGGCAGAATTGCCACGTTGTATGGCAATACTTATTCTTTGAGCGAAGTATTTACCAGCCCCCTGGTACTTGTACTTGTTATTATTTAAGTAAGCATTGTATTTTAATCGTGTACACTTCGTCTGCTGACGTTTCTTTATATTATCTCCATCCATTGGTTGTCTGGAAGAAATTGCTTTTAGCGATAAGACCACCCGTTGCACATTTAAATATCTTTTCATACAGAAAAGACATTTAAATGTACATATTTTAATAATTTAATAATTGTAATTTCTTTGGTGTACAATAAAGTACTACCTAACATAACATTAAACGATTTGGTAGTCCAAAATTCTTTTTCTCTCGCCTACACTAAACTGCATTCTATTATTTGCTAAAATATTCCTCGCAACAGTTCACACACTGAAACGGCGACACCCATCTTGAAACCGGCGTGCTTGCCAAATAACATTATGGCCGCGAAATAAAACGCACCACAATGAGTGTTGCCAGCTACAGAGCTAACCTATTTAGTGTTGCCAACCGCATTGGCTCGCAGTGTTGGCAGCATTTCACGTTCACTGCCCATGTCGCTTACCTGAAAACGAGAATGGTTTTTGTCAAAATTGGATAGGTAACAAAATACATTAGGGTATTGAAATATTTACGGTAGGCGGCCCTTCCCTACGGCTCTGTCGTCAACGCGAGCATAGTTCTAAAAGCTTGTTTTTTTTTTATCCAGGGCAATGCTAGAAAAAAAGACGAACCAAAATGAGAGAGATAGCGCCTTAGGGCACGGTTTGCACTGTATTGAATGATATTAGTATTATTATTTACTATCTATTGAACGAATATTAACTATTCATAGGGTGCGGAAATTTCATAAAACTTGTTCCAGGATATACGTTTTTGTCAGTAAGCCTTACCAGTTTGTGAAATAAATGTTTTTTATTTAAAAATTTATCACATTTACGAGGTTTCTATTGATTTTTATTTATTTTTACAATTTACGAGTACTTTATGAACGGTCAAAGTTCAGGTAAAATTTGTGCAAAAAATCAAATTTTTGGAGGCGTATACTGAACTTGTTTTTCCAAATATTCATTTTTTATTTCGATAGAAACCTAGAAATAGTGCACAAGATATCTGTTAGTTCAAAAGTTTTCAAGAAAAATCATTTACAACGTTATAATCGCGTACGAGCGTTTGAATGAAAAGTAAGACGGGAAGGCAGCTCTTAAGACAGATGAGTCATAGTGTATGTTATCAGCGTTAGCTCGCGAGACTGGTCGGCAACAGTTGGTAACGTCGCGCGACGGTCGCCAACTGTCAGTGCTGTCGCGAACTGTCGCGGTTGCTGACAGTCGGTGACTGTTGTCGACCGTCGTCGTTTTCCAACTTGCCCTGGCTAGATGTCGAACTCAGAAACTCCTTTTAGACCCCGTTATCTTGTCGCACAGACGTCACATTTTTGTGGGAATTTAATCATTTAATTTATCGATATATTATAATTTAGTTACACCGACGATGTAGATTGTATACAGTTTATTTGTAATTATTATGGGAAATTATGATTATCATAACTGACAAACGCCCGTATTTTTATAATTTTTTACCAGAGGATTTTATGTATCCCATTATTTTTTTTATCACAGTTTTATCAGTTAGTACTGATTATCTTTGACTCACTTTCAGATATATATAATATAACTCAAGTACGTACAATGAATAAATACTATCGATACATATTTTAATAGTCTATAAATTAAATGCATCAATCTCTACAAGAAAGTATTGTCAATGCGACAACAAAACAAGATTTTTTTTATTACTGGCAGTGGCAGGTTATTTTATATTACAGGCATACAAAGGTTATTTTAAAGAAGAAAAAGATCCTTCTTTTTGCTTAAAAATCCTTCGAGTTACTACACTTTTTCCAAAAAATTTTGTCGATAACAAGCGAGTCTTGGCCTCAAATAACTTTAGACTTCACATTTATATCGCTTTATTAATTAAATTCCTATTAACAAAATGAATGGACTGCAATGCTTTTTAAAAAAATCGTCCTTTCGATAAATGGGACCTCTTTAGTGAATTAAATCGCGAACAGTTCCGCGGGGAAGTTGGTTAAGTTGTTAAGCTGACGGGTTTAGGGGATTAGGGACAGGGTGACAGGGCGACTACTGCGGTAAGTTGCTTAGTCAAAATGGGTCACGTTCTGAAGGAGTTGATCATTTTTGGTGTGTTTTAATATCTTTAGAGAAAATGTTAATTATATTACTTTTATAAAAAATGTTTTTACTTAGCAACAAACTTTAGTTTTATTTAGTTTTCTTTTTTTTATACTCTGCATTTTGGCAAGTAAAAAAATAGACAAAAAGTACTTAAATAAAAAAAATACTCATAAAATCAAAAATTTATTCAAAAATATGGAAGGATTTTTTATTCATTTATATATAAATCAACAACAACATGGATTCCAACAGACGGAGTAAGGTTCAGAGGAAAACCTAGGATGAGATGGAGGGACGAGTTGTCCGCTTTTGCCAAGGAATGGAGTAAAACAGCTAAGAAGTAATTGGAAACAAAGAGGGGAGGCTTTTGCCCAACAATGGGATTTAAACGGCTAAAAAAATATGTAAATGTTCAGCCGTGTATATTTTAATTTAGTTTAAACTCACCTTACCTTTTCTTTTTAATTTAACTAGTCTAACCGTATCTATTAAACAAGTAAAACTTGGAATTGAATCATTGAAATCAACAAAGACATCTAAAAGTCTAATTAAAATGTAATAAAAAAGCATCTGAGGTTGCTTTTTTATTACATTTTAATTAGACAAGTAATTATTACAAAAACAAAAAACCCGACTGCCTTTTTTTTTGTTTTGATTTACAAAGTGTCACTCTCATAGTAAATACAAATCTAACGACTCTTCTCAAGCTAAAATCCATCGAGGCGTTCAGGCTGCAGAGCGTGCCAATCAATTATACATACATACATACTCTCGAAAAACATATTCCTCCTTCTGGCGTAGTCGGGTAAAAATATCGAACTCCACAATTATCTTTAAATAAAACTGAATTAAACCTAACGAGGCGGGACTTGAATAAGCTGTGATGTGCCGCTTAAGGCCGCTTGCGATAAATCAGCTGCACTCCTAACGAATGCCGCTTATTGGTCGTCAAAGAAAGCGAGCTTCTTTTATTATTGTTCCGTTTCTTCTCTAAAGGATGCCGCGAAACGAGCGGATTTATGTAAGGAGCGAAAGAAAAATTAAATAAATAGATTACGACAAATTTTACTGATTGAGTAAGCCTCAAGGTAAGTTTTAAAGTGTGTGTGCATTGAGTGGGCCCCTTTTAGAAATTATTATTAAAGAATGATTAAAGGGTCTAAACCATTGTAAAAAATCTTACAATTTGTAAAATTATTACACCCAAAATAAATGTGGGCTCACTCAGTTCTGATAAAAGGGTGACCGGATCTTCATATATAATAAATTTACGAGTGTCCTAGATTTAGTAAAAGCTCTCTAAAGTTAGGGTCTTTCAATTTTAAATTGTCAAAGACCGTAATTAAAGAAAATACAAATGATTCCTTGTGCTCACTCAAATCATCAAGATATAATATTATAGGACCGATATTCCTATGAACCGTGTACAAAACCGCATTTCATTGTATGTCTTATTTACTCGTATTTAAGTCAAAATTGAATAGGATATTATATCATTTTAAATAAACCCCTAGTGTTAGTATTATTTTTTACAGTTGCTCACTCATTCTTCTCATTTTCTTAAGGTAAAAATACATTAAATTGTTGGATAAGTAAATACTAACTAACTACTAACACTAACTTCAGAGAGTTTTTACTAAAACTAGGACACTCGTAAACTTATTATATACGAAGATCCGGCCACCCTTTTATGAGAACTGAGTGAGTTCACATTTAACTATTTAATTTATCTTAGGTGTGATAGTTTTACAAATTGTAAGATCGGCTTTACAATTGTTTTAGACCCTTAACTAATTTTTAAATAAATATTTATTAATTTCAAAAGGGGGCTTAATCAATGCACCCGCACACTAAGTTTTAAATTTTTGTTATGGGATGATAACTTATCAATACTATTCATAATAAACACATTCATTTCATAATAAATACTTATGTCGTCGTATGTACGTATACGTCGTTCATAGATAAATTTGGAAAAGCCATTTTACAATCCTGGCTGGGGATCGAACTCAGAACGTCCTAGTTGCGGACTAAAGTGTTACCATTACGCCACGGAGGTCATTATGACAAAAATGTTTAATTTTTATGCCTGACGCGAAAAACTATTTATTATTTGTGTTCGAGCAATGCTCGCTCATTTCGGCTGCACGCGGCCACATACTATGTAGGTCGCGTATCAGCTGTTTTTACCTTACATTTTACATCTATTAAATAGCAACAATTGAGACAATATCGAGTGGCGATCGAGAAAAGACCCGTCACACCCAACTCTACACCATGTATTATACAGTAAACAGTTTCTACGTGACGTGATCTTGTGTCTCCATTACATCAAACATCCTCAACATCATCATCTCTTTATGTATGATGCGGGCCTAGGTGACAACCGAAGCCTGCGCCGTACAATTTGTTTTTTTGTAATATTAGAAACACACTCTAAGATAGAGAGCCGTTTTTGCAAAGCCCTATTTTATCTTCATACCGAGCATCAGGCAGGCCATATGCCTGACATCATACAATATAAAAAACAAATTTCGCTTTCAGTCTGAAAGCCACGAACGTGAGCTTCGCTCTAGTCATTCTCTTCTTCTTCACCTTCCTTTATTTCGCTCAAGTTTTATGACTAACTCTTTTACTGTTCAGGCTACGCGTCTCTGGAATGCCTTACCCGAAGACATCAAAAGTATCACGAACGGGACCTGTTCAAGAAAAAAGTCCACATGCACCTTTTTGAAAGTTTGATGCAGCAGAACTAATCATTATCTTAAATTATTTTGTTTTATATTATGTATTTATGTATGTGTATGTATATATTAATAAAATATATGTATTTATATATGTGTATTGTATGTGTATGTTTATAATATACATATATCTATAATATAGTTATATCTTTAAGCGCCTATAGCTCACAAATTTATTTCTGTTTTTCCTTAAGGCTGACTGGTAGAGAATGCATTAGCATTAAGTCCACCTTTTGTACCTTTTTGGTCAATAAAGATTTAATAATAATAATAAAAATAAAATCTCTCTGTTTCGTGGCTCCATCTCGACGCTCGTTAGCGATCTTCTATGCAACAATTACGATTCGTGGTTCATTCGTTCCTTACAATATTTTTTATTTTATTTCGTCTTCTTCCGCGCCGCTGCCTCAGCGAGCTTTCACGAGCTTCCCCGAGCTTCCACGAGCTTTCTAAGCGGGGCCGATTCTTTTCAAAGTAATTGGACGGCAATTCCTATTGTCTGGTAACGGCTCGGTTCTGCTTCGCACTGATTTTTATGCGTTTTATTTTTGCGTTAAATTTCTAAAATATGATTGAAGAAATGTGAATTGATGTTTTTTCTCTTTTATAAAGTCGCTGACTTATACGATGACAACTCGTCACTTTTACATTGTATTCTTTGACACTAATCGATGTACTAGCTGCTTTTTTATTAACGCAGAACATAAAAGCTCGAAAAATAAAAAAGCGAAAATCCGAATCATGTTAAGGGGTTTTTGGGAGTCCAGTGCTGCTCCATATTTTTGGTAAAATTTTAAGTAATATCTCCGTGAACAAATAATTTATTTCAAATAGGGGCAGCATGGACCCTGAAAAATTCATGTATCCCCTTAAAAGTATGCAGCTAGCTACACATTATTTCTATTCCCTTTTCGCCCACTATCACACCGACAGCAGTCTTTAGGTTTCACAACTTCAGACTCCGTCTATGGTCAGGTAAAGAAGGGATAGTGTATTTAATAATATCGTCAATGTAAACATGTCATAATAAAGCAATCGTTGTTTGCCCATGCTAAATTAGGCTGAGTCAAAGGCTGCAGGCTTCGACGGAGCGGGCAGCGACAAAAGGCCTAATTTGCATAAAATTGACAAAGGTTCGCGACTTGCTCGAGGAGGTACGAGATGCGGGTAGGGTTGCGTACACGAGTAAAGAATCCTTTTGTTGAGACTGTGTTTTAAAACCTCGATGAATATGGGATATGTTATAAGTTCGATGTGTGAGATATTAATGAACCAATGTTCTTAATGTCTCACAGTTGCTAGGTGAAGATAAATTTATACAACTGAAAAAGGAACAAGATAATATGCGTATAATACCCGGCACGTAAGTTGAACAAAAATGGCGGCCGTCGGCGCATGTTTAATTGGAGATAAAAGGGTTAAAACAGATTTTTTGGTCTTTCTTCAAAGCTGAAATCATTTCTATCTGAAGTTCGGATAGAAATGTTATAGAAATGTGATTCTAAACGGACAAACAACGTATAACAACGAACGCCATTATTGTTTAACTTACGTGCGGGGTGTTGTATATAGGAGCCATATACTGCTAACAATGTATATACTTTTTAAATTTGCTTATCAAGACCTATAATTTGATACTCAACTCGATATAGATGCAAGTTAGTATTTTAAAGAAATATTTTTTACATAAGCTTTTATCCAAAGTGCTACTCAAGACGAATCAAACGAGCCCAAACTTGATGGGGTTTCGTTGATTCATTAATTAGTTCCTATGGCTACCTTCCAGCTCCATCATCAGATCAGCTCCTCTCTGTCATCTTAATATTGCATGGCCTCGCAATATACGTATGCGTGCAAAATTTCAACTCAATCAAAAATCGGAAAGTGGGTCAAATTTAACTAGCAAGATTTGATTACAGACAGACTTCTGTCTGTCTGTAATCAAATCTTGCTAGTTATAAAAGCTTGTTATAAAAGACAGTAATAAAAGCTTGTTACAAAAAAATATTTTTTACTCTCACTTTTTTGATTGTAAGAATCGTTAAATACCATTTTTGCATATTGTAGCCTATGTCACCTGGAAGTGGACAATAATGATGAATCGTTTGACACATCATTTATGAAAATTGGACAAGCGATTAGGATGCTATGGTGGAATAGCATACATACCCACACATACATACATACACACATACATACGTACATACATTTTCATAGAAATCCTTCTTGGCTTTGCTGTAGTCGGGTAAAACAGTGTTTTCGGCCAACCAGTCTTCGAAGTATAATTTCTGAACCGACCAATGGCGAACGGTAATTTGGAAAAATGCGGTGAACTCACTTATATAAGAAGTTTGGTGTCCCGATGTACATACATCGGGCGCATTGCTAGCGCTTTCGCAAGTTAAGCAACTCCGGGGGTGGTCGAATTGAAATCCTCGAGCTTTTCTGTTTTGGAAGGCACGTTAAGCCGTTGGTCCCGGCTGTCATCAATGTATGACAGTCGTCAAATTTCAGAGGTCCCGGATTCGATGCCCGGTCAGGGCAAATTGGAAAATGGCATTTTTCAAATTGTCCTGGATCTTGGATGTTTATCTATATATGTATTTGTATTAAAATATAGTATCGTTGAGTTAGTATCCCATAACACAAGTTTCGAACTTACTTTGGGGCTAGCTCAATCAGTGCTATTCCTCCCTGTACATTTATATATTTTTTTTAAATTATGTCAGATGATTTATACTCGGCGCAAACGGGCCACCACAAATCCCGCCCACCGACCACTTTCCTGTAGTTTTTAACCCCCGACAAAAAAGTGGGGTGTTATAAGTTTGACGCTAACATCTGTCTATCTGTCAGTTGGTCTGTCTGCGTGTCTGTCTGTTTGACGAAAATCGATTCAGACAATTGAAAGTTGGGATTTGTAATTTACCTGGAAAACAATAGATGGCGCTACGGGTTAGAATATTATGTAGTTCCGCCACTTACCACTAGATGGTGTCATCTGGGGTTTTTAATTTGCCTGCAAATCAACTTGTCTTAAATTTTGTATGGACTAACTACATATGGTGATGCTGGTGGTGGCTCCTCAATTAGAAGGATGATAATAAGTGGTCGGTGGCCCGTTTGCCGTGAGCTTAAAGGTATCTTAAAAAATCTGACAGCAGTGTTAGCTACTTAGGGTTGGGACTCATTTGGCAGCACGGAAAACAGCATTTTTCTATGCTGCTATTCTTATCTGTCGCTTAGAACCGTCATTTGCTAGAGCGAGAGAGAGTGAGTGCTTTTCCGTTCTGCTAAATAAAATCCAAACTCTCGTACACACGAAAAACATAAACAATGAAATCAAACAACAATAATAAAAATAATTATCACATTGGCACAACAAAGTTCGACAAAGGCTTAAAACGAACTTTTAGGGACCTTTAAAAAGAAAACTTTCAAGAACTTCATTGAAATATGAATATTGAGTTACTCAAGAAGCAAGTTTAACTCTTTGTGCGAGCCCGGTGGGCCGGAGATAAAATTGTTCGTCCGATATAACTCCTAGTCTTGGGATTGTTGATATCTCGCTGAAGCCATTCCAAAGGCTTTTGTTATTGATAGCATTGAACATTTGCGAGAAATTATTACTTGGAAAGAGTGATGAGATGATTTTAGATGAAGCGAAAGAGGTCAGTCAGGATCGTAGCAAGTGGAGGTCCATAGTCTCTGCCTACCCCTGTGAGAAACCGGCGTGATGATATGTATGTATGTTAATTCACTTATTTATGTTAATTTATTTATGTATGTTGATTTACTTAACCCTTTGTGTGCCGAAATACCAGCCACAATAATATAACAAGTTTATTTACTAGGCAAATTTAAAAAAAAAAAAGTTTTTCGGAAATGCCATCTAGTGATGAATAGCGGAACTACCAATACGACTTGATATCTGTAGCGCCATCTATTATATGCTAGAGAAAGCCGTGACTTTCAAGCATTAACCCCCATTAACCGCTAATGTTTCATCAAACATAGCTGAGAATCACGGCAAGGTAACTTTGCCTTGAAATCGGTCCATCCATGCCAGCGCTACGATAACAGAAAAACAGACAGACCTATAGACATTAGCCTCAAATATAACACGTTCTTTTTTTGTCAGGGTTAACTATGCCTTTTCGCGTTTATCTACGCTTCTGAAAAAGAGAGTTTAAAATATTTAATTTAAACTTGCCTTCTTTACTAGTATATGACTAAATATGTATAGATTGATATTTTGTCTAGTTTCTTGGCAAAGCCCTACCAGGTTTTTTTTATATCGAAACTCTGTCGAAAGCAAAGGCTAGCTCTCCCTTAAATTTATAATCAATTTTCAAACATGTTCGTTCTTGTCGGTGGAATATTTTCCATGTCTTCCTGATTTTGGCTAAATGCCTCCCTCCCTTTACGACACGACTTTTGCCTTTTCTTTTACTTCATCCATGAACGACCTTCTTGGTCTTCGTTTTCCTCTTTTGGCTTCCACCTTTCCTTCCACGATGTTTGTCATGAAGTTGTCACTGTTGGCAACGCCACAAAAAATTATGAAAAATATTGTCAACTTGGCGTTTTGTGTTACTTTTACGTGTTTTATAGGGGTAACACAGGCCTAGTAGGCCTGTGTCACTCCCCGTTTAGGTATCGAAAATATACCTACATTATTAGTAAGCGCGGGCCGACCATTCGAAGGGGAAAATTCAGTTACATGAATCATTTGTCCAGGGTAGTAAGAATGAAATTGGCTTGCAATGGATGTCTAAGTATCTAAACGAAGAGGTGAGGAGTTCTGACGCGAGCTACATTAAACCATAGCGCTAACCACATTAAGTAGATATTTCTTTGAATTTCTTTTCGGAGTAAGACTTCTGTACTCTCTCACTCTGACTTCGTGTCTATGTACGGTTGTTAGCTCGTATAAGACCACCCATTGTGCGTATGTATTTTCAATTGTAAAACGTTAAAACTTTATTTTTATGCTTTTTTTTGTATACACATGTATCACAAAAAAAATAACAAATTAGTCTTAAGAACCAAGTTTCATATATATACAGTCCAAGCTTTATACAGTCATTTCTTACTAATTATAAAGTAAATAAAATAGTAGTTTATGATACAAATGTGGTAAGTTGTTCATTACAGTCAAGGCGGGTTGACTCACAAGCGGGCGAAGCCCGCACTTGTGTCTATGGAGCTGAGACTTGTGATGAACAATACACACGTGTGCCATACTACGTTTTTCAACACATTAGTGAGGAAAACAAATCTTCAATAATAAAGCACTTCACTTAAACTTACAATAAATATATTTAAAGAAAATTAGTAATACGGCGCACTTAGATTTTCTTCTTCAGGCGCATTTCGCGCATGCGCGAATCTGTAGTGATACAAGAGACATAGAAATCAATCCACTAACAGCCCAAAAGATTATTTTAAAAATGTTATTTTATATAAATAGGGCAGATGTATAAATTCATTTTAGTGATGTTAAAAGTATTTTAATTAATATATAAAATGGAATAATTTGAGTAAAACAAGGTTTTGGTATGAGTCTAGGCTGGCTGCGTGTAGAGATTATATGTTTCAAAAATAATATTCGATATTTTGGATTTATAGAAACTTATTCTTAAAACATTTAAAAAATACTTTACCGCACTTGTGCCGTTAGTAATATTTACCGCACGATTTCGAATGAGTGCGTAATGATGGCATTACATAAGTAAAATCAGTGTGGTAAATAGCACTTTCCGAGCTAATGTGTTGAAAATAACTTTTAAATAATATTTGACAACTACTTAGTTAATATTATTCGCTTATTCCAAGTAAATTTACATACAAAGCACGTTGACAAATGAGAGTACTTCAAAAATTTACGAATCCTTTAATTACTTTTTTTGCTTGAACTTTTTATTGGATTGAGTTTTACAGCGCCGTTATTTTTTTACGAGTGATGTTAATTTTATTATTCTAATCTCTAGTGCTGTGAAAACAGCGTTTTTATTAGTCTCGAGATATTTTTTGTACGTTCCAACTTAGACGGGAGGTATGAATACACTAAAAGTCTGTGAATAACTTAAAAGTTCAGTTATTCTAGAATTAACATGAAATATTATTCCTTAAACTGAATGTTTTATGAAAATGTCCTAGTC
This sequence comes from Acrobasis suavella, assembly GCA_943193695.1. Lineage (NCBI taxonomy): Eukaryota > Metazoa > Arthropoda > Insecta > Lepidoptera > Pyralidae > Acrobasis > Acrobasis suavella. The sequence continues at coordinate 14,159,653 of OW971952.1, forward strand.
ATTTTAACTGAGATTTGAATACACAAGTATTCTAGTTTATTTAATATACCGAAATGATAAATGTTAAAAAGAAACTGAAGTTGGATTGTCTCTGCATTTCTAAAATATATAATAATACCGAATCAAAAAAAAAGATTATGTATTTAACACACCGGTGACAATAAAACATAAATAAACGAAACGAAATGTATATTTTGTAATATACACGCTGACTTTCCATTTCAAAACCAATGTTTGAAAAAAAGAATGTCATGTAGTAAATACTACTCTATCCATGTACGTAATCCAAATTTGTGTATGACATAAGATAAAAAAGTTGTGAAAATGATTTTCGATCGAGACCACGTAGTTACGCCCGTTTATAACTGACGCGTGACCCCAATAAACTCAAAATCTAGCCGGCCGGTGGTGCTACTAATTGATCTCACGATTTCACTTTCGAGTTTTACTCAAACATATTTTGTTTCTTAATTTTTATTTTTACTAGCTAATTAGGTCTTCTAACGATCCTTATGAAGTGGCATTCAGCTCCAAAACCAATGAAAAATCACCGTGTATATATGTTTGACAAATAGATGTATCTTTTTATATAGCCAAGTAGATTTCTTCTTTTATATGTTGTTCCTTTTAATTAGATAAACGTGTATTTTGAGCGCCTTCATGCTTAGGAGTCTTCTTACACAAAAATATTGCAATCCAATTCAACGAAATTTATCATAAATAAATAATAAATATATAGGGACAAATAACACAGATTGAGCTAGCCCCAAAGTAAGTTCGAGACTTGTGTTATTAGATACTATCTATACTAACGATGCTATATAATGTCTTTAGAGTTCTATGTCTTTGTCCCAGGGGTTAGTTAAAAGATAAAAAACAAAAACCGAAGTAAACAAAAATATAAGTACTGAACAAAATTCTTACTCCAAGCACCTTCCCACTCATTTCAGTAAAACAGCCAATTGCCTAAAATATGTTAGTCCAACTTTCTTTCCACCCTCGGGAACTTTGCACATATTTTATATTTACCGAGGCTTAACTGCAATTTCGATTTCCTCCCGGAAGAAAGCGAGGGGGGGTCGGTCCTGCCCGCAGGACATAGTGCACACAAAATAACGAGAGACGAGAAATTAAGGTCACATGCTTACATTTATGTACATAATGTAACGGAGAAGGCAACGACAAACCACTCTATTATCTCTGCCAATAAGAATTATTGGGTGCATTTCTTAACACACAATGACACCGACAAGAGGCTTGGCTCTTAAATTTAGACACGCACATAGCCTGTTGCCCATGGAGGTATGGAAAGACTATGGATCTACACTTACCAAGATCCTTCCAAACCTGTTTCGCTTCATCTACATTATAATAAATACTATAAATATTAAAGTATTGATAAGGCCCATAGGCTGGCAAGCGAAGGGTGGGACACCCACCCACAAGATGGTCAGACGACCTGACCAGAGTCGCTGGAAAGCGCTGGATACAGAGCATCTCCCACCTGGTAGAGACCTCCCCTGGTCAGTCTGGAAGTCTCTCAATAGACTCCGGGCTGGTGTTGGGAGATGTCGAGAAAACCAAGTTAGGTGGCGTCACACTGATAACGTCCTATGCGACTGCGGTGCCATTCAGTCGATGGACCACCTTCTATCGTGTCCGAATTGCCCTACGTCGTGTATTGAGGACTTAAATGAGGCTAACGACAGAGGGATCGCCGTGGCCACATATTGGTCAAATGTCATTTGAATTAGAAACTATACTGGAACCATTTTGACTCGACAAGAAGAAGCTGGATACAGGCCGCTCTTTATCGGTCGTTTTGGAAATCTTTGGGAGAGGACTATGTCCAGCAGAGGACGTTATGCGGCTGAAATGATGATGATGATGGCCCATATACACGGTGCAAGTTTCTTGCATCTTGCATATAATTAAATTAAAGCAATAGACAACTTGCGTACACAAAATGTCAGCCATTTAAATCTTTTATTGCCAATAAACTTGCACCGTCTAAATACCTATGCTTTAGAGAAGTACTTAGATGGCAACACCTAATTTTTTGGCCACCCTTTGGTTGACTCGCAAAAAAAATCTTTGCCATTCATATTTTATGAAGAACACCTAACTTGTGTTAGATATGTTATTAATCTCATTTATTTTTTAAATAATTTGTGCTATATGCTTAGTTATTTGTCAGTGAGTTTATAGTTTACGGATAGTCAATTGATCTAAAGACGCAAGTAGCTCCCTCTAGCGTGCTTTGTTTACGTCACATCACTATAAAGGTGAGCGACGTTTAATTTTGAATTAGTCTCATAAAGGCTCATACTCGGGAAATAACTTATTATCTTTTTTTTTATTTATTTACAAAATTCATGTACACAAAATACAAAAATAGGAACGAACAAAGTAAGAACATTGAGTACATAGGTACTGCTTATTTCATAAGAAATCTCTTCCAGCAGACCCAGGACAGGAAAAGAGAAGAAAACAGGTAATAGCAGGCGTGTACAAAATAGACTCAAATACAAATACATAAAATAGGTACTTATCTAAAAGTTTAAACATACACATACATATTATATAATACATAAACTAAAAAATACCTAACTATAAATCTAAATAAATAAAATTATATATAAGTTAAGAATAAATATACCTATATACTATATACCATTCATTATGTTAAGGAAAGATAATACTCTTTTACTTGCTTCCTAAAAACAGAAAATGATTTGGAGTCTCGTATAGTATGTGGTAGTGAGTTCCATAATTTCACCGCTTGTACAGAGAAGGAGTGGGAATAGCACGCAGAAGTATAGTCTTCTAAGTACGGTTCTAAGGTGGGACCTACAGAGCACATTAGACGGACGGGCAAAATTTATTTCGTATTTTTGTTTAATTTCATGATTGTGAATTGATAATTATTTCCATTTGTGTAGGGCTTCAGAAGTCGTGCTATTTTATTGGAATTCTTTTTCAAACCAGATATACTTATAGTCTTTTGGTTTAATTCTTACCACCTAGGAGATATATGATGACTTACAATGACTTTACCTTGAGACTGTAAGCCCAGGTTAACACTGAGTAGCTGTGTGGGCGGGAGGGACAAATAAAGCTTCTTGGGAACGGGTGCTGCCGGGAAAATGTAAAAAAATCGAATCCGGGTCGATTTTTTGACTACTTAGTATTTCTTCTCATTACGTAATTTATGTTTGTTAACCCATTCGCAAGCATTACATGTTATAATGTATCAACATTGTATTATATCAATAGTATTTATTATTTATAAAAGACATAATAATACAAAGCCCTTCTGGTGAGTAGGCGACCAATACTGTGAATATGAGTTTCTTTCGGCATTTCTTCTCAGCAGTGATTGTTACGAAACGCTGGTATCGGTAGCTTTTCTTTAAAATAAATTAAATTTCAATATAAACTAACGGTAATGTAAATTATTCTAATTGACGTGTAAAAGTGCCTGGTAAAGGTCTAATTACTGAATATACATTTGAATTTTGAATTCTTAGGCAGTGTTTCACCGGTCTGTGCAGGACGGGGGCCAGACTTTACCGTCAATTTTTTTACTTTTTTGTGCCTTATTTTCGGCTAGCTTTTACTCGAACGTTCATTATTCGTTAACTTTTCTCGCTCGTTTTTATTGAGCTCCACTTCTGTACTATCCATATTGTACAGCATACATAATTAAGGACACTCTTGTATGGACTTATTGTGTGGTTAGTTCACTCTATTTCGGTTTCGCGGACCTTTGTTGGAGGAGCGAATGTTTAGTTGCGAATTTACATTTGTGTTACCTGAGAGTGTGTGGTGGAGTGCGGGTCATGATATCTCTGCGAGAGTGGGGAATTAAGGGGTTTCTTTTACATATTTGATGACCTCCATGGCGTAATGGTTTACCTGTTCCTTTACTTGGTTGCTGCAACGTGTACTTAGTTGACACTTAATATCTTTTTTACACAGTGTTGAAAGAACACAGTCTTTTTACTACTTACGACATAGGTACCTATATTTTTAACACCCTTTACAAAAAAGAGGGGTGTTATGTTTGACGCTAATGTCTGTCGGTCTGTTTTTCTGTATATATGTGTGTACGATGGACCGATTTCGATGAGGTTTTATTTACGTGAAAGCAAGTTTTCTTGCGGTGGTTCTTAGTTATGTTTGTTGAAAATTGGTTGAGCCGTTAAAAGTATATTGGGGTTACGCTTGAAAGTCAGGGCTTTGATAAAAAAATAAATGGCGCTACGGATATCCATCTAGTAATTAATAGTGAAACAACCGATACGACTTCGGTAGTTCTGCTACTCATCACTAGATGGTGTTTTTGATAATGAGAGGTTTTTTTAATTTGCCTAAGAATAAAATTTTTATTACTGATTTTTTATTCAGTAGGCGGGGGACAGGTCTACCTGATTAAGAAAACTATTGATTTATGGTGAACTAAATGTACGCTTAAAATAGTTCCTGCTTTTTTTACCGATTTTAATAAAAAGGAGGTTCTCAATAATTTGTGGGAATCTTATATTTGTAAGACATTATTATGCATTTAAATGTTTAAAGAAGTCGAACAACACCAGTAAAATTTTTAAAAATCCGCCTGTTTAGAGTTTTACCCGCATCTCAATCGAAAAGCTTCAAATACCAGACAAAAACCTCGAAATGTGCGAAATCTCGTAAAAAGCTTAGAAAGCGTTCTAATGAAATCCAAATGTGTCTGAAAGGCTCCGAGCAACGTATCAGACACAAAGGGAATGCAAAGCGGTATTTGCAGGCGTGACCACCATCCTAACAGCTGCTTTAGATCCGCTGAGCCCTTTCCAAGGTCGCACTTTTTGATCTTGCTACAATGCAAACGTAGACATATTAGGTTATAGACTTGTAATACGGTATTTAACTTTTTTTTATCGGACAAACGATATCATGTTAAACTTTGAATGTACAATGCCAAACAGTGGAGGAAATCCCCTCCCAAATTTGCATAGAAAAAATATCGACTACTTTGCTCTTAATACAACGTAAAGTTGATAAAAATAGCTATATACTCGCAACGAAAATATATATTTTTTTTGCCGTATCTGAAAGTAATATAAGTAATCTGAAATCGAAAACAGAAAAATTGTCTTTGTTTGCTTAAAAGTAATTAGGTAAAAGGCCCTAACATCTGGTGGAAATGATTTTGTGACGTCACTGTCATTAGATTTAGCACGTACGAAAGAGATAGCGACCATGCTCACAGTTTTCTCATGGCAATATTTGAAATGCTAATTGCTGCTACATTTAATGACCTTTTACTGTTTTCATAAAAAGTTTCTTTGAGTGTTATTTGTTGTATTGTGTAAAATATTGCCCAAAAACTCAGTCAAATACCCTTTTGTGGAATGGGTAAGAGTGCTTACAATCGCCGCCCGCTTAGATTTAGATTGTACTAACCCTTACGGTTTAAGGTCCGAATCCTACGTCGATTTTACCCATCTATGGAATGCTAAAAAATATTTTTTATCATCAACACTGGTTTCAGATTTTGCAAGCTGCGTAAACGTATCTGGTCCATCTTAACAACTACCGTACAACGATTTTATCAAAGGCTGAACGTGCCTTCCAAAGCGGAGAAACTTGCGATTTTTTTTATGCCACTTTTGGTCACCTATTTAAGCCCGGACCTCACTAGCGAAAGGGCGCCATGATCAAACGTCTCGATACTAAAAAACCCATTCCACTTTACCAAAGGTTTACACTACTGAGTGATTAAATTACTCTACTAAGTGCGTACTAAGTTCTACCGTTCGGTGTTTGTTCAATATCTCGTTTCTCTAATTGGCAAACTCAAGAGTTCCTCCAATAAGTTAACGATCTTCTCTCTATTTACTAATATATTGTCGCACAAGGTAATGTCAGATATAAAGGCAGACACGACGACTCACCATAACTCACGGACGATTACCCTAAAAAATCTAGCCGAAATACCACAATTCAAGCATTAAAGTGCGTCTAGGGCTATTGAGGCAAATTGCTCGTAGAAAAGGCAGAAATATTTTGACAAGAGGTAAAAATATTTTCTTGGCGAAAATAGAGGATTTTTCATGTCTTGGAAAATAAGGGTTAGTTTGCTGGATGGCTTGCAATATGGGACTCCTTAAAGTCAGTCTGAGGTGACTCGGTCGGTGTACTTTTTATCTCGTAATTTTTTCTACGAGCATGATAGTTTGTGTAACACGTGCTCTGTGAAAGTATTTTAGCGTAGAGTGGAAGTTGTTTTTAGATGTTTTTAGTTAAGTTGATGTTTTTGGAGAAAATGCTATAGTGCAGTTTGTTGCCGCTTCTCCTGTATTTGCGCATACGAAGCGGCAATAAGCTAAGCTGCAAGTAAAGATCTGACGCAAACAATAATGAAATCGAAAAAATATATCGAATAATTGACGATCATAAAATGATACAAATATCTTAAATATCTTATCTCTAAAATATCTACCTGAATTTTTCGGGGTCCAGTGCTGCCCCCATTTGAAATAAATCATTTGAAAAGAAACAGAAATATCATTTAAAATTTGGTCTTGATTAGACCCTGGATAACCCTTCGAACTATTTTATGAACTACTGTTTACATTTTAAAGTGAGAAAGTGAAGCTTTTCTACGCACATACGCCTAAAGTGGCCGTTTTTCGCAATTGTGCGTAGAAAAGCTTCACGTTCTCATTTTAAACTGTAAACAGCAGTTTATAAAATAGTTTGAAGGGATATCCAGGGTCTGATCAAGACCAAACTTTAAATAATATATCCGCTTCTTTTCAAATGATTTATTTTAAATGGGGACAGCACTGGACCCCGAAAAATTCAGGTAGGCCCTTAAGATAAATAAATGATTTATTATTTTGTTTTTGTGAAATGTTTTATTTTTTAAGCAATTTATGCTGATCTATATATATACTTTTCTATAAGTATACTTTTTAAGTAATTAATACAAAAAAAATACATATGGACTTTAATTTACCAGCCAAAATTGACTGGGCAAGGAAGTCTTCCCCGCGTAAGTAGTTAAAGTCAATCGAGGGAATGAACTAAAATCCAAATGTGGCTCGCAATCCATAACGCTAGAAAAAGCTTTTGGGTCTTATGGCCCTAGGATCTGTTTATATTGTTAGGGATACAGTTTCTGTATATTTTATAATACTAGTAGTTCTGTGAGCTGTAGAGTGTAGACTTTGCAAGAATGTAATTTTCTTTTTCATGTTTTTCGCCATTTTGAACAATTTCCAAAAAGTGAATCGACAAATAAAGTCCATACAATATGGAAATAATAAAAATTACAAACCTAAACTAAATATACATTTACATACAACTAAGTTAAGAATCAAATATACATACGAAAATCGATTCCGAAATCGGTTTAGAAATGAGACAGCCGGAGACCGGACAGCCGGACAGCTGGACACACATACAAATCATTTTTGCCCAAGCTAATATAGAGACGCTTTGCACTCGCTCGGTCTTTATCTCGTTGAGGTACAATCCCATCCCAAAACAAGTTTGGATTCTCCGTGCTTCGGAAGGCACGTAAAGCCGTTGGTCCCGGCTGTCATTATTGCATGGCACTCGTGCAGCTATGTCAGATGCCTTTAAGCTGCTTGAAAATCTACCAGTGTGTTGGCCACTTACACACACGACAAAACCAAAACAAATTAAAACTTATTACTTTGGGCTAACCTGTGTGATTTGTCCTATCTTTTAAAACCCCCGACAAAAAACTTTTTATTTTTGGGCTAATCTGTGTGATTTGCCCTTTTTTTTAAATCCCTGACAAAAAATCTTTTTATTTTTAGGCTAATCTGTGTGATTTGTCCTATCTTTTAAAACCCCCGACAGAAAACTTTTTATTTTTGGGCTAATCTGTGTGATTTGTCCTATCTTTTAAAACCCCTTCAAAAAGAGGTGTTTTATAAATTGGGCGCTAATGTCTGTCTGTTTGTCCACTTTACATCGTAGTTTATAAATGGATCGATTTCGATGCGGTCTTTTTGCGGGAAAGCAAGTTTCCTTGCGGTGGTTCTTAGCTATGTTTGATGAACTTCGGTTTAGGCGTTAAAAAGTTATTCGGGTTAGTGCTTATAGTGTAAATTTTTTACACAAAATTATGATTGATTTATAATTTCAAAAACAAAATCGTACTTTTATTGTCTGTATGTCACGTGATCACAAACGTCGACCGCCATTTTACTTTCATAAGTGACGTCAAAATAGCAGACGCAAGCTGCAGGTAAACAGTGATTAAATGATAAATCTTTATATTGTCACTTAAAACTATATTTAGTGACATTGCACACGATTTATAACAATGGCCGTAGGTTATTTATAAGTGGAAAGTAAAAATCTACCGAGGATAGACACGGTGATATACACAGATATATAGTTAGACTAGATAACTTAAACACCTCAATCTGTATGAAAACCAACCGTGTCACTTTTATTCTGCCTACTGTGAAGTCACAAGAGCGAATTAGTGGTGCGAATTCCTCGTTGCCAGCGCAAAATCGATTCAAAGGCGAGGCCGCCGCCTCACGCGCCGTTCGGCTCGACTCGATTCATTCAGACAGAGGTCAGTCTTTGTAGTGTATGGATACCTCTTGGATACCTCTGCATAATCTCAAGTAAGTATACTCGTTAATATTTAAATTTAAACACGAGGGATTAGTATAGACATGCATGACAAGAAACGCATTAGTTTTAGATAACCTAAAAATATTTATTACAACCAAACGGGACTTAATCGCGTACACATAGATGTTTATTTAATTACCTCGACGTTTCGAACGTTCAAATCACCTGTGTGTACGCGATTAAGTCCCGTTTTGTTGTATAACCTAAATATCACTAATCGATTCACATGAATGACATCGATTTTCTGACAGACGAATGATTTAGACAGACGAATAATATTAAAAGGATTTATTAAATAAGGGAAGCATATTTGAATTACATTTTCAAAATAAAACTTATAAGATTTTTAGCTCTGTGAGCTGTAGACATCGCTTTGTTTTGAAATGGTAAAAATTTGTATTTTTTTAAGTACCCTGAATCAAGTTTTCATCAAATTTTATACACATTGTTTAATTACCGATAATCTCTAGTTACTTAGGTACAGACTTGGGATCACACCTCGGAATACTTAAAAAATAATTTCAAATGAATTTACGCATAATATAATTTGAAAATAACTTACCTGTGATAGGAAACATGTCCTTGCGTTTGTGTGCACACAATTTTTGGGCTATCGCAGTTTAGTACGACGCAACAACGCATTTTAATAATATTTACGGACGACCGGCCACAACAACAGACGCGCGCGGAATGTCTGTAGTGACGACCAAGTGTGGATATTTTCCACAGTTCGGACACGCAAAGTAGATGCATTTGCGTTATCTAGTCTAACTATATATCTGTGGTGATATAAGCAAAGTTCTGTGCTCATAATACTGACTTATTTTCTACTGAATGCAGGAATATTTAATAGAAGTAAGTACCTACTTTTATTCCATTTCATCTGTAAAGATAGCTATTAATACAAAAGACATAACACTGTGCATTATTGATAAAAAGTTTTTAATCTAGCATTTGTAACTGCTAGTATGACATCACCATGGTGGCGGCAGTCGTTTCTGCGCCAGATTGTTTTGCGTAATTTTCAAATTGTATTTTTTAGAATTAAGCGTCTTAATTTTAAGGAAATAAAAATGCCAGGTGTCTTCACGGCACATTAAGAACATATTAAAGTAGATTTTGAATATAATCGTAAAATTGCTATTTCGTCTTCCCACACAAAGTCCGTTTGGTTGAGCGCTGTTTGGTATGGAAAGCCGAAATTTTTTTTTTCGATTTTCTACAACTGTTTTTATGGAAAGTAGTTTGAGGAGCTCGGTTGCCCGGCGGGTGTGCGCATTACTAACGCTTTTGCAAGTTAAGCGTCACCGGGCGTGGTCTGCATTTGGATGGGTGACCACAAGTGGCACAAAAATTTCTCGAGCTCTTCCGTGCTTCGGAAGGCACGTATGAGCCGTTGGTCCCGGCTGTCAGCATTGTATCGCAGTCGTCAAGCTATGTCAGATGCCTTTAGGCAGCCTGAAATCTGACTCCAGTGTTGGCCACTTACACACTTGGAAAACAAACGAAATGAAAGTAGTTCAGTATAATGGATTGAACTTGCTCCAATGGTTTCTGGAGTTCAATAATTTTTCAAAACTAAAAACCAACTTCACCCCCAAACTACACAACCGATTTTGATAAAATTTCTATGGTACCACTTGGAAAGTATACCCTTTCAAACAAAAAAAGATTTTTTTAAATCGGTCCAGGCGTCTTTGAATAATCGGTGAACATACATAAAAAAAAATAAAGGATCGCGACGAATTGATACCCTCCTCCTTTTTTGGAAATGGGTTAAAAAGTATCTAACCATGTATGTGAATTTTCTCTCCTATAAAAAAGAGATAAAAATAGACGAAAAACCTGCGTGTTATGTTGTTTACAAGCAAATTATTACCTTTCAGTCTAATTTTATCCGCTTTTTCGTTGCTTCCAGGAAAAAAAATTTCCTCATTTTATAGGCTTAATCTAACTTCCGGCGTCGATCCTTATTAATTATAATCTGATATTAATTTTCTGCCAATACTTTATTAGGTTCGAGTTCCTGGAAGCGATTATTGATTATGGAAACATGTCAAGTTTTCTTAAAAACCTAATTAAAAAAAAATGGCTTATTATTATGATAAGTTCTTCGCAATTAAGTAGTGCCGATGCGTAAAGCTTTTGTTCTATGCAAAATTCAAATTTAAATGTTTATTCAGTAATTAAACCTTACAGGGACTTTTAAAGAAAAGCTACCGATACCGCAGACAAAGTTCTAGTACTCACGTACAGAAGTCTTACTCAGAAATGAAATTCAAAGAAATATCTACTTAATGCGCTTAGCGCTATGGTTTAATGTTGCTCGCATCAGAACTCACCTCTTCATTTTGAAACCTAGATGTCTAGGTTTTTAATTCTTATTACTCAAACAAACGATTCATATAACTGAATTTTCCCCTTCGAAGTGGTCACCGCGCGCATAGTAATAATGTAGGTATATTTTCGATACCTAAACGGGGAGTGACACAGGCCTGCCGATACCAGCGCTTCGTAATGACCACTGCTGAGAAAAACGCCAAAATTCATTTTCACAGTATTGGTCGCCTATTCTCCAAAAGCGCATGATGGTCTGATATAAAAGAAGAGAACTTAGAATGTACCAGCTGCTTCTCTTTCTGAGTAGATCGTAGAAGCTATTATGTTAATTACTTTTCTATCTTCTCTACGCAAAGTGTGGCTTTAGAACTGCCTAAGGCTCTGTCTACCACGTGCCAGGCCTGTGTCTCTCCCCGTTTAGTTATCGAAAATACGTGAGATATTTGTTCTTGTTTTCATTTTTTGGGTTCCGTACAAAAAATGAAAAACGGAACCCTTATAGGATCACCCGTCCGTCTGTCACAGTCAATTTGCTGCGAATCTACTGGACCAAATCAAGTGAAATTTGGTAGAATGGTGTAATCCTACGACCTAAACATAGATGTGCAAAGTAAATAAATATATTTTTTAATAAGGGTCATTTTCGAGGGATAAATTAGGTAATAAAAAATTTTTTTTGCAGACCCTACTGTGTTATATATCAAATGAAAGGGCATATTATAAGAATTTCTGAACACGACGAAATACATAGCGCGTACATAATGGGCATGTAATGTGTAAATAGTGAATTTTTATCATTATTTATTTACTTAGAATAAGAAATTATGTACATAGGTTTATATGAAAAATAAAAATTATTTTGTGTTTGTCTTTAACTGTAAGGTACCTTAGATCTAAGATAGGATAACTAGCTTTATTTGCTAAGAGAAAGTAACGTAAGATAAGTACACGTTATAAGTGGGTACCTCTACCCACCTACATACAAGTAGGTACACTATTTTTGGAGTAAATAGCACTTGCCTTAAAGTACATAAAGTATACATGGATCTAAGGAAATAGGTCTGTATGAATGCCATGACGCTCGCTTTAACAATGAGAGCGCAAGAATCTAAGTTCCGAGTATTTAAAGGGCCCGCTAGCGGGGTGCGGGGCGCTGCGCGTATTAGAGGGGTATTTATACTGGCAAATTTTCCTCGGAAAATAGAGGTCTTGGCATTCGTACAAATGTAGAAATGAAAAAAAGATAACTTATATCTACTTTATGCTGATATAAGTTTTGTAAAATGCATAATATAAGAAATATAAGGGAAATAAAGTTTGCAAGCTCGCGGGGAAGCGGGAGGCAGGACATACGCTCGCGCAGCTATAAATTGCGACCTACACCGCGATCTCGAACTCCCGTCCATAAAGCACTTTATGAAAGTGCTTTATGGACGGGACCCTAATCGACTAGTTAGAGAGGCAACTAACTACATCCCGTAGCACAACCCTCGCCGACTCACCGGCAGACGTCCGAGGCATGACATGGTCCAATTCGGTACCTCTGCGGCTCCGAGCAGCCAGAGGAACCTCGCGGTCCGACCCCCCCGCATTCGTCGTAATCGAATACGTAGGCGTAGGAACATTAGCTCGTTCACTAGGTACCGCCCGGCGGTACCTGGACGATTTGCATCCTAAGTAGGCCCTTCTGGCACCGTAGCTTCGGCCCTTCCGGCAAAACATGGGTGTTGCAGGTTTCCTATAAATATAGGAAGCCGGGCCTCTGGCCCGCTCCTCAAACCTTGTCCGGGTGAAGTAGGATATGCCGTCCGAGGCAACCTATGTCTGTAATTTCAAAAAAAAACCGCTGAAAACAGTCCGTGAAATTTCGATACGATCGCGAGGAGCCCTAAGAAGAAAGAAGAAACCCTGAGAAGAAGCTCTGGCCTCCTACTCCCCAAGGCGTGCTGCGTTTGAACCACCATACTGTTATTTTACTGCCGCTCGCGGCCCTCTCCACGAAGCTACCTATGAGAAGAGCATATTCCTACAGTCCACTGCTTGACACGAAACATCAGACCCGTCTTATGCGAGGCGGTTAACATGTCATCTGAGCTCAGCATCGAAGGCCGTCCCGCATAATTTCAAAAAAATTTTTTTGATTTTATTCACGAAAAAAGACGAAAATTGACCATTCCCCCACCCTGATCTCCAAACTACTGAACCCAAAATTTGGAAGACTATACAATATATAGTTCATTTGCTTATAGATTATAGGAAAAATAATATAAGAATTCTATCAATTGAAAGTGAAATGTTACACTCAATTACGTTCACTTACGGAACAGCAATAAACTTGTCAGAGGTAGGTACTAGTTTTCACTATGTTTTACATTGAGCGAAGTTTAATCGCCTTAGTGTTGATTAAATTCGTGAGTAACAAGATAATACGATTTGATCCAACAAATCCTAATCTTCATTTTCAGACCTATTATTGTGACAAGACTAGTATTTTAGGCATCTCAATTTACGTAATTATCTAGACACCATAAAACGTACTCCCTATTATCTCGACACTCAGCAAATAACATTAAGAAAGGCCCCTTAAGTTAATTTGTTAAATTAAGCTCTACTTTATTAGCTTAGCCTACTTCGCTCTAGAAAACTTGTTTCTTTCAATAGGCATGATGACTGAAAAATATTTTTACCCATCAGTTGGATTATTAAAAAAATATTTCTCACTTTTAGGGTTCCGTACCCAAAGGGTAAAAACGGGACTCTATTACTAAGACTCCGTTGTTCGTCTGTCTGTCCGTCCGTTCGCCTGTCAGTCTGTTTGTCACTAGACTGTATCTCATGAACCATGATAGATAGACAGTCAAAATTTTTCCCGATGATGTATTTCTGTTGCCGTTATAACAACAAATACTAAAACAGAAAAAAAAATATTTAAATAATTATTCCCATACAAAGTAGTAATTCCCATACAACAACCGTTATTTTTTAATAGATAATGGTACGGAACCGTCCGTGATTCGTCTCGCTCTAAGACTTTTTTTTCATTCTAACAAAAAAATTACGAAAATAATACATAAATATATTATCACGTCTTTCTTACTCTATTGATTGAGACAGAGCCCTATGTGATATGCGGCCCTGGGCAGACAGAACCTAGAGCCGAGACGGAAAGGCCACTTTAAGCGTGGCGAGAAGGTGGGAATTGGAATTAAAATAGTAATGGCATCGCTTATGAACACGACAAAGATACAGTGATCTTTGCTGAAGGGTTAAGTTTTTAATGGCCATACTTTACATCTGGCATTACGTCACAGCTTCCTACGATTATTACAGAATTGTGATGTCATTACCCCCACTCCTTAACCCAGACTCTATAGTAATAAGCTTTTTCTCATATTACAGTCTCTTTTTCACTTACTCGACCGATGGAGGAGAGAATTAAAATTGTAAGAAAAATAGTCGCATTACCTATTGAGAATATTCAGATTCACGCTATTTCCCTATTTAAGCTTTTATCATCTGCTTAGGTAAAGAAGCAAATGGCATTTTTTTTTCTTTAGAAATAAAAGAATAATTTTTAACGGTTTGACGACCTCCGTGGCGTAGTGGTCACCATGCTTGTCCACCACGCAGAGGCTCCGGGTTCGATCCCCGGCCACGGCAAGTTGGAAAATGGTTTTTACAAATTGTCCTGGGTCTTGGATATTTATCTATATATGTATTTGTTATATAATATAGTATCGTTGAGTTAGTACTCCATAACACTAGTCTCGAACTTACTTTGGGGCTAGCTCAATCAGTGTAATTTGACCCTATGTATTTATTTTATTGTTAAACGGTATACCCATTTTATGGAGCTCAACCATACCTATACCAGCCGACTTGTAAGCCGCAATAGTTTTGTTAACACAATACCACTCGAAGGCGATCCAAAATCCTCCCGGCTTCAACTATGGCGCAGCAGACATCCACCCCCTCCTGAATTCATTCAACCATCGGAGGAGCTACCATCGGGTCATGAGCTACCATGGGCCATATGGAAAAGCTTAAACCAAAAATTCAAAATTCAAATGTTTATTCAGTAATTAGACCTTTACAGGCACGTCAAAAATTACCGTCATGTCGCGCCCCTACCTGTTTGTGTTGGGAGCTCCACACTCGAAGTTATAGACCAGTATATCTACCTGGGTCAATTGATCCAGGCAGGAAGTTCCAGCTTCGAGGAAGAGGTCTTCCGACGAATCCAACTCGGCTGGGCAGCGTTCGGGAAGCTACGCAATGTCTTCTCGTCCAAAATACCTCAGTGCCTCAAGACGAAAGTGTTTAATCAATGTGTGTGATGACTGATGGCTCTGAGACGTGGTCCCTTACTATGGGTTTCATAAAAAGGCTCAAGGTCACTCAACGCGCTATAGAGAGGGCTATGCTCGGTGTTTCCCTACGTGATCGAATCAGAAATGAGGAAATTCGTAGGAGAACAAAAGCCACTGACATAGCCCAGCGGATTAGTTCATTGAAGTGGCAGTGGGCGGGACACATAGCGCGACGAACCGATGGCCGATGGGGCAAAAAGGTTCTCGAATGGCGACCACGTACTGGCAAGCGAAGCGTAGGACACCCAACCCACAAGGTGGCCTGACGACCTGACGAAGGTCGCTGGAAAGCGCTGGATGCAGGCCGCTCTAGATCGGTCATTTTGGAAATCCTTAGGAGAGGCCTATGTCCTGCAGTAGACGTTATGCGGCTGAAATGATGATGATGAACTGAGGATGGACGGTGCAAGCATAATTCGGCCCGGTGGAGATACACTGATCCAACTGCAACACAGTATCAATGTGGGCATAGTGACCAGGCTATGTCGCACCTCCTCTATTGCCCATCGTGCCCCACCAGCTGCACTAAGTGTGACCTATATGAGGCCTCTGACAACGCTGTGAAAGTGGCAACCTATTGGAGGAGAAAAAATTGAATTTATTTTGAGCTTTCGCCACGAGAAGAAGACCAAAGCCAAAATATCTACAAAGGCTAGTTCTGAATATCTGTAGAATACAAAGATCTGTGTCTCGATTGCGATATTTTCACATTTTTGTATTTGCATGTATTTTCCTTCTAAATATATATTTGACATTTTGATTCTTTTCAACAAAAATATCAACACATTTAAATTAGCTTCTTCATTTCTTCAGAATTAATGTAAAATAAAAAGCATTCTGATAAATCGCCGGACCGTGGACGATCCGGCCTCTGGGGCAATCGTCGAGGTTTTAATTTGTCGAAGTATCGTTAAAAGTTTCGACGTTTCGTACCTTCTTTTCGCCCGCGGCGCGCGAGGCAGATTAACATGCTTCTTGTTGGTTGAGCTTTTTATGAGCTTACTAATTAAAGGAAGAGGAAGTTGTCTAACTCAATCAAGTGAAATTAAGTCTCTAAAATCACGGAACGTTTACGCAATTTACAAAAAAATATTTATCATTTGATTTTGTAAATAGATCATCATCAAGTCAGTCTTTATGACTCCTCTGCAGAAGAAACTACCCTATCTGTATTTTATTACTTAATCTTTATTATTCATCGAATTTTATTAAATAAATGAATAAATAAATACACAGGGACCAATTACACTGATTGAGCTAGCCCCAAAGTAAGTTCGAGACTTGTTATAGGATACTAACTAAACGACACTATATTATATAACAAATACATATATAGAAATCCATAGATAGACATCCAAGAACCAAGAATATTTGAAAAAGGACATTTTCCAACTTGCCCTCGAACCAGGAACCTGTGGGTGGCGGACTAGCATAGTGACCACTATGGCACGGAGGTCGTCAAAGTATACTGTATAAAGTATTAATTGTGCATAACAATAGGCAAACTTAACGCTAAATCTTTATCTATCAGTCAACCTTTGAGTTATACAGATAGTCTAAATGTGGCCTGTACTACTGGAGCCATATTTGGGCATGGGCAAAGCTACCGGAGGTCGCTGGCCAGACGGACTGGAGAGGTCTCCTTAATGTTTATAAGCTTCGCTTAGCATATATTTCCTAGGTCACCTTAAACAACAACCACATGAAGTCTTGGAATAGTTATATTTTTTTCAACCAGATGACTCTATTCAAACGACCTCCGTGGCCTAGTGGTTCTCATGCCACGTTGTCACACTAGAAGTCCCGGGTTTGATCCCCGGTCAGATCAAGATGGAAAATAATCTTTTTCAGATTGACCTGGGTCTTGGATGTTTATATGTTATTTAGTATCCCATAACACAAATCTCGAACTTACTTTGGGGTTGACTCAACCTGCGTAAAAAAAAAACACAAACTACACAACACGGTTAGACAAAAACATCAATACATTTCAGTTAGCTTCTTCGAAATTAATGTAAAATAAAAAGCATTCTGACAAATTGCTGGACCGAGGACGATCCGGTCTCTGGGGCAATCGTCGAGGTTTTAATTTCGCGGAGTATCGTTAAAAGTTTAGACGTTCCTTCCTCCACGCCCGCGGGGCGGATTAACATGCTTCTTGCTGGTCGATCTTTTTCACGACCTCACTAATTACTCTGAGGTAAATCTGAAAAAACTTGTTGAACACAATCAAATGTAATTCACCTTTATCATGAATTGACGTAACACGACGTTAACGCAATCTAAGAAAAAGGCATTCGATAATCTTGAAGATATCTTTAGATTTTTTCAAAAAAATATCGTAATGTTTAGGCTATTATTACCCACGTCTTTGTTTCTTACGGAATAGTTAGATGTAGCCAAAGTAAAGCAAAGTCAATACATTAAATAAAATCACATTGTTAAAGGTGCTCTCACACAGCAGTTATATAACGCTATAAAACATTGTGCTACACGATAACGTTCCCGCACCCACGCTGGTTGAGCTCGTTGTGTCATCACTAACAATTTATAACTTATGTTATAATTTGTTATAAAATGTTAGACAACAAATGTTATGCAACATTCTCTAACATTATATAACTGTTGTGTTAAAAAATAAAAATAAGTTAGACAGAAAAAGTTACACACGAAAAGGTAATATATAATGTGGGAGAGAAAAGACAAATACTACAAATCAGAGAAAATAGAAGAGGGAAAATGATCGGTCATCTACTAAGTCATGATGCGTTCTTTGAAACAATAATGGAAGGAAAAAGAAAAGGAAAAAAATTAAAACAAAAATTGATCAAATAAAACATAAAACAATTATTGATCAAATAAAACAAAAAAAAAGTGATAACATATAAAGAGGTTAAAACTTGGTGGAGGAAAGAGAGACATGGAAAGCACTGCACGACAAGAGCCCGGCTTTTAAAAGAAGAAGAGAAATAGATTAGCGCAAGTGCTCTTATGACATCAACCCAGGGTTATGTTATGTATGTCTAGAGTCACACGGGGATGAGAGAAGCACAGGAACGAGACGATTGAGGTCAACGAAGAGAGGCCTATGCTCAGCAATGGGCAGAAAACGGCTGGGATAGTGATGATGATGAAGTGCTTCTTATTCCGGTCAATAAACATACATAGACGAAACGTACATGGACGAAATACTAAGTTAGTAAACTCTCGCAATCTGAACTTCAAGTGACTTTTTGTAAGACAAAGACGACCATATTTTACACACAGTAAAGCTAACTTCCAGAACATTCCCTGAACGTTACAGATTGCCTGCAATCCCGTCCGGCAAGTTTTTACGTTGCAACTACTTGTTTATGTTAATAAGCATTCTTCACGGAGACGAACACTTTGTGATTATTCAAAGCATTTGTCTTGGAAAATTCTTAAGAGAATATTTTTACCTCGAAAATACGTCTGATATATTTTTATCCTGGTAATACCTATTTTTGCTTTCAATTACTTTTATCGGTTATTTTAAAAATCCTTGAAGAAGGCACATGCATATTGTTTGAAAAAATCGAATAGGTAGCTCAATACACTCGAGCGACCATATGTGATATGGGGATGTGATAAGATAAACATGTTTTTAATATAAGTGCTATTACGTGTCTGACATGTTTTACAGTCATAGTTTAATTATGACTTATATCACACATTATGCCTAAATTTCATAAGTTTATCACATATTATGTCAAAAATGATTATGACTCTAGGAATTGTTTATTATGGCATATACAATAGGTAACAATCACTTTTGCTAAAATCTAAGAATTACCAGACACTTTGCTCTAGACTGAAACTCAAAAACGTGTACACACAGCATGACAGGCAACGTAAATATTGTTAAGCTCAAAATACAGACTTGAATTAACAGCTTATTAAAAAGTTAAGTTATATAGTTCAAGGCAAAAAGTAGATAGTTAGTTATATATACGTTACAGCAAATATTTAACAATTGGTGTTACTTAAATTGTTTAGAATTACGATAGCAGAAATTGATTAAAACTTATGTGAAATTTTAAATGAAAAAAATTATGCGACCACTTAATACGATAAAGTAATTATGCGTTAAGACCTGTTCGCTTAATAAAGATAGCAAAACTTATTCCTCCAGACTTTGTAAAGCACGTTGGAAGAACTTAAATTGCCTCTGAATTTATCGTTCCCAACTGATAATGACTCAAACTTGGACTAATGAATCAATCAGTAGGGATTTGAGTTATGCATAATGGGTTTGCGATTGCAATTTAAATGGTGTATTTATAAGATCCTCTTCTTCACAGCTATATCAGTCCACTGCTTTACTAAAGGCTTCTTCCATTAAATGGAGGATTTGCCCAAAATCACGCCACATCCTTTTGTTCTTCTAATTTAACACTTTAAATGAAAAACTGATATCGAAATAAGGCAGATATTAAAAATCATAGATAATACAAAAATCTTTGAAAAACAATAATCAATCTTGTTAGCTAATTCTGTTTTACATCTTACTTTACTTTTAAACGCTAGCCGAAGATAAGACACAAAAAAAAGTTGACGGTAAGGTCTGACCCCTGCCCTGCACAGACCGATGAAACGCTGCCTGAGAAACTGTATTGGTCCCTCTCGCCCACACAGATATACTGTGTCCAACTGGGCTTACCGTCTCAATGAATAGTCATTGTCAGTCATCTCCTAGGGAGTAAGAATTAAGCCGAAAGACTAATGGTATCAGGTTTTAAAAAGAATCCAATAAAATAGCATGACTTCTGAAGCCCTACACAAATGGAAATAATTATCAATACACAATCATTAAAATCCGCAATAATACGAAATAAAAGATAATTAGATGATGCCGAAGTGGGAATCTTTATAAGGCTGATTCAAAATTAAACGTCGCTCACCTTTATTGTGATGTGACGTAAACAAGGCAAGCTAGAGGGAGCTACTTGCGTCTTTACATCAATTGACTATCCGTAAATTATAAACTCACTGACAAATAACTAGGCATTTAGTATAAATTATATATAAACAAATAAGGTTAATAACATATCTAACACATTATGCTCCTTTCCCGACACCTTTTGATTGAATTTTACGTTGAGTAATTAGAATTAGAGGAAACAGAAATGATGTTATTAGTTGTTTTTGTAATTCGGCTCTGAGCTCTGTGTGCTTAGAGAAGCAAGACTTAAATTGCCCTGTCAGCCCCGGTTGAGACAAATACGTTACAGGGTGTGTGTTTTTATTTTCGATTTTACTTTAGTACATTTTTTTTTCTTTTTTAATATAAGTTATTCAGAACATTTCTAGGCTTTACTCTATTTTGAGAAAGTTTGTTAAGGGATTTAGAAAAGGGGTTTAGAACTAAACGAAATGCTGAGCTAAAAAGTCCTGAAACAGTCTAAGAAAATATTTTTTAAAAACAGAAGGATTTTATTTTAGACTAGCTGATGCCCGCGACTTCGTTCGCGTGGACTTTATGACTCCGGCGTATTAATATAAATAAAAACTAATGAGAGAAAGAGAGAGAGATAAGAAAGTACTTGTAACAGTGTTAGGAGTTAAAAGTCAATATTATTTTAATTCTTTCCTTCGGGAGCGAATATGAAAAGTGCTGAAGTGTTACTAACCCTGGAGAAAGCCACATTAAGTTGGCCATGCGAAAAACCAGTCCTTAGATCGACATAAGCAGCTTTAAGCTTCTAAAACTGTGACTTATTTTCATAGCAAAGCAAGTAAACACATGGAAGTGTGTATTTTCAAAAGGAAAATTGTTGGGGATAAGTGGCATACGCGGAATAAATACAGTTTCACTGGCACCACTCATAGTAAACTTTAAGTGTCTCAGCAGACTATGCAGAAGTTTAGCGGGTAAAGTTCAGTGTCTAAAGTTCGGTGGGGATGACACACTAAATAAGCTGAAGTTCAGCCGCTGAAGTTCGTTGGAAACGCCGGACAGTAGTGATGTGCTGATATGAGAATTCAATCTTCCGTCTTTGGCGCGTCTGCGGCGAACGGAAACGGGAGCGGAAGAGGGAACGGAAGTGGAAGTGGGAACGGGAGTGGAAGCGGAAGCGGGAGCGGGAGCGGAAGCAGCAGCGGGAGCGGCGGCGGCGGTGGCGGCGGCGGCGTAGGCGGCATCGGCGGCGGCGGTGGCAGCGGCGACGGTGGCGGCGGCGGAAGTGGCGGCGGCGGCGTTGGCGGAAGCGGCGGCGGCAGCGGCGGCGGAGGCATCGGTGGCGGCAGCGGCAGCGGCGGCGGGAGCGGCGGCGGCAACGGCGGCGGCGGACGCGTCGGCTGCGGCGGTGGCGGCAGAGGCATCGGTGGCGGCGGCGGCGGCGGTGGGAGCGGCGGCGGCGGCGGCGGGAGCGGCGGCGGCGTCGGCGGTGGCGGCGGAGGCATCGGCGGAAGCGGCGGCGGCGGTGTCGGCGAAAGCGGCGGTGGCAGTGACGGCGGCAGCGGCGGCGGCGGCGGCGGGAGCGGGAGAGGAACGGGTACGGGTACGGGTACGGGTATGGCAAAAACATCGGAAGTTCGGCATTATGTGTTGCTAGTAATGCAAATAACATTGCAGGCATGCACTGGCTGAAATTCAGCCGCTGAACTTCGGCATACAGTGCTGAGACATTAAGTTGGGTTCCGTTACACAGTTTCGGCGGAGTCAAATTACGTATCAGCATTATTGGCCCTCCAACATTAAGACTTATTTTGTGAGCCGATATTGAACTTATAAGTTCTTCTACGGACAACTTTTTTTTGGAAAAATTTTTCATGTACAGACACATTTTTTTTACCCTTTTATTATAGTATAGATTTAGTATGTTTTTGTTCAGCGGCAACAAAAAAACATCATATATAAAAATTTCAACTGTCTAGCTTTAATGGTTCATGAGATACAGCCTGGTGACAAACAGACAAACAGTCGGACGGTCTATGTAATAGGGTCCCGTTTCTACCCATTTGGGTAAGGAACCCTGAAAATCGAATAAAATAAGTATTTATGGGGGGCTCCCAAACTACTAACGTGATTTTTCATAGATTATGGTACGGAACCCTTCGCGCGCGTCCGACTCGCGCTTGGCCAGTTGTATTATAACTTAACAAAAAGTTCTCATCAGACTTAACAACTTTTGCTAAGGCGGCATTTTAATATTTCTTATAGTTTAGCTGGACCATTATAGTTCTGCATCATGTGTTCCATTTTCCAAAATCAATTATAGCCTATATGTTGCCCAGGCTTCACAGCTATATAACAAAAAAAGTTTCATTCGAATCCGTCCAGTATTTCCGGAGATTAGCGTGTACAAACAGACAAACAGACAAACAGACAAACAGACAAACAGACAAACAGACAAACAGACAAACAGACAGACATTTTTTTTTATTTTCTTACTCTATTACTATATCTCCATCGCCCCAAATTTTTTTTTTTTAATTTTCAATGTACAGACACATTTTTTTTACTCTTTTATTATAGTATAGATTTTAGTATAGATTATTAGGTACTTGTTTCTTTAATTATTTTTTTTTCATTTAACTTCCAACTAAATAATTAGAGTGACAACAGTTTATCTGTTTTTGCCTTTGGTTGAATGGGAGGGAACGCTCTTAACGTCAAGTCCGCCAATAGTAACCAAATATCAATATTTTAATAAATAGATAAATAATAATAATAATAATAACACATATTCTTATTAAGGGTGTTATGAAATTATAATTTATTTCTTAAGTTTTATATATAATAATATGAACAAAAATGAAACTAACTAAAACTAAAGTAATAACTTAGTTACACATTGCACTATTGAATTGGTGTGAACTAAGTCTCTTCTCATGATGTCCCTGTGCAGTAACTAGTAGTCATCCATATGTTAATTAGTTATGCGTATATATTATTTTAGGTATTTATGTATTATTTGATATTTATTTTATGTTTATTCTATCTATAGTAATTGTATTGGTATACATATATGTATATATATATGTTATAATTTTATTGTATTCTTTTTGATATTAAATTTATGCTTTTCTATTTAGTTTACACATTCTGTCGCACCACCTACATTATTTTCCACTTGGTCCAATGGTTGACTGGCAGAGAACGCCATTTGGCGTTAAGTCCGCCATTTGTACACTTTTTTTTGTGCAATAAAGTTTTAATAAATAAAAAAGAAATGTGGTGTCGTGGGACACCAGGTAGGAACGAAGTTCCTTCGGCTAATGTAGAATCGACACAATTTGCAAAAGAATTGTGTATACGACTGTCGCGCCTGCGCACGTCTCATTTAACGGTTTTATTTAACGAGGTCATCCTTACGGTTTTACTATCACATTTTTTTCAGTTCGGTCGCGCAGCAAAATCCCTATCTCCTCCAAGCCTGCCGTAAGGAACTTCGTTTCAATAATAAGTAAAAGCAAAAATGGAAATATTTTAATCTAAGTAAGAAATTTCTTCACGTCTCACTGAGTTCACCCCACGTCGTCTCATAGTTGAAAACTTTACCGTGTTGCTGTTTAAATTATATGAGTTGGGTTAATTGAGATAGTTTTTCGGGAATCCGAGCCGAGGTGATTTATTAGAACTCGGAAGCAAGTTACGGAGTTTAAGTAATCGATGGTAGGGGAAATGTTTCAAGACTTTTTTAAGCATCGTTCTTAAAAAAACTGGACCATTCAGCAGAGAAACGGCCAAACCACGCTTTTTGACGAAGGTGTAGGGTTAACACTAGGATTTAAGTAGGTACAACTGTATACGCTATGATTATTGTTTTATTTCTAGGTTAGTTACACCACCGTGTTTGTCTTTCTCATATTACTCTCCACCCACTGGTTGTCTTGAAGAGATCGCTTTAAAGCAATGCGCATACTGCTCCGTATCAGGCCAGTGTCACTCCCCGTTTAGGTATCGAAAATATATCTACATTATTACTATGCGCACGGCAACCACTTTGAAGAGGAAAATTCAGTTACATGTATCGTATGTCTAGAGCAATAAGAATGAAATTGGCTTGCAATTAATGCCTAGGTATCTAAACGAATAAGTGAGAATTTGACGCGAGCTAAATTAAACCATAGCACTAACCACATTAAGTAGATATTTTCTTGTATTTATTTTCTGAGTAAGACTTCTGTACGTGAGAACTAGTACTTATTCTGTAATGCAAGTATCTCAATCTGTATAGAAAACACGCATAAAATAGCACACTGACACCGCATGTACGTACGCGCGTCGTTTTTGTATGGCGGCCCCGCGCTACGCAGCGGGATGCGGAGCAGTGTGCCAATCACCTCAGCGATAAGACCTCCCATGTAAAAGTATTTCTTTGTGTGTATATTCTCGGTATACAATAAAGGGTTATCTATCTGTCTTTCTCCCTATCTATGATGAGAGTTGGAGTATTATGTTAGGGCGTGTAGAGTTAGAGGCTTGGCACTCCATGATACCTGAAAACTTTTTTTAGTATCTTTTTTATTTAATTTACATGTAAATGTTTGTTTGTAATAACTTTATTGTATCAAACAATGATAACATACGAAAGAGCAAATATATAAAAGCGTGATTTATCCCGTGTAGGGATCTCTTCCAGTCAACCTGCGATAGATTGAGAGGATATTTACTCAATTAAAAGGCAGAAGAATGTTTTTGGAGAGATATTATTATAACAACTGCAGAGAATGCTGAAAACTTTCCCCTCTTTTCATAAAAATTTAAAAACATTTGCTAAATCTATTTTAGTTTAAACATGTTTTGTCTCTTTCTTTTTAAAACTTGTCCTTGCAAAAATAAGACAAAACATATTCTAAATACCAAATCTATTTAGTTCGGCAAAGGTTTCTAAATTTATAAAAATACAGGGGAAAGTTTTCAGCAATATCTACGTTAAATTCATAAAAAAAAATAAAAAGTGTGTAATTTTTTTTTTTTAAAGATGTTAACAGGGTCTAACATTATATTATGATAAATTGTCAAACGCGTTCGCCAAAGAGGCTATCAGTCAAGTGTCAACATCAGTCAGCAGCCGCCAATCAGATTCTGCTAATGATGCGCCGCGACCTGATTGGTGGTTGTTTGTCCGCAGCTCGTTACTTTATCAGTTTATCGCGAATACGTCGACAATTTAGGTTTTGACCTTACGCCTACAACGCACAGGTATACAGTTTTTCTTTTGACGTTTTTTTATTAGAGTTCCGTCCCCAAAGGGTAATAACGAGACCCTATTACTAAGACTCCGCTGTTCTTCTGCCCTGTCTGTCCGTCTATCTGTCTGTCTGTCTGCCACCAGGCTGTATCTCATGAACCATTATAGCTAGACAGTTGAAATTTTTACAGATGTTGTATTTCTGTTGCCGCTATAACAACAAATACTAAAAACAGAATAAAATAATTATTTAAGTTGGGCTCCCATACAACAGATGTTTTTATAGATAATGGTACGGAACCCTTCGTGAGCGAGTCCAACTTGCACTTGGCAGGTTATGAGCATTAATCGTTCACATGTAAGGTAAGATAAGATAAAAACTGATTTTCAAGATCAACTTATGATCTGAAAAATATATAAAACAAAAAAACTATGTGCCATCGACCTTCCAAATGGGTCCAGCCGTTAAGCCCACAGTCCGTGAAGCACCCGGCCGAAGCACCCGAATTTTAAAATTTGTTTGTCTGCGAAGCCCACGGTCGCGAAGCCCCCGATTGTAAAATATTATTTTTTTTAACGAAAATTTGAGCAAGTACTTTTGACAATAAAAGTGTTATTGAATCAAATAATTAAATTTTGTATAAACGTGTCGTGATTACAATAAATAATTTGCTTATTACGACTTAGTGTTAAGAATTATTTGATTAGCAACATAGAAAAATTTTTTTTGATTAAAACTAACGTAAGTCTCAGACATTATTAGTACAGCACGGGTTACTCACGTAAAGAGTCAGCTACTGGCCGACATGTTTCAACCTCAACCGGATAGAAAATAATTATATAACCAAACAAAAACCCGCGAATAAATAATACTTCCTTCTAACGCTTCTGCTCTGAACAGTACTCACTTGAAATTTGTGCAAAAAATAATAGAACGGGGGCTTCGCGACCGTGGGCTTCAAGGACTATGGGCTTAACGGCCGGACCCTTCCAAATTAGCCTCCAACTCAGCTTATCCATAAGTTGCTTTTCCGTTGGAGCCAAAATAGTGCATCACAGACCTTAACCCAAAAAAAACTGGCCAAGTGCGAGTTAAACTCGCGTGGAGAGGGTTCCGTACAATATCAAAGATTTTTCGTAAGTGAACGTATTATATTGAGTGTTCCACTTTATTTTCAAAACTTAACATTGGAGTTAAAAAATATGTTCTCCCACACATTCCACCTGCAAATGTAAGTTGGTACGCACAATATTGAGTGATTTACCATGTTATTTTAATATCATGGACTTCTTATAGGTTTTCCTATAATCTATAAGGAGAAAACTAATTTCTGTATTTTTTTCAAAATTTTAGGTTTAGTAGTTTCGGAGATAAGGGGGGGGGAATGGTCAATTTTCGTCTATTTTCTTGAATAACTCGGAAACTAATTATTTTAAAATTACAAAAAAATACATTTAAGATCTTCTCGACAAGACCTTTCATTTGATATGCCACACGATGCAGTTTTCAGAATTTTTTTTTTAATTTTCCCCTTCCCCCCCAAAAATGACCCCCCATATACAGATTTCATCTGCTCACGTCACACCTCTGTGTTTGGGTCACAGGAATTGATATGTGTACCAAATTTCAACTTAATCGGTCTAATAGATTCGGAGATAATTGACTGTAAGCGACGGACGGACAGACACACGAGTGATCCTATAAGGGTTCCGTTTTTGTATTCAGACGTACGGAACCCTAAAAAGATTTTAAATAAATAAAACTGGCCAAGTGCGAGTTGAACTCGCGTGGAGAGGGTTCCTTAATTGTAAGGAACCCTCTCCACGCGAGTTCAAGTTTTATGTTAATTTAATAAATTTGGCATTGGCCAAATTTATTAAATTAACATAAAACATTACATTTGACATCGTCATATTAGGACGAGAGTTAACTAATAATAGCGCTCTCTGGTGGTGTTTTAGTGAACGTATTTTAGTGAGTTTACCTCTTTATTTTCAAATGATGGAATTCTTATAGGTCTTCCTGTAATGTACAAGCAATAAACTATATGTTTTTTCTAAATTTAAAGCACAGTAGTTTCGGAGATCAGAGCGTCAATTTTTGTATTCTTTCATTAATAAAATCAAAACTATTTATTTTACAATAATAACGAGAATAGGTATATTTTACATCCTCGTAACGAGCTCTTTCATTTGATATAAAACTCAGTAAAGTTTTAAAAATCTTTTTTTTTAGTTTCCTGATTTGTCCCTCTTAATGACGCAAATGAAAAAAAAAATCTTCGCTAATCTGTGTTAGGGTCGTAGGATTACACCATCTTACCAAATTTCATCTGAATTGTTCCAGTAGATTCGAAGAAAATTGGCTGTGACAGACGGACGGACAGACAGACGCACGAGTGATCCTATAAAGACATTCTACATAATGTATTTATACGTACTGACGTTTAAAAGGGCCTGCAAAGTATTAAGATAAATATTTTACGCTGTTATTTTTTTTAACTCTTTCCAGTTTATATGTTTACAGCAAGATGGATCCACCTATTAGACCACAATTCTTTCTTAAATTATAATAATGAAATAATCATCTAAGTGCAAGTTTGACTAGCGCACTAAAGGTTCCGTACCATTATCTAAAAAAAAATATGTTTGTTGCATGGAATTTGTCACTTAAATGTTTATTTTATTCTGTTTTTAATTTGTAATAATTGTTGTTATAGTGACAGCAGAAATACATCATCTGTGAAAATTTCAACTGCCTAGCTATCTCGGTTCATTAGATACAGCCTGGTGACAGACAGACAGACAGACGGACGGACAGAGATGGACAGACGAACGGATGGACGGACGGACAGACGGACAGCGGTGTCTTAGTAACAGGTTCCTGTTTTTATCATAAAAGTCTGGTACCCTAAAAATATTTTTAATTTTAAAGAAATCGTTTTCTCTACAATATAAGTATTCTTTATTTTTAGACTTTGTTTCCAATACAGCATGGAATAGTATTTGTATTTAGTTAATTTCTTTTCATCCATCCTTTCCACATGTCCAAACATTAATGATCATTTAACAAATTATGATTTAATACAGTAATTAGGAAAACGTTCAACTAACAAAGGAAACTCAACAAAAGAGGATAATAGTCCACTTAGTATTTCACAAGTTCGCACAAAAAGTTTCACTTATCGCACAAAAAAGTTTCACTCACAAAGAAATTGGGATAGGCTGTATTGTCATTGTTATCTTGCCGGCCATAGGGCTGATTTGCAGGATATTTCTACGGTGAAGCCTCTGGGTGAAGCATTTAGATGGACGATAGGATTAGAAGAGTTGGCACGTGCGTGAATATTTTATATACGATATCTGGGGGCACGGGAGTGCCACCGCCAAGACGAGCCAAGCGGAGCGCAAGGGCACTACCTACCTTTTATCGAAATTTTTCGTAACTATGGTTTGGATAATGCTAAATAGTTAAAAATTTCAAAATATAATTATACTAGTACAATCATTAAACACACAAAGTTTGAATGTCGTAGCTATTATAATTTAGATTTTATTAATGTCTAAAAATCCCCGATTTCGTCACTGATTCACTCACTGATCATCAAAACTCTTAAGGTACTTCCTGAAGCCCTAGAACGCTGAAATTTGGTATGTAAGCTAATAATACTACAAAGACAACAAAAAAACAAACCTATCTTAACCTATTCCCTTGGAATAGGAGGTGGAAGTTTGTATGAGACTTGCACTATATTTGCCCAACAACATAAATCATGCAGTAATTATAACTATTGAAAAGCTGGATATATGAAAAAAATATATTTTCTAACTCAAAAACGTCCATTAACTAACTTACAAAAATGAATGAAATCCCACCAAAAATATTTTCATGTAAAAATATTGCCAAGCCCAGTCTATATAGCTTGCTCTGTGAAAAAGTTACCAGGCCTAACTTTACATACTCTACATTTTAGTCAAACGTGTGGCTTGACCGTTATTTCACACAAGATACGAATGCCTATACAATCTTCGTAATGGTAGCAAAACGGCCAAGCATCACGTTTTGACTAAAATGTAGAGTATGTAAAGTTAGGCCTGGTAACTTTTTCACAGGGTAAGCTATGTAGACTGGTCTTGGCAATTTTTTTACATGATAATGTTTTAAGTGGTTTTATATATGATTACTCGTATTATTTGACTCACTAGCAGGCCGGTTAACTTCGCAAGTATGCTTGTGAAACGTTCATTACATACCGATAACAGGCGACTAAATGTTAGAATAACATACCACTAAGTATCCATTCACACATTTAAAAAGCAAGCACGAATGTTGCTGCTTAAATCTCAAAAACAAAATAATCCAACAAGTCGCCGGTAACGGATGCTGTCACCAAACTATCAAACAAACTATCTATCGACTGTCTACATATTTAATCTTTTATTTTGCGAGATTATGAAATAGGATATATATAAAAGGTTTAGTTTATCTCTCTTCTTACTTCATATTTATGTTATCTTTTGTTTTTCTTTAACACTAACTTAATATATATTTCTTATTTGATTCGCACTCGTATCAACCTTTCCAGGCCATTGCTGAAAATCAGTGCATTGCTTTCGAGGCAATATTATCACTGAGCTTTGACCTTATTTGTCTTGTTGCAGCACACACATGTAATTAATGTTTTGTTGTGTTAGTGTTTTTTTTAAGCTAAGTGTAACTAATGTATGTATAGTTTCATTTGTATGTGTGTCGGTTGTGACAAATAAACAATTTATCTATCTATCTATATACTATACGAAGTCGGAGAGGATTTCTTCCGTGGTTCTGGTACCAAACAAGAATGGGGAAGTGCGTTTCTGTGTCGACTACCGGAAATTGAACAGCGTTACTCGCAATGACCAGTTTTACTATCAACAGTGGAAACTCCATCAAAATAGGCCTAATTGTTTCAAAGTTTATCAAGTACAGACAGACACATATATATTATATATGCTGGGAGACTTCATTATAGAATAAGTTTGGATTATTTATTTTTAAAGCTTTGGACGAAGGAGATATCCAGCACTGGACGTCGCTGATATGATTATTTAAATTATCATTTCTCTGTGTAGGATTGCCACAAACTTGTTAATTTTTGTTAATCTTTATTGTCACAGGATATTTATCATATCTCTTAATACTTTTACCTTGTTTTGTTTTTTATAGCACTTTTTAAAGCTTACTGCACATCTCTATACTCGGATGTCATTTGGTTCAAATATACTCAAAAGGCTTACAATGCTCTGCGAATTCAATTCAATGATGCCATTAGAGTTCTGTTGCGACGGCCACGGTTCTGTAGCGCATCAGCTTTGTTCTCAGTCGCCCATACTGACAGGTTTTGGTGCGGTTTGGCGCAAGAAATCTGCAGCTCTGCTGCGCACAGTTCGTACAAGTCGCAACACTATTCTTAGAGCAATATCCGATCGGTTTGACAGTCCGCTCATGAAGGTGCTCACTGATCGAACCCGGTCGCTTTTAGTAATTCATTACTAACATGGCTTGTAAGAGCGCTATGCACTTGCAAATAGGGAAATTGTTAATACAGCTCTTTAGGTTAAAAAGGTTTTGAAACTAATATAGAATAAGTACCATTGTTACTAACCCCTAGGCCTATGTTGTCTTAAGTAAAGTTATTATTTCGACCTTTTTTTTTATTTAAATCTCTCTTTTTCAAAGAGGTGTATAAAATCACGGGCCAAAGCCAAGTGTAACTAAAGACATAAAAAACAGAGACTAATCAAATTTAAGCACATTGTGATAATTATTATTATAACTATTGAGGTCAAATCGTTACTTACAGCTAAGTTTAGTGCCACTTCCTAGGCGCTAGTGCAGAAAAAGCGACAGCAAATTGCACTGCAGTCTGCAGTACGTAGATTTTACGACACGGCGCGGCGGCGAATTGAAATTTGGTTTTAGGGTCTCAAATCAGAGGTATTAGGATAACATGATCACATTAATATTATAAAGGTGAAAGTTTGTGAGTGCGTGTGTATGTTTGTTACTTCTTCACGCGCAAACGGCGGGATCAATTAAGATAAAATTTCAATGTGACCACCTGACAACTATGCACTTTCAAATACAAATTAATTTTCCAAATCCGTCCTGGCGTCTTCCAATGAATTGATAACCTCCTCCCTTTTTTGATGTCGGTTAAAAGGTTTTCTTTATCATTGTTGTTTGAAAATATAAATAAGTATTTAGCTTGTTAATAACACAAGATATCCAAGCAATTTACCTAATAAACATAAACAATACAAAAGTATATGAGCATGTTGTTTTATAAAACAACGGAGGTCTCGGGTTCGATCTCCAGTCAAAGTGGAAAATTATCTTTTTCAAATTGACCTGGGTCTTGGTTGTTTATCTATTATTAGAAGAGGAGCATTATTTTTTTTTTTAAATATTTGTTGCGTGTGCCTATATAAGAGCGCCACACTCTTGAACGGGTCTCCATCATTCGATTCTTCAAAGAGACCGCTTCACGATCCTTTGAACGCGTCCCCACACATCCAAACTAGTTGATAGCGAAAGCTGCCGACTACGACCCATCCAACTTCGTCAGGTGTAGGAGGCCAAGGCATGTACTCCATGATCCGGACGACCCCATAAGTCGTGCGATTCCCCCTTCGACAGAGTCACCTGCGCAACGCAGGCACAGAATCACAATTAGCTGGATCGCAAATCCCACTCGCCGGCGAGTGCGGATCAGGAATAGGAGTAAGACTGGCGCGTTCACGAGGTACCGAACGGTACCCGGACGCTTTTCGCCGGTCGGCCCTTCAGGCGCTTGACACTTAGTCAAAGCCGATCTCAGTGACGCCCAAAGCCGAGGTTCGTTCCCACCCTGTGGGAGCCCTTTGCGCTGTCACTTTTTTCCGGTGTGGACAACATCTTGCCATTCTGGCAAATGTTGGTCCCGCCTTTTAAATTCCGTCGCGTCCGGTGAGCTGTAGAATGCTTCCAGCATACAGCGTAATCTTCGTTCGAAAAAAAAAAAATTGAACGGACCTCATTTGCACGGCGGCGCTCGAGTTCGAAGGAAGTATTGGTAACGTACTTGATTTTAGCCATTTTTTTTTATTTGAGTTTCCTGATTTTTGGTTTTCTAAATTCTATAGCTGATTTGTTCCTATTTTTTGAGTGTAATAAACGCTTAAAAACTTGTCGATTTGTATTTTTCAATTAAACTTATTCGTCCCTGCCAAAACTATATATGTGTTTAATTGAAAACTAGCTTTTCGGGCGTTGCGCGAGGTAGACTAAATAACATGTCCAGTTGACAAAATGGGTAAAAACTATCAGTTGAAGAAATGTGTGGGCGGCCATCTTGGATTCAAAATCTGATTACAGATCGCCACGCCATCTTGAATTCCAAAAAAAATATAAAATACGTATTTTTCGGCTCAAAATACATATAGATATCAATTTTCAGCCAAATCGGAAGCAGGTGACTTTCGGTGGCCATCTTGGATTTCCAAAAATTAAAAAAAAAACAACACAGCATTTGGAGGGAGTGCTCGGCCTACGGCCTCGCCACGCAGCTCATTATCTTTTTCAGATTGACCTGGGTTTTGGTGGTTTATCTATATATGTGTTCAATTTAAAATATAGTGTCGCATAACACAAGTCTCAAACTTACTTTGGGGCTAGCTCAATCTGAATAATTTGTCCGTATATAAATATATATAATTAATTAATTAATTATAAAAAGACTGATGCCATATTTTAATACAAAGTTCGTTCCAAGTGAAAGCCGGCAACTTCAAAGAACATCCCATTTAATTACCTGCCCGATAGTTGATTTTATTTTTAATTATCTGAAATGTCCGCTTGCCTGTATCGAGTACTTTTGAAAATTGTGAAATGTTCTACGTTTCTTTTGAAAAGCAATGCTTTGACAGGAAATAAAACAAGAAATTAAGTAAAACAATTGTTTAAAGAGTTATTAATAGAATTTTTATTATTTATACCTTAAAAATCCCCTTACCCCAGACTTTTCCATACAAACATAGTCTAGTTTTTATTTTGAAATGACGTGTGAGACTACGGCAGTATTTTGTAATTTTAAAAAAATTGCATGTATATAGACATATAACTAGTTTTCGACAGGCAAATATGAACTTGAAAGAAAATATTAGTGTGGAAGTTTTCCATACTGATGGTATACATGATATGATACACAATATTCTCTTTTCATTTCATATTTTGACTGTGAAAACAAATTATATGCAATTTCTTTGAAATTACATAATCTCGCCAATATCTGACATGCCGGTTCTGAAATAAAAGCTAGACTACGTTTGTATGGGAAAGTCAGATTCTTTCTAGGGAAGGGGCCTCTTAAGTAAAAACTTTGTCAAGCTTAACTTAAGCTTGAGACGGATAGCACTTGTTCAGTATTCGCATTAAAATATCAATTTAGTTGCAGGTAATGCAAACGCCGGCTTGTTGTTTATCGCCGTCGTTTGTATCGTCGCAGCGAGATGCATTTTGCAAATCCCACTTACACTGCCAGCGTCTTTGAACAGAAACGCAGAGGAAAATGTTTAAAGAACTATTTTAAACGCTTTTCTTTAGCTATAAGTAAAGAGCCTGGTAGGAAAAAAACCTCTTTCTCACCTTCTTATCGTCTGTGACAACTGATACTCCCTTCACATACTATACCTATTTTCATGTCCTAGTATATTTATAGGGTATGTTTCAATGCTTGTAATGTTGCAACCAACCGATGTTACATCAAATCTAAACTAATATTATAAAGAGGAAAGATTTGATTGTTTGTTTGTTTACATCGAATAGACTCCGAAATAACTGGACCGATTCTAAAAAATCTTTTACTGTTGGAAAGCTACACTATTTCCGAGTAATATAGGCTATACATAGCTTATTTAAAAAGAAATCCTTACGAAAACTCTAATAATATCACCCAACATGTAAAAAAATGACTTAAAAATTCCTTACATCGCGTGCGCTGCGGAAACTATTGATGATAGAACAAAATATTGTACTAAAACTTTGTAGAACACATCATTATCTACAAAAAAGAAAGTCCATTGTGCGTAAAAAAGCTTCCCGTCCTCACTTTAATCTGTAAACAGTAGTTCATAAAATAGTTTGAAGGGTTATATAAGGCTTGGTCAAGACAAAATTTTAAATAATATGTCCGAAGTGCCGCGCGGCTCACTCGCGCGGTCGTCTCCCTGACTCTACGCAGCGGTCAAGAGTACAAAAAAAAATCAAAATTACGCAAAAAGAAGGGTATGTGAGTGTGTGTGTGTGTGTGTTTTAAAATTTATAATTATTGAAATTTTGGTTAAATACCCGTGCTAAGCCAGGGCGGTCCCTAGTAACATATAAACGTATGTTCTGCAACTTTACTTGACAGACAGAGCCTTGAGTCAAAAGTTCAGTTAGAAGGTCGGCGTATAGACTAGGACTGGGAGAAAATTGTAGACAATTCTTATTGTGGAACAATAAAGTTTTAATAAATAAATAATATAGAAAGAAACACAACAATAACGATGTTTGCTAGAGATAATGGAGTGGTTTTCCATTGCCTTCTTAATTTCGCACACTAGTAAACTTAATAGCCACTTAGGGATTTTAAAGACGAGCCACTATGCTTGCGACATCTATCGGCGACGGTTGGCAACCGTCGCTAACCGGAAGTGCCATTTTTGGAGTCGCACGGCAGTTTTTGACAGTTTGTGATAGATTGATGACCGTTAGCGACAGTCGGCGACGGTTGCCGATAAGGTGTCACGGGCATACTGTCGCTGGTCTGTAAGAGCGCTTAGTGTGCATGTTTGTGCGTGTGCACTCAAGATGTTTTCCTTCACGGAAAGCGAAATCAGAGGTGCAAGGTGCGCCTAGTGAGAATCGAACTTCTGTGCCTCACTAGGCACAGCCGGTGCCTGGCCCCCACTGTTTCAGCACGCTTCAATGTCGAAGCACAGAGGATGTAATGGCTAAATGTTATCACTCCGCTGAATGCCTTCCTTAAAATAGCAAAAGAACGTCCAAACATAACAATACAATTAATTAACAGAAATGAGGGCTCTATCCTTCGTCCGTGTGGGGAACGACCGTAAAGTACATAAAGTACGGATGTGTAGCTTTAAAGTCTGATTTTTTTTAATGCAACAGTTGTTAAAAAGTGTCAAAAATGCGAGTGGAGCAGGTAAGAATTCGCCATCGAGCATTTTTGGCATATTTATAAAATATTGTATACAATACTTTTGTTAAGACTATTATTTAATAATATATAGAAAAATATGAAAATTTTTGACACATGTTTGGTAGATACTAGGTACCCATGGTACACATTTTTTTAGTGAATATGTTAAAAAAATGTTTTTCTAATGTTGGCAGTATGGTAGATCTAAAGAAAAAAAATTTTTAGGTCTATGTCCATATGTATCTTTTTGCGAAATGATGACTTACAAGTATTCTGTTATGGGGAATAGACTTTCCTGAAATCATAAATAATCAATGTTTTTGTAATAGTATCCCTGACTATTATACAGACAGATAACAGTACATGAGTACAAAAAAGTACATTTCCGCACTATCTCTATTTCGTGCTGGGCTATCGCGAATCTGGGGCGAAACTATCTGCCAAAAAACAAGACAAAGGAAACAAAGAAAACAAAGCCTTTTGTCTAGTAAACAATCCAATTAGTGTAGCGAAAAGACGCGGCTGCAATTAAAAAGATCTAACGTCAAACATTGGCGAAGAGTGGATAACGTGGAATGCCATCCGCTGATGCTGGATTAGCAGAATGCTTCTTAAAGGTTTCTAATGAACGTTAAAAGTCGATCGGATTGCGTTAGAAAGTTTTTTTAGGGTCCCGTACCCAAAGGGTAAAACGGGACCATATTACTTAGACTCCGCTATCCGTCCGTCCGTCTGTCTGTCTGTCTGTCACCAGGCTGTATCTATTGAGCCGTGATAAATAGACAGTTGAAAATTTCACAAATGATGTATTTCTGTTGCCGCTATAACAACAAAATATATATTTAAGGCTCCCAAACAATAAACGTGATAATAGTACGGAACTCTTCGTGCGCGAGTCCAGCTTTCAAAAGTTTTAGTCATATAGTAATGTCATTTTGAAAATCCTTGGGAGAGGCATAAGTCCAGCAGTGGACGTTATGCGCCTAATGATGATGATATTGTAATGGAACGGCAAAGACTAAACAATTAAAGAATCAAGCGCTGCGTAAATTTTTTAAGCTAAGTTTATCAAATTCTTTAGGTGGTAATCTGACATTCTACACGGTGTTTCAATGGTTCAGTTCGTGATATAGAATAGTTTACCCAGAGAAAATTGAGTCACCATTTTTTTTGTAGTTTTTTAAAGACAGGAATTCGTAATTGGAAAAATTTACAAATCGATATGTTTGAAACGCAAAGCTGTTATTCTTTAATCCTGAACCAGCGTGGACTTTTTTTTGAGAAATATCGAGAAAAGAGGTCCAAAGTGACAAATCGTCTATCTAACAAGAGTAAAAGGCCAAAATAAAATGTATTCAATAGTTTTTCCACCGTCCGACGTCGCCGCGGCGTCTCGCCTATCTCCAATCGTGCAATAAAAAGTCGTGTGCCCCGATCTTATTACGTGGGATAGGTAACGTTTACACTTGTAGAGTTTTCTGGACGAGTGAATTGTTAAAAGTTCCAGCTGAACATTTATTTGACAGGGCATCCTTGTCAGGTGGTCCAATAGATATTTCATAAAGGGGCTACATGAAATTTTAGGGGTCCAGTGCTGCCCCCATTTAAATAAATCATTTGAAAGAAAACGGAGATATCATTTAAAATTTTGTCTTTATCAGACCCTAAATAACCCTTCAAACTATTTTATGAACTACTGTTTACAGTTTAAAGTGAGAATATGAAGCTTTTCTACGCACATACGCCAAAAGTGGCCGTTTTTCGCAATTGTGCGTAGAAAAACTTCACGTTCTCTCTTTAAACTGTAAACAATAGTTCATAAAATAGTTTTAACGGTTATCTAGGGTCTGATCAAGACAAAATTTTAAATGATATTTCCGTTTTCTTTTAAATGATATTTCCGTTTTCTTTTAAATGATTTATTTCAAATGCGGGCAGCACTGGACCCCGAAAAATTCACGTAGCCTCTTAAAATCGATTGTGTAGTTTGGAGGTGAAGTTGGTTTTTAGTTTTAATAAATTATTAGAGAAAACAGGAAGAATGAAGAAAAGTGGCTCAAAATAATGTCAGGAAGTCTGTTATAAACGTGCCTTTGTATTTTTGCTATTTGAGTGATCCCAGGTCTTTGTTTTCTCTTCCCGGCGTTCACCCCGTTATATAAGTAATTTGAAGTGTTTTTTTTTCACATCTAATAAAAGCATACATTATACTTACTTTTCGCCATGCATGTCGCACTCTTGTTCATAATACCGTAGGGTTTTTTTAAATTGTTAACCCAAAACTAGCATTAGCGTCCATAGCTTACATACCTGAAACAAGAAATAATTATTCCACGTTAATGTTTGGAACTCGCATTGCATATTTAAACTAATACACAATTATCGGTGTTACTAAGTTTAGAAGTGAGGCTGTATGTGCAAAAGAAATAAGCAAATATAAATATACATAGGTCAAAAACCTGTTAAAGCCGAAAGTTTTAATTTGTGACTTTAACACGTTTTAAAACATTGATGCTTAGCTTGACTAGTACAGTAACAGAGTGGTGATCTACACCGAAGAGAACAGACCAGTAAGGGCCGGCGCGGGCGCACATATGGCGAAGCGCAGCGTAGAGCATTTTTCACTGTAAAACTATTCTATAATAGTTTTACAGTGAAAAATGCTCTACGCTTTACGCATTGTCCTCTTTGAAATAATATCCGAAATCAATTAACACAATACTTATGGCCTAGTTGAAATTCGCCATATCTGCGTAAGTATTGTGTTAATTGATTTTGGATATTATTTAAAAGAGGTGAATCTCGATGATAGTTTGACAGTGAAAAATGCTCTGCGCTGCGCTTCGCCATATGTGCGCCGGCCCTAAGGAAACCATCAGCCCGCTGGTCAGACGATATTGTAAGGTGGGAAAGCAGTAGATGAGACTGGCACAGGACCAAAACCGACCAGAACATTTTACGAAAAAGGTAAGACTATGCCCAGAGTTATTTTTTTGTCTAAAAATGGTTGGCTTAATTGGTCCATCGCACACACACTAAGTAAACCTACTTCTGTAGCAAGTTAGGAAAAACTTTGTTTCCATTAGGAAAATCGCTGCTCAACTCGCCCAATCTAAACCCACTTCTATCACAAGTTGAGCGATACGTTCACTCCGCTGCTATTCCTCAAACAGCTATCTCGGTAACTCTTTGAGATTTACCGGAATAATCAGATGTTATGACTGCGAATTGAAGGTGATTTTTATTCCCTGCCTTCGGGTGACAATATCTTTCTTGTCAGCAGTGAAGGAACTGGTCGTGTTGCTGAAAGTACATTCAATTTTTGAGTTATATTAGGTACTCGTACTGTGTCCTGATATGGAGAAAAAAATGTAATTCTTGAATAACCTGATATTTAATTATCTGTTTTAGTTCTTTTTTATTCAACACACTATCACGTGATTATCACTAACAGGATGTCTAAGAATCAAAAATCCCAAAGGCCTCGTTTACCGTTTATTGAACGTCGTGAAGATATAAAAACCGACCAGATGCGAGTTGGAGTCGCGCACCGAGGGTTCCGTACAATTTAAATTTGTTACAGCTTAAAGGTATTATAGACCTGAGTGTTTGATATAAATTTCAATTTAATACCTCTACGCGTTCATGAGGAAGGGGTAGTAGTAAGTTTAAAATTATTAAAAATATTTTTATTATATTTATGATGTAACTAAAAAATCACGGTTTTCGAAATTTTTGACGTCGCTTCGTAAAAAATTTCAAGATTCTCAGTTCGCGGGAAGTGCCCTGTAGGTTTTGATTTCCTTGCGAGTGTCGGAAATTTGCGGCATAAACGGCTGAATCTTTTGATTGCGTTGGTTTAGTAGTTAAAGTTTCTCACAGCTCCAAGGGAGAGCAGACCTGAGTATTTGATATAAATTCCAGCTTGATACCTCCACGCGTTTCTGAGAAAAAGGGTCTTGACAGAGAGACAGATGGACGGACGGAATGACGGACAAACAACAAAGTGATCCAATAAGGGTTCCGTTTTATCCTTTCGAGGTACGGAACCCTAAAAAGGGAAGCAAAGTTAAGGGTCACATCACACAAGTCTATTGTCAAGGTTCAGATCTTCGCAGAAAACGAAGCTACTGGTATATTAAACGTTTTGATTTCTATTTATCCAAGGCCAGCGTAAAAAAGATGAAGAAAAAAAATTTAGTTTTCACTTAAAAACTTCATTTTATAACTGTAGATGTAGATGAAGCGAAACCTCTCTCACTTCATCTACATCTATAGTAATAAAACGTAGTTTTTTCAGTGACAACAATTTTTTTTTTGTCAGGATTATAGCTGATTGGAGAACCGTTTCTGTAGAGGTTCAAAGTCTCTGCCTATGCCTATAGGAAAAAGACATGATAGTATGTTTGTCTGTACATCCATACATAAATATATACTATAATTGTATGACTTTGTTTTGTATTATATCGGAATCAATTGACATCACAAGGGACGGGTTTCCGTAATAGTTGGCATTGTTTTCGATTTCAAAGTCAATGATCATTGATTGCTTCATGAAACGGTGTCATTGTGGCTACAGTCAATTGAAATGATTTGATCCGCGCGCGATTGTAATAATGTAGTCCTTGCTCCGATTGCAAATTATAGCGTATATTTGGAAACGATGAATAGTTACCTTTGTTTTGTGAAGTTATTAGTATGAACTTCAATGTGCAATGGATAGGAAAGACTGAGAATGTCAAAGGGGATGTAATTTTTTGACGACCTCCGTGGTGTAGTGGTCACCATGCTAGTCCGCCACCCAGAGGTACGGGGTTCGATCCCTGGTCAGGGCAAGTTGAAAAATGGCCTTTTTCAAATTGTCCTCGGTCTTGGGTGTTTACCTATATATGCATTTGTTATAAAATATAGTATCGTTAAGTTAGTATCCCATAACAAAAGTCTCGAACTTACTTTGGGGCTAGGTCAATCAGTGTAATTTGTCCCTATATATTTATTTATTTATTTATTATATTTTTTCGAGGCGGGGGGAAGGAGCGCCTGTGGCACTCCTTGCCAAGGATCTATAGGCATATCAATAATAAAATACACCTAAAGTCCGTTACAGACTCTTTTGATAAATATCCAAATACATTATTCCTTATTCTTATTATATCTGTATGCCTAGCGGAGTAGACTTCATCATCATCATATCAGCCACAGGAAGTCTACTCCAGGACATAGGCCTCCCCCAAGGATTTCCAAAACGACCGATGGGAAGCGGCCTGCATCCAGCGCTTTCCTGCAACCCTGCTCATGTCCTCTGACCATCTAGCAGGTGGGTGTCCTACGCTGCGCTTGCTTGTACATGGCCGCCATTCGAGAACCTTTCTGCCCCATCGGCCGTCGGTTCCTCGCGTAGACTAAGCCTAGGGCTAAACCCATGGTTCAGATTCAACCTAACCTCTACGATCTACTCAGGAAGTAGTTAGTACATTCTTCATTTCTATTCTATTCTATATGTATTTAATAACTTTTCTCTCAAACTTTAAATAAAATATACCTCTCTCAAAATTGTCCTTTTACTTTTAGTAACAAATAATTCATCAAAGTGACCCTTTACGAAAAGATTTTAAAATAATCCAAGAAATTTTTACTAAAATATAAACTTAAACGACCAATTTTCATAAAAGTTTTAGAATTAAAAATTTTCTTAGTGTAACTTAAAAATATTAACTCGAAAAGACAACTCGAACTTCGCTACTTTGTTAACACTATCTCCGTTAACTTAACATATTAACTCGTCTGAAAAGTTACACCATAAAAAAAACAAAGATGTTATTCCACGTCCTAAATTAAAATGATAATATGTATAGTTCAGTACTTTTTCAAACCCATTTGTTCCAATAATTTCGTTCAACTCAAGTGAAAATTAGTAGAAAAGCTTTATTGTGCTATTAAAACACACATCTAAATACATAACAACAACATACTCATCAAACAAACATCACTTATCAAAAAACATACTCCTGACAGAGTAAATGTCAATAGACATCTACTCTTTCACGTCCTTGTTGGATGTTTATCTATATATGCATTTGTTATAAAATATAGTATCGTAGAGTTAGTATCCCATAACAGGATACGAACTCAACGACGATAGTCTCGAACTTACTTTGGGGCTAGCTCAATCTGTGTTATTTGTCCCTATATATTTATTTATTTATTGGGGCAAACAAAGCATTCTTGCAACTCTTAAGGACCGCAAGACAAAAATGCAACTTTTAGCGTGGCGGTAGGCGAGAAGGTGGGAAAAGGAATCAAAATAGTAAAAGATTAGCCTAGCTGCATTGCCTATTGCCATGATTCGCATTCTCGCGCATTCCCTGGATCGCCTTTTAGATCTCCGCGGGTACATTATATGTATTTTTTTTCTTTTAGACAAGCATCATCATCATCATATCAGCCACAGGAAATCCACTGCTGGACATAGGCCTCCCCCAAGGATTTCCAAAACGACCGATTGGAAGCGGCCTGCATCCAGCGCCTCCCTGCAACCTTGCTCATGTCATCCGACCATCTAACAGGTGGGTGTCCTACGCTGCGCTTGCTGGTACATGGCCGCCATTCGAGAACCTTTCTGCCTTATCGGCCATTGGTTCTACGCGCTATGGGTTCTCCGCCCACTGCCACTTCAATGAGCTAATCCGCTTGGCTATGTCGGTGACCTTCGTTCTCCTACGAATCTTCTCATTTCTGATTCGATCGCGTAGAGAAATACCATATAGACAAGCATAGAAGCATGAATGTGTTAATTTTGAATCTACTTCGCCTTTATAATATTAGTGTGATGAGTCAGTCCTACTTTACACAAAGATCTATTACACAAAGCCTGAAACTACTCCCATCTCGGTTTTCTCTAGATGTAATGCAATGCCCGGTTTCATCGAAGCGGAAACGGATTTTTTGCTAAAGTATCTTTTTTTTTGTGCTTTGAAACGAGGTTTTGTCTGGAGCAACGCGGAAATGTAAAAACACATTTTTGTAGCAGTTTTAATCCTTTAAGTAGTGCTCGGTTGGATGACACTTTTAAACCAGATAAAAAAGATGTTTTAAGAATAGTTTAAAGTGTACCTTAAAGTTTTCTAAATTCACCAAATTTTACATGCCTTGGTTCAAATCACTGATTAAAAAAACATTATGATGAACATTCATGACTATATTTGCTTAGGCCAAGATAGTCATGAATGGTCATCATACATACATATTATTTCATCTGTACCTCATCATCATATCAGCCGCAAGAAATCCACTGCTGGACATAGGCCTCCCCCAAGGTTCTCCAAACAAACGATTGAAAGTGGCCAGCCTCCAGCGTTTTTCTGCAACCTTGCTTAGCTCTTCTGACCACCTAAGTGGGTGTCCTACACTGCCCATGCCGGTACGTTGCCCCCATTCGAGAACCCTTCTGCCCCATCGGCCATCGGTTCTTCTCGCTATGTCGTCATATTCTCCTCATCTGTTACTATCTTTTATACAATATGTAACAAAAACCCTATCCGATCCTTTTTGGAGCAACTCAATAACTTTTCCTATGGGACAAATGCTTGAAACTCGAAAAAAATCGACATTTTCATACAAAATTGTTCGGCCGGCCCGGCAATTAGTATGAACATGTCGATTTTTTCTTGAGTTTCAAGCATTGGTCCGGTAGGAAAAGTTGTTCATTTTGACGGTCTGAGTTGCTCCTACAAGGATCAGATAGGGTTTTTGTTACATATTGTAAACATATTTTCTTTTTGCTAGTGGAAAAATGTTTATGTACTTAAAAAGACAAAATTGATCAGTCACAACCCTTTTACCCTTTCCCTTAATTTCGTTTGAAATACATCGGTGCTCGCTCTAAAACACTCGACGTACAATATCGACTTAATTCTCCAATTTCCAAGCTTTTTATGACGTAACGTTGTTTGCATCCTCCATTATTCTGAAATCCAATATGGCGGTACACGCGCGCGTGCACACATTAAAGATTCACTTTCGACTAACCTTAGGGTCGGCGCCCACTGTCACAAACCTGAAGGA
This sequence comes from Acrobasis suavella, assembly GCA_943193695.1. Taxonomy (NCBI): domain Eukaryota; kingdom Metazoa; phylum Arthropoda; class Insecta; order Lepidoptera; family Pyralidae; genus Acrobasis; species Acrobasis suavella. The sequence goes on from OW971952.1 coordinate 14,203,483, forward strand.
TGTACACGAACCTAAGTGCAATTATTAGGTCCACTTACGCGACAGACAGAGCCTAGGGTCGTACGATCCTGAGGAGATTTGAACCTTAAGAGTGAACTAGTCGATACTTTTTCCATACAAATTTCGGAGTGGATTTTCTCCAATGTATGACATTGTAAATGCAAAGTTTAACGTAAATAAACTTTGTCAGTATGGATACAGAATAGTAAAATAAAAAGCCATTAAAAAGTTATGAGTTTTTTTTTCTTTTTTGCTTATTTTTACGCACCTTTCGGCGTAAATTAGTAATAAAAGAACTGTAAAATCTCAAAAAAAAGTTCATACCGACACGGCTCAGTAATTGAAGATTTTAATAAACTTTATTTGTAATCGATTAATACAGTCGTTTTTATATAAAACCTCTTTTCCCAAAGGAATTTACGTATTTTTTGCGCGCTCGGTTAACTGTGAATTTATCGTGCATTTCACCTCAATGCTTCGCCCGAACCAAATGTTAGGTGAGACAGCATGCTTTTAAGCCGCGCCCACGTGTGAGTTCGAGCCCTTGACCAGTTCAACCTTAATAAGTGCAATATACAGTGTGTTCGGTCATGAACCTATATTTATTTATTGTAAAATATTGTATCGTTGGGTTAGTATCCCATAACACAAGCTTTGCTTACTTTGGGGCTATCTCAATGTGTGATTTGTCCGTACATATTTATTATTTATTTATTTATGAACTAGCAATAATTTAAGGACATGCTGTCGTCATGTATAAAAACCACTTTTACTAAGGGAAAAATTAGATAATCGCGAAAAAAAATCACTGCTCCATAGTAATTACACACCTGTCGCATAAAAATGTATGGAGCAATTTTTTTTGCTAATTCGTAATTTTCTATTAGTAAAAGTTGTGCGTATTGATGACGATAGCATGTCCTTAAATTATCGCTAGTTCATGTCCGAACACACTGTATACTAAATAATTCTTTATTTCAGTTGTCAATCCTTATTTTTTTTGTTAGTAGTTACTTCATATCCTATGTGAGTATACAATTCATTAGATTTTATTCAATAGCACCGATACTTATTCTCATCTATATATTAAGAAAGCGAGATTTTTTATTTTCTTAGTAGAATTAAAGCAAATAAAACACTCTTATTGGGGCTCAGTCTGAACACTTAGCGTTCCTTTGTATAGCGAATGTGATAAGCAAGTGTTGTTGAATAAAAAAAAAGGTTAACACATTGAATAAAATAAGCATACCCTATAATGAGTTTGCACATTTACACAAATCCCCTTGGAGCTTAAAGAGAAAATATTTCCTACATGAATTCAAAACCTTAGCCGGTCTTCCATTAATGCAATAATAACTACCACTCAGCCGCAGATTTTAAATAAAATTATGAACTCATGTTTAAATTATCTATTTATATTACATTTATTTCATCATTTGAGTCATGCCTGTTTCTCAATCCTCATAGGGGAGGCGGAGACTATAGATCTCCACTTGCTACGATCCTTGCGAATCTCTT